>CM046440.1:62651781-62928901 GCA_025506505.1 Flaveria sonorensis | reverse complement strand
AAAACTTATTTCTCCTCAGTAATATTTCCTCATGATATCCTTTTATAATGCTTTTGGTTATACATCAATATAAGTTGTGTGTTAATTTTCCAACTTTATATTCATTGTTCTGCAATTGCCCATGAGTTATATATTTTGCTTAATGTACCCATACACATTTTATTCATGTTGCATCTTAATCTTTTACTTGTGGTTTTTATATTTATACACTTTTTACAGGATATGGAAAGGCTACTCTGTAAAAAAAGGTCCTGATTATGCCCCAAAAAGAAGGAAGCCTGCCACTGATTTAACCCGAGAAAATCTGCAAAGGTATTAAAACGCCTTACGTTTGTGGACTATATTAATGGATGCTCTTATCATTGAAGGAAATCAAGATGTTTGAAAGCTAATGATACTTGCATTTTCTATTGATCTTCAAGTGGCGAGTGGAAGGAATTGCAGTTTAAAGAGTATAATTTCCTTGCAAAAGGTTTTCCTGTTTATGGTGGTTATCTCCATCCATTACTCAAGGCAAGAATACAATTCATCACTATCTGGTTAGATGTTTCATTTGTCTTGTTGTGGTATATTTGTATAATTGTGAAAAATGAGGTTTCTTTGGTCAAGATTTGTAATTAAAAAGATTGTGTGAATATTATTCTGAAATGGATTTCTATATCTAAGTATTAACTTATTTCAGGTAAGGCGACAAATGCAGATGATTTTTCTTCAAATGGGGTAATGCCAACTACAACATTTCATATGACATCATCTTAATGGATGATACCTTATATAATGTAATACCTGTTTGTTTGATTGTAGATTTGAGGAGATGCCTACAAATAATTATGTTGAAAGCAGGTAGCTGTTATTCTCCATTCTCTGTCAATTATGCAATTGAACTATTTACAACCTTGTCTACCCATTCATAAGTAGTCAATGTTTTCATATTATACAAGGTTTTTATTTGATGATAATATCTGCAACCAATATGTTCCTGTTATTTACAAACATATTTTAATAAATGCAGCTTCTGGAATTTTGATGCACTTTTCCAACCACAGCAGCACCCTGCCCGTGATTCACACGACAATTCTTTTTAAAAGGTGTGCCCTTTTAAAATTTTATCTTGTTTTTTATTTTACTCTAATACATTGTGGCAATGATGTATGTAGAACCTTCTACTACAAAGACGCTTCCAGAGGATTATGTTGAGAGAGTGAAGAAGATTCATGAATCTGGAGGTCATGGATCAAGAGGGTATGTCATTGTAATAAACTTTTTAATTATACCCAAAGTTTAAAAGTACGGAATCGAGCCTCGAGGCGTTTTCCCTTCGCCTCATGAGGCGTAAGCCTCGAGGCGAACCGAGGCGTAAGCCCGAGGCGGTATTTAAAATAAATATAAAATTATATATCTAATAAAAAATAAAATACAGATTAATATCATCATAGGATTCATCAAAAACATCAAAAAACACACATTAAAAAGACATGAAATGTTTGAAACTGACACAAAAAGTCTAAAACATCAAAAACAAAGTGAAAAAACCCTTGAGGCGCACATGAGGCGCACCTGAGGCTCACGCCTCAGGTGCATGAGGCTCACGCCTCAGGTGCATGAGGCGCAAGTACAAAAAAATCCACTGAGGTGGCGCCTCAGACTCGTTTTCTGGGCGCCTCGCCTCGAGGCGCACGCCTCACCCGTTTTTTAAAACCATGATTATACCTTCCATTTTTTCAAATTTTTTAACAAGCATAACAACATTTACTTTGTAGGTATGGGTATGACTGGAACAGAGAGGAAGCAATTAAAAACTTATTACGAACTCATACAACTGCGGTTTCCTCAAGGATGCTGTATGCACTTGCAAAGGTTTTATTATTCATCAAGTTTTCAAGTATATCATTTCAACATGCCTTTTTCTGTGTAACAGAATTTAGTAAAATTAAATATATATAAAAATGTTTTGAAGTGAGAGAAAGTTGCTTTTAACCTTGTATTAAGTTTCCGTTCTTTTTTTTTTTATCTGTATGATTTGGTTTGGAAGGTTGAGTTATTTTGCTGCATATTAATCTATCAACTGCCATTATGCTAAAATTTGCAGAAACCTTTTGAAGCCAAAAGGTACTATAGTATTGACAGGGTTTTTAGAAATGAGGCTGTTGACCGGACCCACCTGGCTGAATTTCACCAAATAGAAGGTATTTTTGTCTCTGTTGTATTTATATATAATGCAATGTCTGCTAGCAATGAAAAAGAAATCAGAATTCTGATTTTTTAAATTGACACTTGTTTAAAGATGATAGTCTTAAAAGGAATGACCGTTTTTTATTTTCTGTTTGAAAAAACTTTCAGGTATCCATTATTAGAAAGTTTGTAATTTCAGAACATATTCTATTACGAAAAACTATCAGGAAATACTTTATCAAAGATTAAAGTATTAAACTATGATATGTTTTAATCTCGAGTCCTGACAGATCCACTTGTAGTAGAAATTTCAGTAGTAGTTCTTCTGAGTTGGGTTTTACATGATTTTTAAGATAGATGCTTTTGTCCAAACATATTTTTTATATTTTTCAAATTATATAAATAATATAAGCAAAAACATTTTTTAATGTTACAGAATTGCAGGGGTTGATTGTCATTATCAAAACTTGAATTACTTTTCATTGTATATTATTATTTGTAAACTTGCACCAACATTATCTTCCAGTAGCAAATTTCTGACTTGTGAATAGCACATTATAATGTATGAATGCATCTGAAGTTGCCATCTCTCCCCCCCCCCCCCCCCCCCCCCCCCCCCCCCCTCTCTCCCCCTCCCCCTTTTTTGTCTTATTTATTTCATTTACTGCTTCAGGGCTAATATGTGACCGTGAACTAAGTCTTGGGGACTTGCAGGGCGTGCTGCATGACTTCTTCTCTCGTTTGGGTAACTATTAATTTTATTATTGTTAAGGGGTGATACCGTAATTTGCTACAAGTAGTATGAAGATCTATATCCTTGAAATCTATAATCAAATATAACCTTTGTTTGTGCCAAAAGCTAAAGCATTAAAAGTATGTTTATCTAATGCATATCCAAAGTTCAAAATTTTCTCATGTCATCTTTGTTCCAGGAATGTCCAAATTGCGTTTCAAGCCCGCTTACAATCCATACACTGAGCCGAGCATGGAAATATTTGGGTATAACATTATTTTTAATTAACAACCAAAAGAGTATGAATGGAATAAACATAATGTCTTGCATCTGGTACGGCAGTTATCATGAAGGCCTAAAGAAATGGGTTGAAGTAGGAAACTCTGGAATGTTCAGACCTGAAATGTTACTTCCTATGGGACTTCCTGAGGATGTTACAGTCATTGCTGGGGCCTTTCCCTTGAACGGTATGTACAACACAATATTATTTTATGGTTAAACTGTTATGTGAATACGCAGTAGTTGTAACTTGATTGGTATGATGTGTTATTTCATCCCGTTTGTGAGTAAATTGGACTACACTGGTTTGACCAGTGTGGCCACACTATGTAGTTTGTCCCAAGTCTGTTGATAACTTGATACTATTTTAGGTTGCAGTTATATTATATGTGACCTTGATTGAGTAGCTAAAATGTCCTCGTCGTCCCTTTAACCCAAGGTAGATGTGGCAAGATTATGTGTTTCTAGTATAAGTTTTAATGGTCAATTAAATACAAACTCAACCACACACTTTTTAGTCTGTTTATAACGTGTTATTAAAGATTATAGAAATCATATTAAAATATACTAATTATCAACTTATTTGTGTATCACGGGTGTTGTATTGTATGCTTTACTTACTCTTCTCAATTTCCACTTTACTTTTTATTCTTTCAAAATGTAAGGAAGTCAACAAAGGAGGCGCCTAGTAGTTTTACATAATGATATAATATTTCTAATTTTAATTTCTTAAATTATATAAACTTAACTTAAATAATCTTCAATAAACCAGTTACATATATAATTAAAACACAAATAGCGTAATAGTATAGTTTTGGGTTTTTTATTTTGGCCACAAAGGCTTTTATGACAGAGTGTACTTTGAGGTTTTACGACGTGACAGCCGTTGCGATGTGGGTTTTTTTTATCTTAATGCCTAGGTATTTTAGGCTGGAATGTCAATCCTTGCAATGTGTTTGGTATTTTGATGTTTGGGATCATGAAGGAATTCCCCGCGCAACGCGCTTAAGGAAAATTCTAGTTACTAATTACCACCATCTTAATAATCTAAAATCGTGGAATAAATAGATTGAGAATGTTATTTGCATAAAAAATGTATTTTTGCTCATTTGATTGTTTTCCTTATGTCTAGAGATCATTTTATATTTTCATTTTGATCCATATGAGATAAAACACAACATAAACTAACCTAGACCATATCTTTCTGGTATTAATCGACGTGTAAATCACAATTGAAATGGGAAACTGGAAATTTGTTAATGGTCATACTAATCATAGTTATTTATCAGGGTGTCCATAATACTAATGCCAATTAAGTTAACACATATAATTGTTTTGAATGTGTTATATACGGTCAGTTATAACAATATATAAATCTTTGGTGTCCGCCAGGCCAACTATGATTCTTTATGGCATGATAACATCAGAGATCTCTTCGGGCACAAGGTACACGAAACTGCTTAAAACCTCCACAGTAATCCATTCTAAATACTGAAAACACATCCAAAAAATTTTGAACCATGGTGTGATTATGCTTTCATGTTTTTGCAGGTGGACCTCGGTCTCATTAAAAGCAACCCCATATGCCGTATTGGCTTATAAACGAAGATTGAAATAAAAGTTCGGTTAACAAAGATCCTCATGAATAGCACCCTTGATTTTTGTTGACATATACAGGATATCGTTGAAGACTTGGGAAGATAAAGAGTGGATTTGTAGTCTTGTTATGTAACTTCTGATATTTGTAAGCCTAGATTGTTTATCTTTTTCTTTCACTCGACTTTTGGGAAGTGCATCGACATACTTCTCGCATTAGAAGTGAAATATTGATTTGCGTTGGTTATGCTATATTATGTTTGCATTTCTCACAAATTGTTTATTAGCTACTCAAACATTTAAATTTGTAAAGTACAGTTTATATTAGTTGTATCACATGAAATGCTCGATGTTTAAAAAATATTGGTTACATAATACATTTTTTAGAATATCAGTATATAAAGAACTAGCAAGATAGCTTGCAAGAAACAGTAGTTACATATGTATACCTAGTGATTTAGTGAGTATAATGTAAAGCTTAAAGCTTTCTAGGATTTAACTCGCACATAAAAACTCTGTGCGGTCACATTGTTTAGGATTAGATAGAACTAGTTTTTTACCCGTAGCGCGTTGCGGCGGCGTACGTCGATATGCATGGCGTGATAAAGTATAGACTACAATTGATTTGACTTGTTTTCAAACTAAATTGACGTTGAAACGTTAGATAATTTAATTTCATAACATTTAAGAAACTAAATTGTAAAAATAACTCAAATATTAAAGTTATTTAGTAATAAAAGAAACTAAAGTGTGTATGTTATTACAAAATAAGATAATGAAAAATGAAATTTACATAGTTAAACATATCTTTAGAAAACATCTTAACATGACGAAAACATAAATAAGATAACAAAAAATAAAATATACATAGTTAAACATAACATATCTTTAGAAAACATTTTCACATGATGAAAACATATACGGGAAATATAGTAAAAAATGTTAGAGTTAATCACGGTTTTAGCCACCGTGATTACCACTACGGTTTAAGATTTGTCACAATTAGATCCAAAAAGTTAACTGCATCCAATTTCACCCATGGATTAAAAGGGTTATTCTAACCCTCTCTGTTACACAACCACCAGTGTCCGTCCCTCTATTAGAGCCATTGCCGGCTACCAGCATAATCATCGTCTGAAAGCTTTGGAGCGATTAGCTTTCCATGAACCACCGTCACCATCGGCGATCCCATTTTCCATCCTTAGACCCATACTCCACCCAGCAGCTGTTGCCATCGACCATCAGCCCCTTTCTCTCATAAGTGGCTTAACATCTCTTCATTTCGTGGGTTTGGTGGTGTTTATTGATGGAGGTGGCATTGGCGGAGCATCATAGGGGGGGGGGGGGGGGGCGCCCCCCTATTTTTTTCGTCGGTAGTGTTAAATTTTAGTCCGATAGTGTAAATTTTTGTCCCGGTAGTGTAAATTTTTGTATAAATATCGAGTACGCCCTCCCTAAAAAAATTTAATTTTGTTCCCGCCCCCCTACGGAAGAGTTCAAGCTCCGCCACTAAGAGGTGGTATGTTTCACCGGTGGACAGGGGAGGGAGAGAGAGAAAGTGTGTGTGTTGGAGGGAGTTTTACATGTGTTTTTATTTTTTATTTAATGCATTATTTTATTATTAGTTAGCTCAAAGAGGGGCATTTTTGTCATTTCACAAACACTGACACAGAAAAATTGGATGGCGGTAGTGGTTAGGACTTAATTGTGACAGATTTTAAACAACGGTGGTTAAATTGGACATTTTTAAACTATTGGATGAAAATCATGATAACCATCAAACCACAAGGACTAAAATCGTAATTTACTCAAAATGTTATATAAAACAATAAACCCAAATCAAATATGCTAATACCTATGTAATGTAAAAGAAACAAAGTATGTTATTATTGTTGTGCAAAAGATCATAATGTTTAGAAATTATAAAATAACATAAAAGATTAGATTTAATCTTATTTTTATTATAAAACAAAAGAACAAAAAAGAAAAATTCTAAAAGTTAAGTATTTTTAAGATGTGATATAGCCGTGTAGGTAATTATATTACAGCTACCTGTCATCTTCTAGTCTTTTCCTTTTCCAACAAATAAAAAAAAATGATTTTAGTCTACTAAAAGAAAAGAAAAAAGTTGGATTAATTGAAAATATCAACATTTTCTTTTTAACTTTTACAGCCATAACACTACCTAAATACTCTTATCACTATACTCTAAAAATTAATTTTAATCATTTGTTTTAAAATTTTTACATGCTAAAATTATGGATCAAGATTATTAATAAGAGATTCACATCTATCAAACTTCATTTCTATTCTCTCTCTTCTCAAATCTACAACTCACATCCACCACCATAATTAGAGGTGGTCAAAAAAACCGGTTCGGGAATCGGTTTGGCAAAAAAACCTGAAATAGGTTTCTGGGCCGAACCGGTCCGAACCGCCGGTTCCTCCACCGGTTGGAGGTTTCAAAAAATGAAACCGGTTTCAAACCGGTCCGATCCCAAACCGGTTTCAAACCGGTCCCAAACCAGTTACCAAACCGGTGCACCAAACCGGTTCACCAAACAACTTAAAACGCTCTCTACTCTAAAACGCTCTCTACTCTAAAAAACGTTCTCTATTCTCAAATGCGCTCAATACTTTCATTCAATTAAAAAAAACTCTCAATACTCTCGTTCATTTCAAAATGGCTTCATCAAATGCTCAATCATCCGTTGGTTGTGATGCGTCTTCAAGCAACATGTTGGTAGCAATCCTTCCTACGAATAGGAACCCCGAAATATGGTGCAATTACGATTTATGTCAAATGGCTAGCGGTCCAAACAAAGCTCGTTGCAAGTATTGTCATAAGTTTTTCAAAAAAGATGCAAATACAACTTTGAAAAACCACATTGCGAATAAATATTGTAAGACTTTGAAATGTGAACCGTCTCAAGGTCAAGCTTCGATGACAAGCGAATAGAATGTTTGGGCTTATGACGTTGATGAGGTTCGTAAACAAATGGCGCATTTTGTAATTCAAACATTTCGACAATGAATGTTTGACTCGGCTAATTCAACGAACTCTCCAACCGTGATACACACATGTAAGTCATGCTACACTTAGAAGAGATTGCTTAAAAATGTGGAAAAAAAGTTAAAATTGAATTAATATCTTATTTTGAAAATTTACAAACCGGTGTTAACTTAACTAGTGACGTTTGGTCGACTCCGCACAGTTCACCGGACTAGTACATTTGTGTCACCGCCCATTGGGTTGAACCCGATTCGTGGCAAATGATGAAACGTAGGATTACGTTTGAATTGTTTGATTATCCTCACACCGGTCAAAATATTTTTTATCTTATTGACAAAGTTATTAAAATATATAAACTGAAAAACAAAATCTTGTCAATATCTTTTGATAACACGTCAAATAATACGCTTGCGATAGAACATCTAAAATTAAAATATAAACTAATTTGTGACGGTGTGTTTTTTCATAGTCGATGTGTTGCGCACATCATAAACTTAGCCATTCAATAATGTTTAAAAACTATTGAAACAATAAAAGATAGTTTTAAAAGAATGTTACGTGATATTTTTAGCAGTAACCAAATATATAGTAGGTATCACAAGTTTTGTAAAGACGTAAATTCCAAGTGTTTAGGTCCGAACTGGGACGTACCTACAAGATGGAATTCGACTTGTAACATGTTTGAAAAGACTATTGACCAAAAAGAAAGTTCAATAGTCTTTTATAATACTTTGGTGAGTCGTGGAAAGGCTTTGACTTGCCATCCATTGGGTTGGGCTATTATTGAAGAAATAACCAAAAAGAAATAACCGCAACTACTTGTATTTCTGGAGTTTATTATCCAACGAGTCCATTAGTACTTCACCAAATTTACTTAATGACTTCAAAATTAAATGAGTTGTCGTTCAGGGGTAGAACTTATTCGGATATGATACCACCAATGAAAGAAAAACTTAAAAAATATTTTAAAGAAATGTCTCCGGTTATTATATGTGCCGCTGCCTTAAACCCTTGTTTAAATACGCCGGGGGTTGAAACTTTACTTGATAAAATTACTTTTAATTTGGATTTAGAAGAAGAAAACCCATATTATGCTCAAAGTGCAAAAAATATTTTTAATACACATTTAGGCCAAATGTTTGATGTTTATTTAGCAAAATATGATGAAACATCAAACATACATGAGTCTATGCGGCATGCGGCACATGACGAAGGTTCAAGTGATCCAATGTTTGCTTTGTATAATACTTTAAGAGATGAATATAGTAAACGTCAACGTGGTAACACTCCGAGTAGTGAAATCGGGAGGTATAGTGGAACAAACATTTTATCCACCATGACTCCACAAGATTTAAAATTTTTTGACTTGTTGGCTTGGTGGAAAAGTAAGGAAGATCAATTTCCAATCCTATCCACCATGGCCCGAGATTTGCTAACCGTCCAAGCTTCCACGGTAGCTTCGGAATCTGCTTTTTCTGTTAGTGGCAGGATTATATCAATACAAAGAACCCGACTCACTCCCCGAAGCAATTGAAATGTGTATTTGCTTGAAGGATTATTGGATGCAGCTGATAGAATACAAGACAAATGCTCACTTGAAGGAGAATTAGAATATGAAGCCGAAATATATGAAGAAGAAGTAGACGACGGATTGACATCCGGAATGACCGATGATGAAGCTGCATATGATGAGTACATTTGTAATAGCTCGGGTTCCGGTGAAGAAGAATAAAATATCCAAATATGCAACGGACGAATAGAGAACGACTTTAGTTTTTAAAAGTTTACGTCATTTGAATTGTTTATATGTTTTGAATAGTATCTTTATTTTACATTTTATGTAATCTTTGATAAAAATAAATAATCATATTTAATTTTTCATGTATCATAAATCATAATTATATTTTTATTTAAATTTTACATTCAATGTAATCTTTGAATTTTAAGCCTTTTGTAATGTTTTATGTTTTAATATTAATAAATAATCAAATGTTTGATGTTTTTTTAACAAAATAATATTTTAGATCAATTGAACAAGTTTTGAAGAATTTGATAAGTGTGAAAAACTTCTGAAATTTTGCTAAGTGTTCAGACGCATCATCACTTTTTAGGTGCATCAGCTAGGCGTTTGGAGACTGTTTGGGCGCATCATCATTGTTTGGGCGCATCATCACTGTTTGGGCGCATCATCACTGTGGGCGCATCATCACTGTTTGGGCGCATCATCACTGTTTGGGTGTATCATCACTGTTCAGACGCATCTGTTTGGGCGTCTCTTCATTGGATTTAAAGAAAATGCAATCCCGAACCGGTTTAGGCCTGAACTGGTTTTCAAACTGGCCCGGACCGATTCGATAGGTTTGAATTTACTATCCCTAAAACCGGTTTAGGAACCGAACCGGTTTGGGGTTCAAACCGGTTGAAAATAAACCGGTTCAAACCAGACCGGTTTGAAACCGAACCAGTTTGGCACCAAAAACCGGTTTGTACACCTCTAACCATAATCTCCACTACCATCATCCCCACCACCACCTCGCTAACAGTAGTACCACGACCGCCCACCCCTCTATTAGACATCCCGCTTTGAAAACTCAGATCTAGAGGCTTTCATCACCAACCCCATATGTGTGCTCTAAGTTTCCAACTAAGGTCTGAAGTTGAGCAAGATGGTGGCGGAAAATGGTGGTTCTGTAGCCGATGAAGCGACACTCAGTTGCAAGTGGTCGTTTAGGGTGAACCCGGACCACACACACCCATCACCGCTTACGACCACCACCGCCACTCACCTCACCTTCACCGTCATTGTAGTGGAGATGGCATTACTCGGTTTCTTTGACAGGAGCAATTGGGGCTCTTAATACTTGATGCATAAGACGGTTATACATTGTGCTTAAAGGAGGTAGTGTTAGCTATAGTAACATTCTCTCACACACTGACATTGCCTTTTAATATTAATAAAATTTGAGTAGAATCAGATGGATTTTATTATTTATTTATAGTTTACCCTAAGAGGAGTTATAGGTTGTTAACGATTTTGGAATCTTTAAGAGGCAAGAATACCTAGAGAGAGAGATTATACATCTATATGAATTGCCTAGACCTCCATCTTCTCATTGTGTTCGACTAAAGAATGGAGGGAGATAAAGAGAGATTAGTGGAGATGGAGAGAGATAGGAGCCACGAACTTGTCATTGGAGGTTCACGCAACACGAAGGTGACAGTTTATGGCGGATAGCTACAATAGTGGTTCATATCAACAGTAGTCGAACAACCAAATGCAATGAAACCTAGGGACGAAGTTGCGTGCAATAAGTTATAGGCTTGTAGAGTCGAGACAAGGACATGGGTTATATATAATGAGACTATGAGAGCGAAAAACTTTTATTTATAGTATCAGAGCATTCACATCTCATTCGTTATCCTCATCCTTATAATTACATTATAAACTATTACATTTTATCTTTCATTTTTAATTAAATAATAATACATTTTATATATTTATCATTACATTTTCTCTATTTTCCACTCACAACCACTTTCAAGAAATTAAAAAAATTTACAGGAGTTGAACAGTGTATTACCAAATCTACAGATGAACAGTATTATTTTACTCACAACCATTCACAATCATTTCATATAGTATTTGGATTACACTCGTAAAATTATAGGAAACAGGATTTGAATGCTCTTAGAAAATCAGTTTATAACTAGTATTAAGCCACTCACGTTGCGACGATGGGCGTAAAACCATGCCAAGTAGCAACAATTTCACACCACTATCAACAACCACCAACACCGGGAAAAATCGTATTAAAAAAGAAATAAAAACGGAAAAAATAAAACCAAACGGAAAGCCTACGTAAAAACGTTAAACCCCGCACGTGAAACGTAAAACATTTAAACAATAACCAAGCGCGTTGTGACGGAGCCAAACGAGAAAAAAATAGGCGTAAAAACATTGAACAACGCATGCATGTTGCGGCATGTTAACTCACAAAATTTAAATCGAAACGTAAAACAGAAAATTTGTAAACGATGAAAAGTATAGGAGATCAAAGTTAAAGTTAAAAATTACAGTAATTAAATTGTAAAAAGTAAAAAATATTTGGGTTGAAGTAAGAAAATAAAAAGAAAAAAGGAAAAACAAAAATAAGTACAACCCACTAAAACTTAAGTACAAATCACAAAGCAGAAATAAATTGATAATTAGTAATATATATAATATACACGGTTATTTAATTTTATAAAAAGTTTTGCTTTTAAGAGTAGCAATTAAACTACGATGATTTTATGTTGTTAAGTTTTTAGTTTCAGGAAGTTATATTATTCTGTTTTATTTGTGTTTGATGTTTTGTTATTTATTTCTTTTAATTAGACTCACTCTTTTAGTGAGTTATGACAGTCGCTTTTCTTTTT
Organism: Flaveria sonorensis; assembly: GCA_025506505.1. Lineage (NCBI taxonomy): Eukaryota > Viridiplantae > Streptophyta > Magnoliopsida > Asterales > Asteraceae > Flaveria > Flaveria sonorensis. The sequence goes on along the minus strand of CM046440.1, from coordinate 62,916,692 downwards.
TAATATTATTGTTTTATTACCAAAAATATTTACTTATATAATTTTTATTGTATCATGTCTAAAGAAATTGTATTACAATCTCTAAATCTTAATAGTTAACAGATTAATTTAATATTTATTCAATGCGTGTAATACACGAGTTTTTAATCTAGTATCGTTAAATATGTTAAAAGGTGAAAACTAGAGTTATAGTACTATGAATTGGGCGCTTGACGAATGTTTTATAACTAGCAAATGTATATCCGCGCATTGTAGCACGGTTGTTGATGTTGCGTAGATTTGCATTGCGCAGTTTAAAATAAAATTTATGTTGAGATGTTTATTAAAATAATAACATCATAACAGTGTATTTGAAGTTTTATAAAACGAGAAGGATAAATTATGACACTTTATATAAAAAAACGAAACCATAAAAATAGTTTTATGACTTGTATGTTTTTTGCTTCGATTAAAACATAGTCAGAGTTGTTCAAAACATCCTCTTATTGTAAATATAATTAAATGTAACACCCAAAATAAAAAAAAAAACATTTAATTAATCGTTTGAGAAGACAGTCCCACAATTTTCATTTCTTAATTAACAAAGACTTACTATATATCATATCATGTTTACGAAAACATCAAGGTTTTACCATAGTACAAAAGATGGGTAGTAAACTCCATTAGTGATAATCAATGATCAAACATCAAAGATGAATTTATTCAACAAAAAAGATCCATTCTTGAGACTTGAAAACTTGAGTTGCATGTACTCTAAAACACCACATATAATGCATTAGTAGTGGTTATAACATGCCTAAACAATCCCCAATATCATACATAAAAAAGTAGCCAATTTACCAAATTTGGCTTTTAACCGGGTAAGGCAATGGCTAATCGACGTAAATTACGCCAACAGCTATGCCAAAACTGGAGTGAATTATGCTAACTATAGGTTTGCACGCCATTGTCCAACTTATCCAACGTGTATAACTTCAGAACCATTTTATACCTGATTACACCATTCTCATCAATTTAAAGTTTTATACAATCATTTAATTATTTGCTTATTAATTTAATTAATTAGCAAATCAACATAAACCATTGAGGTTTTAAGGCCTCAGTTAAAGAAACGTCCTTTGATGTTTATAGACTTCAATTTATTCATACCCCTTGAAGTTCAAGGACTTCAAAAATTAAGCTCACCATTTGGGACTCAAAGTTCCAACATACTAACACCCATTGAAATTCAATGATCCTATTGTTCAACTCTTCACTCCATTGAAGTTCATAGATTTCAATTATCATCATAACTACTATCTTAAACTCTTAAAAATCTCAAACACAAAACAAACCACTGAAATACATATTAAAAAAATCAATAAAGTGAAAACACTTACTTTTATCTCCTGAAGTTCGCATCTGTCTTTCAACCTTTGCACTTTGATTCCCTGTCATCAATAAATTTGATTCGTTTACAATCAATATATTTCTATTTCATCTAACAATTATGTAATTTAAGAATTTTTTTCTCACCCCATTGGTTTGACGAGTGCCATGGCTAATCAATAAATTATTTGCAATTTCATCTCATGATCATAACATTCTACTAAAAAAGTATCATCTAACCCTTTTGATTTGTTTTAAGTCCATTTTCCCTAATTCACCCATTTCATAACACCATGTTTTAGCCTCTTTACTTTCGATTTATATAATTCCTCACTGTTTTCCCTTTTAAAACATCACTATTACAATCAAATCACCTTAGTTTTTTAACTCAATCATAAGTAATTTGGGTGAAATCCCCAATTTGAGACTATTTACCCCAGTTTTTTATACTCTCAATTTAACAAACAAGACTCATAATTTTACAAAGATTCATCTTGAATACATACCATCTATGTGTCACAATTTTAATAATTTCATCCCTATTTCAGTTCTCATGGACCATACCCATTTGACATTCAAGAACACTTTCAAGATTCCATTGTACGGATACAAAGAAATTACTAGAAAGAATCAGACTTGAATATCTACACTTAGAATAATTAGATTATACATGCAAGATGTAGAATTTGAGCTTGAATATCCTCCACCCCCTTTCTCCTATCTTCTCATATTCAAAACACACACACGTACATAATGAGTGTGTTAAACACACCCCCTCCCTCTTAAAATCGGAAGTGAGATAATTACATAACTTGACACTTATCTTTGCTTTATTTAATGATTTTATCCTAGACTCCATTTGAGTTAAATCCTACAATTTAACCCTTAATCTTGTTTGTATTATTTTACCCTCCTAACACGATGGGTTTAGTTTATTTCTCAAAGTGATTAACCATTAATGTTACGTATTTAAGATATCGTTTCATTACATTAAAGCTGACGGGAAAAAAACTTTGTGACCAGACTTCAAAGAACAGAAGTTTGTGATTAGTTTTTAAAACACAGAATTTTAAAAATAATTAGTTGCATTATATAAGTTTAATTAAAGCTGATGAGGTTATATGATAGTTATCCATTAAAAAACGTTTATTGTCAAACTTTAAAATACAAAAGTTTTAAGTCTTGTAGTAAGTTTACAATTTAAACTATACTATTTATAATGTCACAATAAAGTTTCTAAACATATTGTAAGGACGGTAAGGTAATACTAAAGCATTAATTTTGTTTTCTCATGAGTGGAGACTCTATAAGCACGTTATAGTTTTTGGGGTTACGATATAAATGTCAAAGATTTAATTTATCACTAAAATAGTATCTAATTTTCATTATTCATCACATAGTAGATTAGTAGCACCTTTAATTACAGACCAGATCTTTATTTTTTTTATCTTAACAAATAAATACATCAACACGTATCATACTTGACAACCTTTGAAATACATCATGTATTCCAATATGAACATCATATATAAAATCATTTTGCCTTCTTGTATGAGAAAATATTAAATCTTAATATTATTACGTTACAATACGTCCCGAAAACAAAAGTTAAAACCAATGTAACTCTTGCGTTTGCAAGCTGATTCTAAAATTTGATTAAACTTTAAAACCAGACATTATACAAATAATTAAATGTGTATATATATATCTATAAATCCATGAAAAACACCACTCATACAATATAATAAATTTATAACAACAAAGAAACATTTTATTACTAAACTTTATCCCATTTTAAAATATTATGAGATGTTGACTTTGAACAATTTGTGAATCCAAGAAAATAGAAACCAAGACCTCAAGTGCTACAAGCCTATATCTAGTTTTTTAATGAAAGAAGCATTTATATATGATATGAATATTTAGACATTCAAAAATTATAAATTAACATCTTAAATTTCTATTGTCGAAATTTGCTATACGTGTCGTATAGGCTCATATGTGTCGTATAGATAGGGCTATATACGACGTATAGCCCTCTGACAGCACCTCCTGAATTTTCCTTGTTTTCTACCCTATACGTCACGTATAGACCCATACGTGACGTATAAGAAGATGTCAATTTATATAAGTGTGTGTCTGTATATTAGCACCCTTTATATATAGGCAAAAGATTTTCAATTTAACCATTAGAGTTTGGTGAAATGCTACACATGTCAATAAATATAAAGAAAACACCAAGCTTGAAAGATAAACCCTAATAAACCAAAGGGGGCACAAAATCTTGAACCTTCATCAAAACCCTTTTTCTTACATCTTGCACAATAAGAAATCATCATCCACTCCACCGTTCGATCGCCTCAACAATTAAGCAACCCACCGATCTTATCGCCATCATTCTCTCCAACCACACACACACATCTCCACTAGGGCTCTGTTAACTCTGCACCCATGGCCGGAGGTGGTTCAGCTGCGAAATCGACCTCCACCACCGGCGTTCGGATCGTCGTCGCCGGCGACCGTGGCACCGGCAAGTCCAGCTTGATTATTACAGCTGCGGCGGAGTCTTTTCCGACGAATGTTCCGCCGGTGTTGCCTCCGACGAGGCTGCCGGAGGATATGTTCCCTGAGCATGTCCCCGTTACTGTCATTGATACATCTTCTAGGTATTGAGTGATTCCGATATCGTTGTTTGATAAAGTTTGTTAATTTATGGAAGTAAGAGGCAATTAGGTGAAGGTGATGTTTGAAATTGTTGTTTGAAATTGTTATTTGAAATTTGATTATTTAAATTTGATGTTTGAACTTTGAAGTTAAAGATACTTATTTGGAATGGTGGATGTAGGAACAGTTGTGATTTTCTTTTGGGTATGTGTGGAAGGTAGTGAAATTTGAATGATTGTTTTTCATTTCAGTTTGGAGAATAGGGGAAAGCTTGCTGATGAACTGAAGAGAGCTGATGCGGTTGTTCTTACGTACGCGTGTGATGAGCCTTCTACACTTGATCGTTTGAGTACCTTCTGGCTTCCTGAGCTTAGGCGATTGGAGGTATGTCATATACTGGTCTTATTATGATGGAATTTTTATTATGCTTTTTGTTTTATTTTTGGGGTTTAGAACATGAGAATATTGCTGAAATGATTGACTACCATTTTAAACATATCTACAGACACTTGTGACGATGTATGGCGAAAAATGTTTTTAAATGTATTAAGTAACAATGAGTTTTGGCCAATGAGTTACTATGGGTTCTAAAAGCATAAGTTATTGGGTTAACAAATTAATAAAGTAAGCTTAAATATATAAAACTAACATATATACTTGTGGATATAATCAATTATATGGCTGTTACGACAGATTAAAAAGGAATTTATATACTGCCACACTCAACACACGTGTATTTACGTATGTATGTTTGCATACTTGTAGCTCTTTTTAGTTATTATTTATTTATTTTTTTGTACGATTAGTTTATTAGCTTATTTTTTTTAAAATCCTAAGTGTAGAGTTTAGGCGCTATAAATCTATAATACGTACCGATGAATCTGTCCATCATTCAATAGAGTTATCGCATTATTGATTTACGTGTGAGCTTTACTCATAATGGCTCATTAATTACATGAAATAGTCATTATTTGTTAATTGTTTTTATTGATTTTTTTTCATGTTTCTTGTTTAAGCTTTGTACTGAAAGGATATATGAGCTCATGTGCAGGTCAAGGTTCCTGTTATAGTGGCAGGTTGTAAGTTGGATTTAAGGGATGAGCAACAAGCAGTAAGTTTGGAGCTGGTGATGTCACCTATAATGCAGCAGTTTCGTGAGATTGAAACTTGTATCGAGTGTTCTGCATACAAACATATTCAGGTAAATTTTATTTTTTAAGTTGTGAGCTTTTGTTTGTAGTATTAAGCTGTGTTAGAAATATATCCAAATGCATAATATTTTCTATTTGCCCAAGTTACCAAAATATTGGGATTATAATTAGCTTGGCCAGCTTTTTAAATTGGAATGACTATTAATTTGTACCTGTCATTTTCCTTCTATATTTTGACACAACACAAATTTATCAGTAGCAGTAGGTGCTCATGAAATCCTTCTACTTTCTATTTGAACATGTCATTGAATGCTTTAGATTAAAACACACTGGCTTCATGAGTAGGATTAAACGAGGGGTGTTTTGATTGTGTTTTGGAACTGATTATCTGATTATCGTCTCAATTTTAAGTGCATGTCTGAGCAGATTATTTTTCTGATTAGCAGACATATTTAGTTCGAATAATCAGTTTCATTCTAGCTGCAACAAAAGTAATATTTATAGCATTAAAGGAGCTTTTTTATTACCACTTTCTTTAACCTAATTTGAGAGATGTTTATTACCATTTCACGTAACGGAGGTAACGTCTCTCCTTTTTTAAAAATATGTCTTTTTTAGTAATTAGTAATTTTATCTGTTAAAGCATCTTAATGCAAAGATCAAACATCTACTTATTAATGCGTCGAACAACAGCACATCCAAACACTATTTTCTATGACCTGTTTTATTACAACTTCTGATTCGGGTTTTATTCAACGCCACTTATTCACTTTTTAGTCTTTTGTTGCTATATATTCAGATCCCGGAGGTATTTTACTATGCCCAGAAAGCTGTACTTCATCCAACAGCCCCACTATTTGACCAGGAGGCACAAACTTTGAAACCTAGATGCGTGAGGGCTTTAAAGAGGATATTTATTCTCTGTGACCATGATAGAGATGGTGCCCTGAGTGACGCTGAGTTGAATGATTTCCAGGTTTCTGTTTCTGGCCCTAGTTGTATTTAGTTACTTGTACTTGTCATATGTAGAGGCTGCTATTAAGTGGTCTGGGCGGCTTGGAATTCAATTGAAAGTGGTTGTGGTTTGAAATGTGTCAGGTTGGGCGTGTCGGAACATTTTGTCTTTTCCTCTTTATGGTAAAGGATTAGTGTCAAATATAATTACAAGAATAATATATTATAATAATCCATCTATGTTTTTTGATAAAGTGATTTAGATGGTTATGCATTGAACATACAATTTTGGTGACCTTCAAACGGTTACCTTTTAAGTTGACTTTAAATTTACTTTTTTACCTGTTAGAGATAAAAATGGGTTGAAATAGCAACCTATAGCTATATGTTACACCAATAAATCAATAATGTTCTATATATTGTTGTCCGTATTGTTTTTTTTATATAATGGAGATTGACGTGTTTATTATAACCTTTTGTAATTGTGTGATTCTAAACAGGTCAAGTGTTTTAATGCTCCGTTGCAACCCTCGGAAATAGTGGGTGTGAAAAGAGTTGTGCAAGAAAAACTGCCTGAAGGAGTCAATGAGAATGGTCTAACATTAACAGGCTTCCTTTTTCTGCATGCATTATTTATTGAAAAAGGCCGTTTAGAAACAACATGGACTGTTTTAAGAAAATACGGTTACAATAATGATATAAGACTTGGTGATGATCAGCTGCTGGCTCCAATTAAAAGAACTCCTGATCAGGTAAATGATTATTAATTTTATTTATTTCAGTTGTCTGATATTGGTGTAGAAGGTGTGAAAATAGCATGTTTGGAATAAGTCCCACGTTTTATCAGGAAAAAATGCTTCACTTACCTCAAAAGCAAGCATTTTTTAAAATCCTGTGTATGATATTTATTGGGTACTTTTGCAGAGTGTGGAGCTGACAAGCGAAGCTTTTGAATTTCTCAGAGGAGTTTTTACCTTGTTTGACAGTGATGGTGTATGTTCTGCCATTTTTTTCTCCAGGATTCAGTTTCTCAGATATATTAAGGATTAATAACATACATATCCTTATTTGAAATGAAAATTTTGTGTTATTCTTCAAAGTTTCTTAATGTCATATTTACATTTTCAAAGTACTAAAATATCATATTTATCCATTCTGTAGTAAATAAGAGAACATCAGTAACTAATACAGTCTGTTTCACTAAATAATTAAATAGCAAAACAATGTTATTACCATGAATCATCCTGGTACATTCATTTATTAGTGAAACAAACAGTTGTAACTGATTTTATTTTATTAAGCTATTGAGAGCCGGTAAGTATAATGTTGTAAGATAACTACTTAGCTAGCTACTGTTTTTAAAAGGTAAACATGGTGATGTGAAACCTAGAAGGATATATATGAATTTTAGAGCATGCAGAAGGATATGTATGAAATTTACTCGTTCAAATATTTTAGCAGATTTAAAATATGCTCATCTTTTAACCAGGATGGAGCTCTTAATGCACATGAGCTTGAGGACCTTTTTTCTACTGCACCAGAAAGGTACCGTAGTTTATTTAAACATAACTTGGTTCCTCCATTATTGTAGTTAATATTTTTGTGGTTGCTTTATTTTGTGTACGTCTCAATATATGTGAAACATATGGAATCAATGAATAAGTTCCTACTTAAAGGTCTAAAAATACAGGGGACAGTATGTAGCAAACATTTGGATATGATTAAATTTAGATGTAGGATGCTTGGAAGAAAGTTTACAGTATTAATATATTTTTTGCTTGGAGATTTTGTTTGAATCGACTTATAATTGCATACTTACAAAATCCAGAAAAGATGAACATTATGCATTTTTTTAATTAAAATTTGAATTTTGCTATCTTACATTGCAGTCCTTGGAGTGAAGCGCCATATGCAAATGCTGCAGAAAAAAATGCATTGGGAGGATTGTCACTTGATGGATTTTTGTCGGAGGTATATAAATATTTATTCTAATTGAACTATCTTTTTTAATATTTGGTAGTTATCAGTGTCAATGATTTGATAGAAATTGGTGTTGAAACAGAACACCGGTTAGTTGGAAGATTCATAGACTTCAATTTCAATCAAGTGAGGTTATTATATTTTTGCTGATTTTATTTCTTTTGGCGGGATGCAGTGGGCTTTAATGACAGTTCTGGATCCAGTTTTTAGTGTTGAGAACCTCATATATATTGGGTATGCTGGTGATCCTTCATCTGCAGTAAGAGTTACCCGAAAAAGACGTGTTGACCGTAAGAAGCAAAGCTCCGACCGAAATGTCTTCCAGTGTTTCGTTTTTGGGCCAAAAGAAGCGGGAAAATCCTCATTGTTGCATTCATTTGTTGGAAGGTTATTCATCTAACTAGATACTTGTTTTAGAGTTGGCTACTTGGCCAAAGAGCAGGTTGGGTAATGGGTCAAAACAGACAGGTTCAGTTTGATCTGGTACACTCTTTGTCCAGTTTTTGTAGTTATGTAATAAATAACAACTGTGTCAAATATTGATTATTAAAATCATATTATTCGATAATTATATAGTTTTTAAATAAACTGATTCATGAGATTATATGCAATGAAAATACAATTTGGGTGACTTTTGATTCATTTCCAATTCAGCCATTTTTTGAGTTTACCTGTTTGTCCTATTAGAAATAAAACATAACCAGAATTTACCCATGTGTAAGTAAATGTTGTTTGACGATCATTTTTTCTTATGTATTCTTATCGCCTTACTGCTAATATTTTTGTGGCGTTCTCTATCTATGGTTTGAGCTCAGGCAATTTTCTGAAACTTACACACCCACAACCGAGGAGCGATATGCAGTTAATACTGTTGATCAGCCTGATGTAAGTACAGTTTTTAACGTCATGTGTTACGGTCTGTTATCTTTGATGAGTGTGTGCTTGTTTCGCTGTTAGATATAGGTAGAGGTTGCAACTGAACCTAATCTTATAAAATTGGCTAAAGTTTTTTTCTCGTGTATAAAATCTCAAAAAAGAAAAAAAAAATTCAAAATGCTATATTGTCTTTGAAATAACGCTCTTTTAATTATATTTAACACCTTTCGAGAATTTTAATAATTTCGGCCAAAAGTGATTGTGTTTCAACCCAACCCAAAGGGTATCAACCTGTATACATAGTCGTTGGACATGTTATTCATTTAGTTGTATAATTCCCATTTTGCCACTTCTACATTTTGTGTTTCTTTAATATGGTGTCTTATTTTCATTGTGGCTCATTCTTACAGGGAACAAAGAAAACTTTGATTTTGCGGGAGATACCTGAGGATGCTATTGAAAAATTGCTCCTTAATAAGGATGCTTTAGCAGCCTGTGACGTTGCAGTTTTTGTTCATGACAGGTAAGTTAAAATTTGTTGTCATTATCTACTGGTGGCAGAATGGAAGGGCAGGGGGGTTTGGTATGGTAATATTCTAAATACTTCTCAGATCATCCTGAAACACTTTTGTCTAGTACTCTTGCGTTATATATTTGTAGCGTCGTTTGTATGCTTTAAAATGTAAACTATGGGTGACTTTCGATCCGTTTAAGTTTGACCCATTGGGCCGGTTCCTATAAGTATGGCAGTTCATGTTTTTCTATTCTAATAAGTGTGCTCCTAGCTGCTGATTTTCATCTTAAATTTGTAGTTCAAATGAGTCTTCATGGACAAGAGCTACAGAGTTACTTGTTCAAGTTGCCAGTCATGGGGAATCTACTGGTTATGAGGTTCCTTGCCTTATTGTTGCGGCTAAAGATGACCTCGAACCTTATCCAACTGCAATACAAGATTCAACAAGGGTATACGTTTTTGTTAATATTAATGATGTGTTAGTTATTACTAATTCATATTAGAATGCTAATCATAAGCTTGCATAAACGATGTAAAGGTTTTTATGCAATATGCAAATTTCAACCTGATTTTTATTTTTCTGTTTAAATGTTTAAGACGGTTTTTCAAATAAAATTATATAACTTTTGAAGCTGTGGTGACATGCGGCTCTTGTGATGTGTAAACACATAAGTTTTACTCATCAACTTTTCAGTTTATTTAATAAATTAAATATTCGTTGGTGCAGGTGAGCCAGGATATGGGAATAGAGGCTCCTATACCTATAAGCACAAAACTGGGAGACTTCAATAATGTATTTAGGAGAATTGTGAGAGCAGCAGAGCACCCTCATCTGAGCATACCTGAAACTGAAGCTGGAAAAACTCGCAAACAGTATCACAGGGTTCTTAACCGATCTCTAATGGTTGTTTCAGGTGAAGTGGAAATATTCTTTAGTCATATTATTCATGGTATTATCACTTAAGTGAACAAACGTTCCATTTTAGTCGTTTTTAAAAGGGATGAAATCATGAACTAATAGCCAAATTTCACTGTTGCCCCATAAAATCACTCATGCTTTCTTAAACTATAAAAACCACTCAAGTTTTAGATTATAAAAAAACTAAAGGACTTAGATGGAATATGTATGAAACTTGATTCCTTTATAGTGATTATATTTTCAAGTTGACTTAAGTGGAACAATTATGGAACTCGGTTATTATTTATTAAAATTTTGTTCTTCAATATTACCTTCAGTTACCTTCTACTTCAGGTTGAACTTGAAAATAATAACCACTATAGTAACTTTATTTCATATGTGTTTCATTTACATCACTCAACTTTAAAATAATTAATGTTTATAAGTAAATTTCATAACAGTGGAACACTATTGAAACTCTAGTGGTTTTTGGTTTTAGAAAAAAGTACGAGTGACTTCAGTGGAATACCAAAGACACTTGATTGTTACTAATGAACTTTTTTTTAAAAATCAAGACTAATAATACTTTTAAAACTATGATTCTTGACGGTTAGACTCTTAACACTCTTAAAAAAATATTTATCAAGAAATGACTAGTATGGAACTTCTTTGTACACCTTCCATGACTAAATTGAACCGAATCAAAGTATGAGGACTAGTATGTAACTTCTATTTTCTCAACAATGTACGGGGTTAGCTGATAACTCAATTTGTCGGTTCATGTGTGTTTTTTCACCATTGCAGTGGGTGCTGCAGTTGCAATTGTTGGGCTAGCTGCATACCGTGTGTATGCGACAAGGAAGAACGCTTCATCCTAAAAATACCCCGTTGTGTGAAAACCACAAACATTGGATCCCTGCTTTCCTTTTTTAATTCCATACATTTCTTGTTTAACAGTCTGTGTAAAGAGCATGTTGCTAGCTTTGTTCTCAACTGTTGAGATGGTCTTATATCTTTTTGCTTCTAGAGGTTATTTTGTTTTTGATCAAACTGGTATCCTCTTCATCACATAAAAGGTTGTAACAACTTTGTTTTAATTTCAAAATTTTTATCTGCTTGTATTGGAGAACCAGACCTTGTGGAACAGTACAGGTTTATAACTGCATTGGTCAGGTGGGTTGGGTAATGGTCCAAAAGGGCTCGAGCCAGAAGATTTTTTATCTGGGTCGGGCTGACTTGCAACACTTTCTGTTTAGTTCTTCTAAAAGGTAATAAAACAGCGTGTTTTTGTGTTTTGACGTCATTTGTTCATATGACTATCATCTTTTTCCTCTTCATGAATCACTCAACCGCAGGCTCAATTAAGACTGACTTTATCCATTTAAGTTTTGACAACATTGACTTACCCTTGGCTTCAAACACTTCAATCATGTTATCTAAGGTATGTTTTTGCATTTCAGAAGTTGAATGTTGCAAAAAACATAACAAACATGTTTGATTATACAGACATGAACAAATTTTATAATTTATGTATCACATTTGACTTGATATGTTTATGACCGTACAAGCCAACACCCTACGACCACGATCATGATCTTGGGCTCACTCGCTTACTAAACCGAAAAGAGCTAGTTGAGCTCCCAAAAGATAGGTTGTGCACTATAGGAATCAACGACTGCACCACATCTGTCATCAAAGGCCGATAATCGGCTTCTGGTTGCACACACATGGCTGCAATAGCTGCTACCTGCATTAAAAAACTTTAATTTCACTATGACATCAACCTCCTAAAAAAATTTCTAAACGAATTATATATCGTTCTACTAATATATATGCTAGATGTCAGGCTGACCCGATCAATTTTACTTTTTTACCTAATACGATAGATCCATCTATCACACGAGTCATGCCAATTAACTAACCTGGATTAGATCCTTTTTCGAAAATTGGCCACGCAGAGTTGGATCAACCATCTCCTCAACTGCAGCTCTATTCATTAATCTTGGAAGAGCCTAAGGAGCAACCAAGCTTAAGGTGCAATAATTGAAATGAAAAGGTACCATTTACGACATTTGGACATTTATAACTGTTCAAAGTTGGGCTTACAATTTTTTTTTTGTTGCGGGCTCAACTCTGAACAAAAAGGGTCTTGTCGTTAACTTGCTACGACCCATAGACAATTGTGCACGTGCATGCATAAACACAAGACCATACTTACCCAGGAGACAAGGACATGCTCTTCAGGAGGACGGTTAGTGTCAATAGGTACACGCTGTGTTAAAAGCTCTAACAACACAACACCGTAGCTATAGACATCTGATTTGGTTGTAAGTTTTCCGGTTGAAGCGTACCTAACATAAGGTAAGGAATGTACGATTATTCGTTACAATTTCAAGTCATATAGTTAGTTAAATACAAGTCCAACATGGTTATGAGCTTGATCTTTGAGAGGTAAAATAAAAAAGTATTTACAAAGGAATTTAAAAGGAATATCATCAAATGCTCAAATAGGTTGAACCCATTTTGACCAATGACCCAACCTGTTAACGCTTATTTTACAACCTTCACAAAAGAGAAGAACAACTCACTCGGGTGCCAGATATCCAGTCGACCCCAAAACACGAGTCGAAACCATGCCATTTAGCTTGTCCGATCCAATCTTGGCTAACCCAAAATCAGATACTTTTGCGCGAAAATTTTCATCCAACAAGATGTTGGAAGATTTAAAATCACGATGTATGACCGATGGCGTGGTGTGCTCATGAAGAAACTCAAGTGCTCTTGCACAATCGAGCGCAATCCTCAAACGAACGCCCCAATTCAATAGCTGTGATCGAGCGCCATGAAGGTGCAAGTGATCATGAAGAGTACCATTCGGCATGTACTCGAACACGAGGAGCCTGTGTCGATTATCAGCACAATATCCAAGCAGATCCACCAAGTATGGACAATGCAAACGACTTAGCAAATCCACCTACATTTGGTTAATTTTCATATTTCGTAGTTATTAACTGTGAGAACCGTATAAATACTCTGACATCTGTCTTCTTTATCACATATAAAACAATATGCATACAAATATTATATGGATGTCGCTGTTGTTTACTTAAAATTGATTATGTATTAAGCGGCAGAGTAAACACCTGTGACCGAAACGCACGCTCTCCTTGCTTGCCTTCTCGACGAAGCAGTTTGATGGCAGAAAGAGTGCCATCACGCAGCGTACCGCGGTAGACACTCCCGAAACCGCCAGTCCCCACAATGTTAGCTTGGGTGAAGTCATCTGTAGCTGATTGCAATTCTTTATATGTAAACAGTTGTCCTCCTTTAAATGTTGCTGATGGCATGGTGCATGGGCTTCCTCCATAGGTACACCCCCTCTTCATATCTAACCTCCCTATAAGTATATAAATATAAAAGATAGTTACATAATTGAATGGAAAAATCAATGTATTTACAAGTTATTTTGGTCGTAAATGACATTTACGACCAAAATGAAACAGTAAAAATATACTGTTTTGCAATTGTGGTCGCTATGGTCGCGACCATTGTAACTTTGGTGGCTAAATGGTGTCAAGATGTAAGTTACGACCGTTTTGTGACCAAAATGACTGTTTTGAGACCCTAGTCGCTATTTGCGACCATTTTGACTTTGATGTAAATCCGTCGCTAAATTTACCTTTTTGCCTTTGTAGAATTACATCGTATATACATAAGATTCAGTTTAAAGGTAACCGTAGCTTAGTTTACCTGTGGTAAGAAACATGCAGTTTTTGTTGCCGTTGGTGTTTCCATTTGGTTTGGGAGACTTTACGCGACGGAGCAATGCTACGATTACAGAAATCGCTAGGAGTAAAATGATGATGACGACGAGAACCACCACCACGAGGATGGCGGTTGGCGGCAGAACGCGGTGGTGCTGGTGGTGGTTGTGGTGGAGCAAATGGTTCCGGTTGCCGTTGGTGTGAGTTTTTGTAGGTAGTTCCGTCGCGATTGTTTCCATTGTCACCGTTAACGAAAATAGATGAAGATAGGATAAAGAGATGGGAGCTTTAAATGGAGTTGAATGTCAAGAATAGTGTCTCTTAGGAGTAGAGTACACCGGTGTATACGTTATTTGGTTTAGTAAACACGTGTATTATATATGTTTAATGAAAAAATTTATGAATTATAAAGATACTATAAAATAAAATATGATTAAAATATTTTTTATTATAAATAAAATAAAATTTTTTATTATAAATAAAATAAAATTTTTTATTATAAATAAAATAAAAAATTTTATTTCAAAACAAACGTTTTAAAAAATGTCATACTTGAAAACTTTCTTATTATGACTCTTAATTTTAATTATTTTTGTTTCTAAAAATTTTACTTTTTAAAAACATCAATTATAAAATATATTGTATTTTTAAAAAAGTTTGATGTTCTAAAAAATTTTCTAATTTTATGAAAAATTATTTCCTTATAAATAACATTAGTAAAATGATCTCTTTCTTAATTTATTAAAAAACGATTTTAATCTAAAAAAATAAATAATATTGATATTAATTAATGTGATTATTAAATAGAAGAGAGAAGCGAGAAAAATTGATGAAAAGAAATATGATGTTGACATGTGTATCTCATTTATATTTTTTTATTAGAGTAAAAAAATAGAGATAGAGATGGAGATGAAGATTATTATAATAGTTTGAGGAACTATCATATCTGCATAGTTCGTTCATACGCCATATCTTGACAGCTTAAACGTATCGTTATACGTTAGACAAAGTGTTGTATTGGTTTAAACACACTTGTGTGACTAGTCTAGACGTCTATAGTAACTGGACTACTTAGAGGCACTGGTGTAACTATTTTAGATACATCATCATTATTAACAACTTATCAACGTTTTAAAAAATTATTTTTTAAAAAGTATATAATAATACTATACTCAAACTATAAAAAAAAGCTATAAAGGACCTTTATGTATACATATAAAAAGTATTATAATATAACTAGAAGTTATAACAAAATTTAGTTATGCTTTTATAAAACTTTCAAAATGAAAAATAAATATATATTTTAGTATTCCCTTTTAAGGAGGTCATGACCTGTCGAAGCACATGATACTTGCAAGTATGTGTGTTCTTCGTTTTGTCTTTTGTTTTGTTTCTGTATGATTTAATGTCTTGATCGTGCTTGTAAATTGACTCCTTATATATTGCTATAATTGTACTTTATCCATTATAACTTGTACATAATCAATTATAGGTTTGTCCTAATGTTCAAAATTCGTAAATTTTATACCGAACTAAAATAATAGTGTGTTGTATCTTATCGTTTTAAATCTTTGGAAACGCTAGTGTCACACACAAAATGCATCAACTTTGTATTATATTGCTTAAATTATTATATTAGTTTTTATTATCTGATTATTACAACTTGGAGAAGTATAATCTACACCTTCATTAGTATATTGTTCTGTTGCATTAATAATGTTATGATCTGAATAATTTGTCCAACAATATTTTTGTCAACATTCATAATGGTCACCACAACTTAAGGTAAAATGGAAGTTTTTAGTTAGGAATGTGAATGAACTAGAGTGCGAATACAAATGAGGCCTTTTTCGTATTCATTCGTTTAAGTTTAACTGAATAAACAAACGAACACACACTTAAACATATAAATTTTCATTCGTGTTAGTCTGTTAAAAATATGTTTATATATGTTTGTTTATTTACAAGATCAACGAACTAAACAAATGAATATAAATACAAAAACAAATGGAAAAATAAGAATTATTCATCTTTGTTTGTTTAGTTTAAGTATATTTTTAAAATTAAGTACATATATGTATCTGTTCATAAAGAAATTTAATAGTAGTGTTCGGTGAATGTTCCCAAACATATATGAATAAATAAAAAACTTGTTCGTGTCACTAGTACACAACTGATATTTAGAAGCGGTGAAAATGCTTTTTGTAAAAAATCATGTTATTTTTTTAATTATAACACCCAAAAATCTCGAGAAAAAGAAGGCAGGTAGAAGCTCTCGCGCGAAAGGAGGCTGTCGCGCGAGAAGTTCATGAGAAAGGAAGTTTTCGCGTGAAAAGGGAGTTCTCGAACGAGAACCCTGGGCGAAAAGTGTTACTGGATATAAATAGCTGAGAATACCCAACCAGACTCTAGTTCATGCGAGAAGTACTGCTGCTAGAGAGAGAAATCAGCTACGTTGAGAGAGAAAGTGAAGAATCAAAGTGTTTAAGGTATGTAACTCGTGTAGTAACTCGTGTTATGTACAAAGAATAGATTATTGATATATAAAACGCATGGTTATGTAGTTTTCGTTCGTCAAAGGCTCCAGGAAGGTTGCGTTTGTGCTAGAACTTCAAGAAGTGAGTTTCTAGCCCCCTTTTTACGCAAGTTTTATGTTTTGGGGATATTATGCATACTAGAACGTTTTAAAATGCCTGTTTATGCTTGATTTGATGATGTTTAGGATGTTTACATGTTAGAACAGCCTTAGACGCGATAAGTTGTGACTGGGCGAGTAAAGTAAGAAGTTTTCGCACGAACAGTTCAGTCGTACGTTATGGAATTTGAATCTGGGAAGTTTTCGCGCGAGAAGATGTTCTTGCGCTACAGGTTGTTCTCGCAGATAGGAAGTTCTCGCGCGACATGTATGTTTTCGCGCGACAGGTGGTTCTCGTGCGAATGAGGATGATGTGATGTGCAGGGTTTGCCTACGTGAGGTTCTCGCGCGAAAGGGAGTTCTCGCGTGAGAAAGTTGCTATTGCTTATGGGTTTCGTATGTTATGCTGCTATGTATGATGTGTTATCTTTTCATGTTTAAAGATTTTAAAACTATATGTTTTATGATGTAACTTTACTTGACTATGTACGAATGTAAGTAAAGTATTATGTAATGAAGTGAAAGATAACGATAATGAAAAGTGGAACGTAATGAATGAATGAAAGTCTTGCAAGCAATGAATGGAGGTTCACAACCATTGGGTTGTTAGCTCAACTGTATGCGGTTTAGCTAACCCATGAGGATGTGCACATGGGTCAATCCTTGAGATTGACCAATATGTACGAAACGGGATCCTTGTCGCTTGATCCCAAGACTGAAGTCGCCTTGTGCACAACGATGGGGCGTAGCATATGACAGGATCTAGATGAAATTGAAAGATATTAATGAAAGTTCGAAACGTACTGAATGAACAATGATGAACGATGATGATAAGATAATAATAATTATTATCAAGATGTACTTACGATGTGTGATCATGAACGAAAGTAAATGTTATGTTTTAACGAAAAGTAAAGTATTTTAATTATAAACTAGAACTCACTCAGCGTCGCTGACTTTTTGTATGCATAATAGTTGGCAGGTAATCGTTTGATGCTGAGGAGGTGCAGGCATGGTTGCATAAACTACCGGAAATAATTTAAGTCTGGCATCCACATTTTTGGAGAATGATTTTTGTAATGATACAAATTTTTGAGATGTAAATGATTAACATGATGTTTTGTCACAATTTAATTATTAATGAAAAGTTTAATTCCGCTGCAAATGATGTGTTGTAAATATTTTATGCGATGACAGTCCAATTGTAAGAGTCCCGGGAACGGGGCCTTACAAGTTGGTATCAGAGCCAAAGTTTAAGAGAATTGGGTAAAATATTTTCAAAAACCTAAACTTAAACTGAGAATGAGACACGAAAGGGAAAGGGATGCCAGTCCTAGTAGCTATATGCCTGCAGG
Source organism: Flaveria sonorensis (assembly GCA_025506505.1). NCBI lineage: Eukaryota > Viridiplantae > Streptophyta > Magnoliopsida > Asterales > Asteraceae > Flaveria > Flaveria sonorensis. The sequence goes on along the minus strand of CM046440.1, from coordinate 62,898,533 downwards.
TAAAAGTTTTATGTAAATGTTTTATATAAGATAATAAAAAGGAATTATGTGCGCGTGTTATGTGGTTTATTTGCCCCTATTGGATTTGGATACCGATGTAGTCAGGATAGGGAATGCTTGGAGATGGAAGAGTAAAATAAGTGGCTAATCATAACTGGCCATTGTAATTAGGGACTTACTATAGTTAACGTAATCTGAGCTATTACCTTGAATGATCGTGTTGGTGTTTAAATCTTATAGCGCTTAGATGGCTGGAGGTAGATCTTTGAAGGCTTCCCGAGGTGGAGTGCGTGGTGGACGTGGTGCTGGAACACGTGCCACGAGGAATAAGGCTAGAACTGCAGAGACGGCACCTGCAGATCCCGAGATTAATCACCATGAGGGCGATGATGAGAGTGCCAATCTGAGAGCCTCAGTGAAGGAGGCGGTGGTTGAGGAGGTTCATCAGGTCATGTAGACGATTCTGCTGTCTGTAGTGACCGAGGTTATTCGTGCTATGAGGGAGGATGAAAAGAAGGAGAAGGAGGAGAGGAGGAAAGCTGCTAGGCGAAGGGGCGAAGAAGGAGGTTCAGGGGAAAGAGAGCAACCGGATACTGAGATGGTTGTCTCCAGTGATGATGAGGAGGAGGAGGCGGCGCAGGAAACTGCAAAAGGGTGCAACTATGGGGCATTCCAAAGATGCAAGCCCCCGATTTTCGACGGGAATGGGAATGCTACTGCTGCTCACCAATGGGTGAGAGAGATGGAAGCGGTACTTGATATTAGCGAGTGTGTTAGGTCTAGATGTCTTGTATAGGTTTAGATGATAAATCAAACTCTTGTAATCACTCTTTGTAATTATGATTTTGATGATATAATATAATGCATTGATTACATGTTGAGTTAATGAACTGCATAATATATTATACTGCATTAATTTATAACGTGTCTCATAATATATGTGTGATTGCAGAAAACATGAGACTTGGTCAATTTGGAAAAATTGACTAAGTGTTAGAACAACTGCGGATGAACAAATCACTCTTCCGTAGATGTTCTCAGTAATACAACTGAAGTGTACATCCGTAGATCTCCTGCGAAAGAACAACAACAGCTGAACAAGTCCAAAGATCGTGGAGTTGCTGAAGGAGAGTTTGCTGCTGAAGAACAAGTACAAGAACTCCTGCGGAAGCACAATCACAGAAAAACAAGCACTGAAGACCAAGTGTTGCTACGGAAGACAAATTTCCTACGGAAGACTTTAACACTTGAATGATTCCGCATCATCGAGTAGTCAACGGAAAGTCAACAAGTCTACGTGGCAGATCAACAATATTAGTGACGGCAGAAGACATATAATTCAAGCAAAGATAACACGTCACATAAACAATATTATTTGTATTTATTTCATTGTAAATCACAAACTCCTATGCCGATAAATGTGGCAAGGATTCAGATAGCTATAGGAAGTTAGCTTAATTATAGCAACAGGATAGCGAAAGATTAGAAATGTTTTAGGAACAGAATAAGATCTCTATATAACAAGAGATCAAGAACATGTAACTAGAGATCGATAAACCTACGATCAAGCAACATCAGATCATATAACAATCTCAACCATTGATTCAATAGCAGCAGAAACATTACAATCAATTGATTGTAATTATTGAGTAATCGTGGTTTGATTATTATTATATTTTGATTGTTCTTTATATTGTTTGATCAATTTCAAGTTCATTAATCAATTAAATAACAAGTATTGGTAATTCCACGATCAATACTTGTTAAAATCAAATCTGATAATTCTATATCGATCATTGGATTTTCACAAGTGGTATCAGAGCCTGGTGCTCATTGATCCAGATCAATTGATCTATCGGTTTGATTTGTTTAATCGATTTTTGCTAAAACAGTGTTGTTGCTTTTTCAAAATTAATTAACATGAGTAATTCAGTTGTTGGTGCTTATCAACCTCCTAAACTGGAAAACAGATCTGATTTCAAAACTTGGAAAATCAGGTTTAGGAATCATGTTAATTATACAGATTCTGATTTATGGGTTTCAATTACTGAAGGACCTTATATTCCACCTGCGTTAGGAGCGAATTATAAGGATAATAATCAATCCATAAGTCTGAAAAATCTGTCACCTGATGATGCTAAGAAAGTCAAGATTGACATCAAAGCCTATAGTATGCTTACTATGGCTTTACCTGAAGATCTTTTGATCAGGTGTGAATCATACAAAACAACTCACTAGCTATGGAAAATACTGCACACACTGTGTGAAGGAAGTGACGAGATTAGGAGCATAAAGAAGGATACTTTTCGCTCACAAGATGAAACCTTTCATCATATTACGGGTGAGTCAGTTCCTCAACAATTGCATAGATTTATGCAACTTGTTACAGAGATGAACATTTTTGAACTTAAGTACAGCAATGAAGAGCTGAACAAAAAGATGCTTCATGCCTTACCAGAAAGTTGGACACAGACTATGTCTATGTTCAAGAAAACTATTAATTTGACGGCAATAGGACTAGACACACTCGTGGCGAAGGTTGAAGCTTTGGAGCTAGATGAAAAGACCGGAAACAAGAGTGTGAAAGCATCTATAGCACCTTATCAATTCAAAGAGTTAAAGAATGCTGGAAGTGCATTCATCTCCAATGAAGATGAAGATAACTCTTGTGATGAGAGTGAACATGAAGAAGAAACAAGCTTTTATGTTGTCAAGTCTTCCAAATCAAGTACTCAAAACAATCAGCACAGAAAGTCCAAAGGAAAAACTGATGACTCCAAGAATAAAAAGAACAACAATCAAACAGAACCAATTACAGTGGTTCTGGAATCAGAAGAACAGAAAGCTACTTTTGCAGCCTTTAGTTCAAGCTTTCAGGCTTATTTGGGAAGCACTTTGACTCTTGCCCACTTCTGTCAACAAGATTTAGAAGAACTTCATCCTGTTGAGGTAGAAGAAATGGATCTACAATGGCAAATGGCAATGATCGCCTACAGAGCCAAGATGTACATGAAGAGGAACAAAGGACTTTCTGTAGGAGGAAGATCAACTAAACTTGGTATTGACAAGTCCAAAGTAAGATGCTTTAATTGCAATTTATATGGACACTTCTCAAGGGAGTGTAACAGAAATCAACAACAATTAAATGACTCAAGGCAGCCTAGTCAAAGAAGTTTTACACAAGCTCAACTAACCAATTCATCCCCACCAACAACAATCAATACTACAGGTACTAACAATGCTAAAGAAACTGGTTTAATTATTTTGTAGGATGGTACTTGTGATTGGAGCATGTATGAAAAGGAAGTTCTGGAGGAAAATCAAGCTTTGATGGCTAACATGGAAAACAAAGTTCCACCAATGGCCACAAAGGTAAGAGAAAGGTTATGTTCTTCCACTTGTATTGATGAAGTTGAAAGATATAGAACACATGCTCAACAATTTGCTGATAAAGTAAAAGAAACTCTACTTTTAAATGAATCACATGTAAGAGAACATAAACTTTATCAAGTCAAAATCAATTCTTTACAAAAGGATTTAGATAAACTTTTATCTGAAAATTACAATTTGAAATCACAAGTTGAGCATTTGACTACGTCTTTAACTAAGTCTATGTCAGATCATACGTCTACTGAAGTGAAACTTCAAAAATTCCAACTGTCATCATAGCAGTATGAGAAACTATTAAACTCTCATATTGAGTCAAAGAACAGATCAGGTTTGGGATTTCATGCTGTTGCACCACCAGTAAATGATAATTACACTCCTTTACTTGAGTCCATGACTAACAGCCTATCTAATCACTTTATGTCTAGTACCAAATCTGAGTCAACAGATAAAAATCATAATGATGTAACTAATGACACTGAATCATATGATTCTGAATCATCAAAATCAGAACTTTCAAAACAAAGTCAATCAGAATTTGATTATGATAACTGTGATAATCTGGATGAGGATAATGATGAGCCTCATAATACCAGTTTGGGTAATGGTAAAACTGTTTTAAATGAACATCTAATTCCTAAAGTGTTGGATGAAATCAAGCTCCCTTACCCACCAAAACAAAGAAATCTGCTAAAGACCATTTACATAAGGATTGGTCAATTGAGTGAAGGCATTCATGCTCTCAACAATCAAAACAAAAGAAAATCAGCAAAAAGAGCTTCGGAAGATAACAAATTCACTTCAGCAGATCTCCTATGGAAGCAGTCTCTGAGAGCTGTAAAATCCGAGAAAATTCATAAACAATCATCCGTAGAAGAAATACGGAATAAGAAAGAATCTGCTGAAGCTTTATCCAACATCAACAATGTGAAGGAGTTGAAGTAGCAAAAGAAGGCACTGAGTAAGAAAAAGGCAAAGGTAAAGGCTGCTTCTGATAGTGAAGCTGTAGAGAAGTACTGTAAATGGTGTGATATGCACAATCATAACACAGAAGAGTGCTACTTCAGCAGCTATTGCTCAATATGTAATATGAACAATCACATGACTTCTGATTGTTACTTCAACAAATATTATGCAATATGCAATAAACACAATCACTCAACTCAGGAATGCTTTTTCAACAAAAGGAACAAAACGAAGATCCTCAAAAAGAAACTAGCAGAGACCACTGAATCAGACTCACAATCTTCTGAGGATGATGATTCAAAAGTCTCAAAACAAAAGAAGCAACAACAAAAGTAGAAAGCTTCCAAGATAAGGATAACAGCTGCTGAGATGCAAACAAAGAAAAAGAAGGACAAACAACAATTTCAAAGCGAAACACCTCATAAAAAGGTAGCCCTTGAAGAAGATGATGACTTCTTTGATCACTTTGACAAAGGCAATCATGAACCTTAGTTTAAATCAAAGGATGCAGAAACATTTTCTGGGCAATCCTCAACATCAGGATCAAAGAAGAAGGCACTGAAGGAAGGAATGACTGACCAAGTCAGTATGAATCAAGATAAAATTACCTCAACATCATCACCAAAATCATCCTCACCCAAAACAAAACATAATGAATCAACTGATATTAAAATTAATTTAGAAACATCAAGGTTCATTCATGAGAAAGTTACTATATTAGATAACAATGGCAAGTCCAAGACCATCAAGGCTTGGGCTCCTCGGTCTAATTAAGTTCATTATGTTTTGCAGGAACATCCAAGGAGGACTGAAAACAAATGGTATGTTGACAGTGGCTGTTCCAGACACATGACAGGAAACTGTTCTCTCCTCCATGAATTCAAACATAAAAATGCTTCATATGTAGCATTTGGTGGGGATAAGAAGGGAGGTAAAATCACTGGTGAAGGAATGGTAACCAATGGAGTTCTCAAATTTGAGAAAGTCAATTTTTGTGAAAATTTACAATTTAATTTACTAAGTGTATCTCAAATTTGTGATCAAAACTATACTACTTTCTTTGACAACTCTAATTGTTACATTCTCAAGCCAGGTTACAAAATTCCAGAAGACTCGATCCTTCTCAAAGCACCAAGAATAGGCAACACTTATGTGTTGGACATGAACAATAAAGCAATAACAAGTAAAGAAACATGCCTGATTTCCAAATCATCAGAAGATGAATCTCAACTGTGGCATAGAAGGATGGCTCACTCCAACATGAAAAACATGAATAAACTGGTGAAAAATGACTTAGTCATTGGTGTTCTTAAGAAAGAATTTTTCTGTTCTAATCACTGTTTATCATGTTCTAAAGGAAAACAACACAAAGTGTCACATAAATCTAAAACAATTAACACTAACACAACACCACTGAAGTTATTGCACATGGATCTTTTGGTCCAACTAATGTATTAAGCATTGGAAAAAGGCAAAACTGTTTGGTGATTGTTGATGATTTCACTAGATTCACTTGGGTATTTTTCTTAAAACACAAAAGTGAAACATCAGAAATATTAATGGAGTTTATCACCAAGATAGAAAATCAACTTGATCTAAAAGTCAAAATTTTACGAAGTGATAATGGAACTGAATTTGTTAATTATGTCTTAGACTCATTTTGCAGGGACAAAGGCATAGCTAGGAAATTTAGTGCCCCAAGAACTCCATAACAGAATGGAGTTGCTGAAAGAAGAAACAGAACTCTAATTGAAGCAGCAAGAACAATGTTGGCTGATTCAAAGCTACCAATAACATTTTGGGCTGAAGCAGTGAATACAACATGCACTGTTCAAAACAGGACATTAATAGTCAAAGAACACAACAAAACACCCTATGAACTTTTGTTTAAAAGAAAACCTTTCATAGGATATCTTAAAGCTTTTAGGTGTCTTGTGTCTGTCTTAAACACTAAAGAACAAATAGGAAAGTTTTTTGAAAAGGCATATGATGGTTTATTTGTTGGGTATTCCTCAACATCTAAGTCATACAGAGTATATGTCTCACATGATAACATTGTAGAAGAAACTCCTAATGTGTCATTTGATGAATCCTTGTTTACACAGTTTGTGAAAGGATCATCTTGGTTGTTTGATATAGATTCATTAACTAACTCATTTAACACTGGCTATATCAATATGACAGGTGCTACGGATACATGTTATCCTTATGTTCCTCCAAATATGGGTGTAACATTGACTGCTGATCCACCAAGACAAGTTCACACAGATATTCAAAGACACAGTGATCCTAGTGCTTCAGATCAAACAAGTAAAGACATGTCTGATGGGCTTGGAACTTCTATATCCACAGAAGTACAATCTACTTCAGCAGAAGTACCTCCCTCCACAGAGGTTCCTTCCACTTCCGTAGATGTTCCCACTTCTGCAGATGATGCACTGAAACTCCCTAAAGTTCCTCACACTTTAGAAAACATCCCAACATCACTGCCACATGCAGATACACCAATTACAGACTCTGCAGCTGATCCTTTAACTGCTACGGAAGGTATATCCACATATGCGGAAACACAAGTCTATGCAGAACATCATTCAGCCGCGCAAGATCACTATACTGAGGAGTTAGATCAGTTTGCTGACTCACCATCATAGCAGAATCCATCCATCACAAACCTAGATTCATCTATCCAAGTTCAAACTGTTCCAACTGTTAGAATTCATAAAGATCATCCAATTGACAACATGATTGGTGAACTCAACAGCAGAACTACAAGAAGACAAGGGGGAGCTGCCAATACTTGTTTATTCTCCTGCTTTCTATCACAAGTAGTTCCTTCTAACATAACTGAAGATCTAAAAGACAATAGCTGGATTGAGCAATGCAAGAAGAACTTCAGCAATTCAGGAAGCAAAAAGTCTGGAATCTAGTTGATCTACCTGAAGGCCAATATCCTATTGGCACAAGATGGTTGTTCAAAAACAAACTAGATGACAAAGGAATAATTGTCAGAAATAAAGCAAGGCTAATAGCACAAGGATATACACATGAAGAAGGAATAGACTATGATGAAGTCTTTGCGCCAGTTGCAAGGATTGATGCTATAAGAGTATTTCTAGCATATGCATCTTATAAGAGATTCACAGTTTACCAAATGGATGTAAAGTGTGCATTCTTATATGGCAAAATTGATGAAGAAGTATATGTTTCCCAACCACCAGGCTTTGAAGACCCTCACTACCCTCACAGAGTGTACAAGCTTGACAAAGCATTATATGGTCTTCATCAAGCACCAAGGAAATGGTATGAAACATTGTCTTCATTCCTACTGAAGCATGGCTACAAAAGAGGTACAATTGACCAGACACTCTTCCTCAAACATGAACATCAAGATCTCTTAGTTGTGCAAATATATGTTGATGACATCATATTTGGATCAACCAACAAGAGATTGTGTGAAGATTTTGAAGCTTTGATGCAATCTGAATTTCAAATGAGTTCCATAGGAGAATTAACTTTTTTCCTAGGTCTACAAGTACATCAAAAACAAGATGGCATCTTCATCAATCAAGAGAAATACGTGCTTCAAATACTGAAGAAGTTCAACCTTGCTGAGTCTTCATCATGCAAAACACCAGCATCAACAATTGAGAAAATTGTACCGGATCCAACAGGAAAGTCTATTGACCAAAGATTATATAGATCTATGATATGATCATTAATGTACTTAACTGCCATTAGACTTGACATAATGGTTGCTATGTGTGTGTGTGCTAGGTATCAAGCCGATCCAAAAGAGTCTCACTTGAATGCAGTGAAAAGAATTTTCAGATATCTCAAAGGGAAACCAGCACTTGGACTGTGGTATCCCAAAGAAGGAGACTTCAAACTGTACTCTTACTCAAACAGTGACTTTGGAGGCTGTAACAACAACATAAAATCAACAACTGGAGGGTGTCAATTCATTAGACCAAGACTTGTTTCTTGGCAGTGCAAAAAGCAGACTAATGTTTTAGTGTCCATAGTTGAGGCTGAGTACATAGCTGCTTCAGCTGGGTGCTCTCAGGTTCTATGGTTGCAAAACCAATTACTTGACTATGGTTACAATTTTCTTCAAACTCCAATTTACATAGATAACTCAGCTGTTATGTTCATCACAACCAATCCAGTACAATATAGTAAAACTAAACACATTGAAATCAGATACCATTTTCTGAGGGACTGTTTAGAAAAGGGTCTAATCAAGTTGATCAAAGTGGACACAACAAATCAACTTGCTGATTTGTTCACTAAAGCCTTTGATTCAGTTAGATTTAATTTCTTAACTAAGTCCTTAGGCATGCTCAACTTAGATTAGATCATAACAACAACAGAAATATTTGTCCATTACTTGCAATCATATGAGAAAGGCACACATTTTTTTAAAAAAATAACTACATAAGGCAGTGATATTCTAAGGATATGATAGTACACTATAACTTGACATTCACTCCTGATCTTCAATTAAAAACTACCTACTGATCAGATGTGTTTGATATGTGAACAGGTTCAGCTTGAGTAGAAATTAAACAATGTCATGCACAACATAAAGTCAAGGTGACTAAGAGTGGACAAGTCATTGTGAGAAGCATTCAAGTACGTCTAATCCGGATGTGATCATGTTAACACCCATGCACACTTACTATGTTGTAACAACTTATAACCTCCATCTTTGCGCATCATGACCCTTTGTTTTGCGTGAGCAAAGACCTGGGTCAAAGGTCACCTCTGTTTTACGTGAGTAAAGACCTGGTGACCTGATGCTGATCATCAAAAGTTCTAAAAGAAACTGCTCTAAAAGAATCCAATGTGATCATCTGAATATTTATTCCAGAGCATGCAAATCATCTCAGCATTAATAAGATTTCAAAGAAATCTTAAGATAGAGCTTATAATCTACGGAACATAGTTTAAGTGTGATAAAGTGATAACTTGATTCACTTCTGGAGGACTAACTTACACGCCATTTCAATGATGAGTTCATCTTTGTTACCTTTAATTCTTACCAAAACATGATAACCAGCATGATAAGTTAAAAACACTCTTGACTGAATTTCTGCGGATCCACATATTTGCAATCAACACTAGATCAAGTATACTATAATCTCACACATAATATTCAGGAAAATGTCTAGATCATAGTATGATCCCTAGTATATCCTATGTTTGCCTGTAACAAGCTATAAACAACATTCTATTTTCTCTATGATTATTAGTCAGACAAATTAACTATTGTTCATGCTATGCTCTTATAAATTTTTGATAAATACATAAGTTTATGATTAATCACAAATTTAGGGGGAGTAGTCAAAGCATGAAAGTGAGTTTAAAATTTAACATAATGATATGAAGAAAATTGGAACTTGAGCACTAAATTGGCTTGGCTGCAGGATATCTGAAGTGTTTAACTACTTTTGCATAATTGCCATGAAGCAAAGTCATAAGGTCCAAGAGCAAAAAACAAATGGACTATGTGTTAGTTCATACAGTTAAATTAAATTTACCTTCGAAGAAAAATACCTTCGGAAGAAATTTACCTTCGGAAGAGATTTTATTAAATTAACTCCTGAAGAAAGTTTTCAGCAAAATTAAGAAAACCAACTTCAGAAGAAAAGTTTATGAACATTTAACATCACTTTTGAAAGAAGTGCTCAAACAAAATGGAGGATAAATCAACATATCTGTTCTCCGTAGATGTTCTGCGGAAGACAGATTGAAACATAGGAATCTTGACTTCCGTAGATATTCTACGGAAGTTTCAACACAAATGTCTGCCTTGCATAAATATTAATTACTTGTAGACATTGATAACCTCGGAGGGGTAAAAAGGGTAAATGGGTCCCACGTCATTAGGATAAGGTTAGACAGCCTGGAAAAGTATAAACAGGGCTCCTCGTCCGTTGCCTTTCTATTCACTTTCAAACACCTTTCGACCTAGAAATCCTTTGATCCAAAAACCCCTTTCACCTTTGTTGACATCGGTCGTTCCACTCAAACAATACTCACACCACTCAAACATCACAACCACTATGGCTAATCGTTTTGTAAAGGATCACAACATGTGTGCATTCCTAAATCCAGATGTGGAAGACGAGTGTAGAACCATCATCCGCTACTTGAGAAGAACACAACTCTTCTATGCACTAACTGCAGACCCGCTTATCTTTCAAACACACATGATCGACTTCTGGAACACGTCAAGAGTGGAGGAAGAAGATGAAGCACAAGTCGCGTATGCAACTATCAGAACTCAACAATTACGAATAGACGAACGTGCAGTCCAAAGGGCACTGGAACTCGGAGATGATGAAGAAGGTCACACTGATGTATTCGACCATGAATACATTCAGAAAGTGTTTGGTCTGATGGGATACGACGGTGACTACCACAATGGTGAGATCAAGAAAGGCAGGCAGTGAAAACCGTATCGATTCCTATGCCACACTTATCTAAAGTGTATGTCCAATTGGAAGTCAGGGTTGGATAGATTTTCTAGGCATATATCTTCCGGAATCATTGGTATATTTGAAGGGAGAAAGTACAACTACTCCAAGTATATCCTCAACTGCCTGTGTGACCACATACGTGTGCAGAAAGAGAACAAGATGTTCATGTTTCCGAGATTCATTCGGCTCATCATCAATGATCAACTACGGAGCATTGAAAGAGAGGGTGATATCTTTGTTCAAAGTCACCTAGGAAGGTCACTCCTTAACAAGTTAACCGGGCAGTACCAAGGAGGAGACATAGAGCTCTTTGCTTATGTGCTAGATGAGACTGAGGACATACCACAAGAACTGCTGTGGGTTGAAGAACCTCAACAATAGAGTTCATCAGCTCCATCCTCCGCACACTTCCAACAGCAAGTACTAGCAGCTGAACCACCCAAATCACCTCACCAAGAACCCCATCTACTATCACCACATGTTCACTTAATATCTTCTTCAAGTGAACACACACAACCTATCTCCCCTGATCTATCACAAACAACTATAAACACTGCTTCAACTAAAGTAGTTGATGAGGAGATCACTCAGCTAACACCCACACATCCAAGTCAAACTGAGCCAACTCTATCACCCACATCAACTGAACCAATCACTTCACCAACACCTTTAGAACCAACCACTTCACTCACACCCACTGAACCCATTGATAGCCCAACACCAACAGAGGAACTCAACCTGGAAGAGGATTTTTATGATACTAACAATGATGCTGATACAGAGGAGATCTGTATAGAAGTTGAAAAGGAAGATATGGCTGAGGAAGTTAAACAAGGAGAGGGTGCTTACATTGACATGATAGCTTATGATGAGAAGGATTTAAGAGAAGAAGAGATAGATGTAAGCAAAGGCTACTTGGTAGCTGAGTACAATAAATTGATCCTCAAGAGCAACAAGAAATTAGAAAAATTAAGGAGGATGAAGAAGGAGCTAAGTGAGAAAGACAAACTAATAGCTGAGAAAGATACGTCAATCATTCAACTAGAAGGTAGAATGAAGAGACTGAGAGAAGATATTATGATTGACAACGAGGTGATTGATGCCCTGAATGATCTGGTTGATGAACAAGCTGAACACCTGAGAGAAAAGGATTATGAGATTGAGAGGTTAAAGATGAAGTTATCTGAAGCTGAACAGATCAAAAGTGAGTCAACCATGATCACTTACGACAGAAAAAGGAAATATCTGGGGAAAACAACTGAAGGTGCTGGTGAATCACCAAAAAGAATAAAACTAGCTTTACCAGAGCATTTAGCCCCAGTGGAACAAAGTAAAGAAGACATTGATGCGGAATGGGAAGAGCTTACAAAAGAAGAGCCGACTGAAGTGGCTCGAGAAGTTGAAGATGTTGGATTACTGACAACCAAAGACATTCTAGAAGAAAGACCTCACTCTGTAATGTTCATGGAGTGGTGGAGAAGATGAACATGTCTGAACTGATTCAAACACTGAAAGAGTTTGATGCTGCGAGAAAGATGTTGCCTGTGTGCAACTATGAAACCTTCTCCAAGTTTAAGGCAATGGAGAAGATCAGGAAGGAATTGGAAGATTGTGACACAGCCAACATGACAAGATACAACATGATCTGCTGGTTACAAAGTCACAATTACAAGCAGCATGAACTCAAAGGAAGAACAGTTGGTCAGGAGCATGATGGAATATGTAATGAGAATTAAGCTAGACACAGGAGTGAGATTCAGAACTGGAGCTCCCAATCCTGTATACAAACAACAATCTGAACAAGCTTCTGCTGAGCCCATTGTAGTTGAAAGCAGAGACATGCACAGGGGAACAAAAAATCTAATAAGAGAGCCAAGGAATTTGATTCCTAACAATATCTAGCCTCTGGGCACTGCAGTCAGAGAGATTACAGAGCAGAAGGCTACATTGATACAATTTTTTGATTTAATAACAACTCCAGAAGCAGTAGAAGAAAACAAGATCATTGTCTGGAGATTTGATTCAGAATGGGACTGTGTTATGCTGAAGAGAGCATCTGGAATGGTACAATACTTTCCATGGGTGGAGACCCTCCTTACACTTCCAGATGCTGATCTCATCACTTTGCAAAACATCCCTATCACAAATTACCCAATCAGTCCAAGAGGTAGAGACTTCTCTGGACTTGTGGCTAAGCTTAGTCACAGGTTCAAGGGAGATGTGATGAAAGAAGCAAAAAAAGAGGATGCTGAACATAAGAGAAGAAAGCTAAGACAGAAGAGGCATCAATCTAGTTCTCAATATGTTGATGTTGAATTTGTGCAAAGACTTGGTTATGAAGATCAATCTGAAGCATCCATCAAAGTCATTGAGGAAAATCAGTATAGATACCCTATCATTGAATGGGGTTATATTAAAAAGACAAAAGAGCTGGTGCTGCAGAGGAATGATTCCCAAAAGAAAGCCTCAAGTATCAGATTATTTGACCCTATGGAGATCAAACTCCTGCACCCAAGCTACACCTCATATTTACATGACAAACACTTCCCAAAGCTACATGATCAAACAGCTCAGAATGACATGTGCTTATATGTTCACTTAATTCAAGTCATTGACAAGTTGCATGCTAAGACACATATGAGGAGGAAGTTTGAGGCTGGACAGTTGATTGGAACAGAGATAAAGCCCATAACAGAACTAAGAATTTTAGAACAGGATGAATTGGAGGTGGTATCTAACAATAGTGTTGTTGCAACCCTTACCACTGAAGAGGATATCCTGGGCTTGAAATACAAGACTTTGAAGAGAATGAGCAGACGGCAGATCAAGTATAAGTATGAAGATCAAAAGAATGCCGTGAACTACTTCAATACCAAGATTTTAGCAAGACTGCAAGAACTGAAAGAACTAAACCCATGATTACTAGAGTCTAAACCTAAGGGGGAGTATTCTTAGGTCTAGATGTCTTGTATAGGCTTAGATGATAGATCAAACTCTTGTAATCACTCTTTGTAATTATGATTTTGATGATATAATATAATGCATTGATTACATGTTGAGTTAATGAACTGCATGATATATTATACTGCATTAATTTATAATGTGTCTCATAATATATTTGTTGATATATGTGTGATTGCAGAAAACATGAGACTTGGTCAATTTGGAAAAATTGACTAAGTGTTTGAACAACTGCGGATGAACAAATCACTCTTCCGTAGATGTTCTCAGTAATACAACTGAAGTGTACATCCGTCGATCTCTTGCGGAAGAACAACAACAGCTGAACAAGTCCAAAGATCGTGGAGTTGCTGAAGGAGAGTTTGCTGCTGAAGAAAAAGTACAAGAACTCCTGCGAAAGCACAAACACATAAGAACAAGCACTGAAGACCAAGTGTTGCTACAAAATACAAATTTCCTACGGAAGAATAAATTCCTACGGAAGACTTTAACACTTGAATGATTCCGCATCATCAAGTAGTCAACGGAAAGTCAACAAGTCTACGTGGCAGATCAACAATATTAATGACGGCAGAAGACATATAATTCAAGCAAAGATAACACGTCACATCAACAATATTATTTGTATTTATTTCATTGTAAATCACGAACTCTTATGCCAATAAATATGGCAAGGATTCAGATAGCTATAGGAAGTTAGCTTAATTATAGCAACAGGATAACGAAAGATTAGTAATGTTTTAGGAACAGAATAAGATCTTTATATAACAAGAGATCAAGAACATGTAACTAGAGATCAATGAGCATACGATCAAGCAACATAAGATCATATAACAATCACAACCATAGAATCAATAGCAGCAGAAACATTACAATCAATTGATTGTAATTATTGAGCTATCGTGATTTGATTATTATTATATTTTGATTGTTCTTTATATTGTTTGATCAATTTCAAGTTCATTAATCAATTAAACAGCAAGTATTGGTAATTCCACAATCAATACTTGTTAAAATCAAATCTGATAATTCTATATCGATCCTTGGATTCTCACAGAGTGCCGAGAGGATCAGAAGGTAAAATTTGCTACCTACTCGTTTGTGGATTCGGCCTTATGCTGGTGGAACAATATTGTCCAGGTCGAGGGTAGTAGGGTGATTGGGAGGATGAAGTGGAGTGAGCTGAAGAAGTTGGTGATCAAGGAGTTCTATCCTCACAGGGAGCTCGATAAGGTTAAGAGAGTTCCTACAGTTGGAGGCGGGAACTATGACACACCAACAGTACATGACGAAGTTTAACGAGATGGCAAGGTTGGTGCCAGATAAGGTGACGCCTGTGTCACGAAAGATTAGAAGGTACATCCAGGTTATGCTGGCGGATATCCACAGACACATGATCGCCACCCAGCTAAGTACGTTTAGGTAGGTGGTCGATTTGGCAGGAAGACTATACGATGAGAGGGAGGAGGTACCCGTGGTGGAGGTGAACAGGAAAGGAAGCGGAGATAGGAACTGGAGTGGGAAACGTTTTGGTAGTGGTGGTTTCACCCCCAAGGGCAAGAAGGCAATGGTGGAGGGTCTCAGGGCAGCTGCGACCGAGGTAGTGGCGAAGGTGTGCAGCAAGTGTGGGAGAGACCATGTGGGGGAATGTAAGTGGGGATCAAACGTCTGCTTCAAGTGTGGGAGGCCTGGTCATGTGGCGAGAGATTGCAGGGTCATAAAGTGTTATAACTGTGGTGAAGAGGGCCATATAAGCAGGGATTGCAAGAAGCTGAGGGCCGAGAACTCCGGGGTAAGGAAGGGGATTGAGAAGGAGGGGCAGAGGGCAAAGGCTAGGGCTTTCACTATGACTTGGGAGGAGGCTAGAGTGGACCCCGATGTTGTGTCAGGTACATTCCTAATTAACCAGACTTGTGCCTCTGTACTTTTTGATTCCGGTGCTAGTAGGAGTTTTATTTCTGCTGCCTTTTGTGATAAGTTGCCCGCTAGGAGTAGAAAGATTGATGGGCCTTTTGATGTAGAAACTGCTATTGGTAAGTCTACCAGGATTTCTGATGTGGTAGAGGATTATGACATAGAATTGGAAGGCCATAGGTTCTCTGCTAGATTGTTCGTGATGTAGTCCTAGGGATAGATTGGCTAGCAGCCTATGAGGCGAATATTATGTGTCGCAAGAAGATGATATGATTGACTACGTCGGATGGGAGTTCAATGATGATCTATGGTGATAGGGTTACTATGGTTCCAAAGGTGATTTTGATGGTTGTGGCCAAGAAGTGTATGAGGCGTGGATGTGGCGCCTATCTAGCCTATGTGAAGGATGTGGATGTGTTGGTACCACGATTTTCGAACGTGCCGGTAGTGTGCGACTTCCCTGACGTATTCCCAGAAGACTTATCAGGTGTGCCACCTGACTGTGAGATCGAGTTCCAGATTAACCTGATACCTGGTGCCCAACTTGTTGCTCAGGCGCCGTATCGCCTAGCTCCCTCCTAGATGAAAGAGTTGATGACTCAGCTATAAGAGCTGTTGGATAAGGGATTCATTCGACCGAGTATCTCTCCATGGGGTGCTCCGATCTTATTTGTGAAGAAGAAGGACGATAGCATGAGGATGTGCATCGACTACCGTGAGCTGAACAAGTTGACCGTGAAGAACCGGTATCCGTTACCAAGGATTGATGACTTGTTCGATCAGCTCCAAGGTGCCAGTTGGTTCTCGAGGATAGATCTCTGATCTGGTTACCATCAGTTGAAGGTGAAGGGCATGATATTCCTAAGATAGCTTTTCGCACGCGTTATGGACACTACGATTTTCTTGTTATGTTCTTTGGCTTAACCAACACGCCAGCTGCCTTTATGGATTTGATGAATCGAGTGTGTCGGCCGATGTTGGATAAATCAGTGATTGTGTTCATCAATGATATCCTGATTTATTCGAAGAACGAAGAGAAACACGCCGGTCACATTCGGGAGTGTTGGAGACGCTTAGGAGGGAGAAGTTGTATGCCAAGTTCTCCAAATGCGCGTTCTGGTTACGCGAAGTTCAGTTTCTGGGTCATGTGGTCAATCCGGAAGGGATTATGGTATATCCGACAAAAGTTGAGGCGGTGATGCAATGGAAGTCTCCAAAGACGCCATCCGAGATTCGTAGTTTCTTGGGTTTGGCGGGCTATTACAGAAGGTTTATCCAAGACTTTTCCAAGATAGCTTCACCATTGACCAAGTTGGCCCGCAAGGAGGTAAAGTTTGTATGAGGTCTAGAACAGGAGAATGCTTTTGAAGAGCTAAAGATGAGATTGACCCAAGCTCATGTCCTAACGTTACCCGAAGGGAGCGAAGACTTAGTGGTCTATTCGGACACTTCTTATTCGGGGTTGGGTTGCGTGCTTATGAAACGGGGGAGGGTAATTGCCTACGTGTCCCGATAGTTGAAAACCCATGAGGCTAATTATCCTACCCATGATTTGGAATTGGCGGTGGTCTTTGCATTGAATATTTGGAGGCACTACTAATACGAGACGAAGTGCACTATCTTCACTGACCATAAAAGCTTGAAGTATTTCTTCGAGCAAAAGGATCTCAATATGAGGCAAAGGAGGTGGTTAGAGTTGATCAAGGATTATGATTGTGAGATCCACTACCATCCGGGCAAGGCCAACGTAGTGGCGGATGCCCTTAGCTGAAAAGATAGACCCGAGCCGATTCGGGTAAAGGCTTATCAGTTGGTAATGACCTCTGATGTGATGAAGCAGGTCAAGGAGTTTCAGGATGAGGCGTTGAAAGAGGATCGAATCAACTTCGAAAGGATGAAAGGCCTAGTCGCGGAGTTGGGTGAGAACACTCTTGGTATTAGAACCAGATTTGGGCGGATGTGGATTCCTCGCTACGGGGATCTACGGGGAAAGATCATGGATGTGGCCCATAAGACTTGATACTCGTTTCACCCCGATGCCACGAAGATGTATCAGGATATGAAGAAAGATTACTGGTAGCCGGGAATGAAGCGCGACATAGCAGAGTATGTGAGTAAGTGCCTTACTTGCCTGCAAGTGAAGGCGGAGCATCAGAAGCCATACGGGAAGATCCAACCCTTGGATATACCCGAGTGGAAATGGGAGCACGTCACCATGGACTTCATTACGAAGTTGCCGCGTACGGCAAGAGGGTATGATGCCATATGGGTGATAGTAGACCGTCTGACGAAGAGTGCTCATTTCTTGCCAATCTGTGAGACGTATTCATCTGAGAGGTTGGCGGATATGTTTTTTAAGGAGATCGTAGCTCGTCATGGCGTACCGGTGTCTATCGTGTCGGACCGTGACACTCGGTTTACATCAAAGTTTTGGAAGAGATTCCACGACGCGATGGGGACGAGGCTACATATCAGTACGGTGTACCATTCTTAGACAGATGGACAGTCGGAGAGGACTATCCAGACGCTGGAAGATATGCTACAGGCATGCGTGATCGATTTTGGAGGAAGTTGGGATGAACACTTACCGTTAGTTGAGTTCTCATATAACAACAGTTATCATGCCAGCATTGGTATGCCTCCTTATGAGATGATTTACGGTAGGAAGTGTAGAACGCCCGTATGTTGGGGTGACATCGGGCAGAAGGAGTTGGGAAGCATTGAGGTGACCGAGGCTACGACTGGAAAGCTGGAGAAAATCAAGGCCTTTATGAAGGCAGCAAAAGATAGACAGAAGTCGTATGCTGACAAAAGGCGTAGACCAATTGAATTCAAAGTGGGTGATAGAGTTATGTTGAAGGTCTCGCCTTGGAAGGGGATCATCCGGTTCAGAAAGCGAGGAAAGCTAAGCCTGAGGTATATAGGGCCTTTTCGAATTATTGCCTAGGTAGGAGAGGTGGCCTGTCGATTGGAGCTACCCTGTGAGTTAAGTGGAATTCACCCGACGTTCCATGTATCTCATCTGAGAAAGTGCTTAGCCGACGAGGATATGATTGTACCACTGGAAGATATTGAGGTAGATGAACGGCTCAATTATGTAGAGCAACCGGTGTCCATCATTGATAGGAAGGAGAAGAAGTTAAGGAACAAAGTGGTTCCACTTGTGCGTGTACAGTGGAAACACCAAAAGGGGTTTGAGTCTACATGGGAAATCGAGGAAGACATGAGACAGCATTACCCGCAGCTGTTCGAGAGCTGACAGGTTTCGAGGACGAAACCTCAATAAGGGGGTGGACTTGTAACGCTCGAAAATCTCGAGAAAAAGAAGGAAGGTAGAAGCTCTCGCGCGAAAGGAGGCTGTCGCGCGAGAAGTTCATGAGAAAGGAAGTTTTCGCGCGAAAAGGGAGTTCTCGCCCGAGAACCCTGGGCGAAAATTGTTACTGGGTATAAATAGCTGAGAACACCCAGCCAGACTCTAGTTCACGCGAGAAGTACTGCTGCTAGAGAGAGAAAGTGAAGAATCCAAGTGTTTAAGGTATGTAACTCGTGTAGTAACTCGTGTTATGTACTAAGAATGAATTATTGATATATAAAACACATGGTTATGTAGTTTTCGTTCGTCAAAGGCTCCGGGAAGGTTGCGTTTGTGCTAGAACTTCAAGAAGTGAGTTTCTAGCCCCTTTTTTACGCAAGTTTTATGTTTTGGGGCTATTATGCATACTAGAACGTTTTAAAATGCCTGTTTTTGCTTGGTTTGATGATGTTTAGGATGTTTGCATGTTAGAACAGCCTTAGACGCGATAAGTTGTGACTGGGCGGGTAAAGTAAGAAGTTTTCGCGCGAACAGTTCAGTCGTACGTTATGGAATTTGAATCTGAGAAGTCCTCGCGCGAAAGAGAAAGTTTTCGTGCGAAGAGATGTTCTCGCGCTACAGGTTGTTCTCGCGAATGGGAAGTTTTCGCGCGACATGTATGTTTTCGCGCGACAGGTGGTTCTCGCGCGAATGAGGATGATGTGATGTGCAGGGTTTGCCTACGTGAGGTTCTCGCGTGAAAGAGAGTTCTCGCGTGAGAAAGTTGCTGTTGCTTATGGGTTTCGTATGTTATGCTGCTATGTATGATGTGTTATCTTTTCGTGTTTAACGATTTTAAAACTATATGTTTTATGATGTAACTTTACTTGACTATGTACAAATGTAAGTAAAGTATTATGTAATGAAGTGAAAGATAACGATAATGAAAAGTGGAACGTAATGAATGAATGAAAGTCTTGCAAGCAATGAATGGAGGTTCACAGCCATTGGGTTGTTAGCTCAACTGTGTAACCCATGAGGTTGCGCACAGGGGTCAATCCTTGAGATTGACCAATATGTACGAAACGGGATCCTTGTCGCTTGACCCCAAGACTGAAGTCGCCTTGTGCACAACGATGGGGCGTAGCATATGACAGGATCTAGATGAAAGTGAAAGATAATAATGAAAGTTCGAAACGTACGAAATGAACGATGATGATAAGATAATAGTGAAAGATATTAATGAAAGTTCGAAACGTACGAAATGAACGATGATGATAAGATAATAATAATTATTATCAAGATGTACATACGATGTGTGATCATGAACGAAAGTAAAGGTTATGTTTTAACGAAAAGTAAAGTATTTTAATTATAAACTAGAACTCACTCAGCGTCGCTGACTTTTTGTATGCATAATAATTGGAACGTAATCGTTTGATGCTGAGGAGGTGCAGACATGGATGCATAAGCTACCGGAAATGATTTAAGTCTGACATCCATATTTTTGGAGAACGATTTTTGTAATGATACAAATTTTTGAGATGTAAATAATTAACATGATGTTTTGTCACAATTTAATTATTAATGAAAAGTTTAATTCCGCTGCAAATGATGTGTTGTAAATATTTTATGCGATGACGGTCCAATTGTAAACGTCCCGGGAACGGGGCCTTACATTAATCAAGTCAATTAATATACTTTTTTTAACTATAAAAATCACCTAAATTTTAATATATACTGTTTCTTTGTTATGATTCTTTTTATAAATGTGAAAACTAAAGGACCTAAATGGATCAAATACAACAATTTACTATTAGCTAGTTATCCTTCTAAGTTTATCTCGAGTAAGAAGTAACGTATGAAGAAAAAGGTCATTAAATATCAAATGAAATTCGCAAGTGTTTAATATAGGTACTCTAATATAAACAATTATGAAAAGTTCATGAAAATGAAATGCGTCGAGAGTTTGAATAATTTTTAATTGAAAATCATAAGTTTATTATAAAAATATTCAAACTAAACAAGACCTAGTGGTTTAATGATATGATGTTTGCCTTATATGAATATGATATGAGTTTAAATTTTTACAAATACAAGATGTGAATTTGATGGTAAAAATTTCTCTAAAAAAAGAAGATTCAAACTAATTTTGTTGCTTTAACAAATAAAGTAATAAACTAATACTAATACAACTAGTTGTTGATAAACTTTTGACTTTTACATGGATAGAAAGGTAATGGTGGCCTGGTGGGGTTACCCTATATCTCTTTGAACCAATGAATTCCTCAGCAAATAGATATAGACTAAGGTCCATACATTTCGTACGTTTGACCACCATAATATCATGATGTAAATTATATATTGAATGGAATCACATAGGTGTAATGAATGAAAAACCGGCCTAAGTTGTTTTATGTACTTTTACGATATCAATTAATGTTAAATCTGTGTCGCAACCTTCGTTTATTCGGCTTTTTGGGATAGCCGGAGAGTGCTATGGGAGTCGAAGACCATCACCACCAGCGCTATGATGGTGCTTCCGCCGCGCACGCTCTCTCTCTTTCACTGTTCTCCAAATCAAGATTTTTGTTCTGATGTCTCTCTCTTCATTTCTTTCGCTTCTTTTGGGAAAATAACCCTGGAGGCTGCAACTTACATGTGTGCAATGTGCTTCTTTAATCGTATAAAGGATAATGTTTTAAATTTAAGTTTGTTAAAAATATATTAACAAGTATTAAAGCCTCAGGTATTATGGTGTGTAACTAAAGCTTTATTTAAATCCACACGTTATGATGAGTGCATCGACATCTTATAAAAAGAAACCAACTTAAAAGTTTACCTTGAAGGTCGACTGTGTGAAATATTTAAAGTCTTGAAAACCAATTATGTGAAAACTACAAATGCGAACTATGAAAGCCATTTGTATGAAACAATCAAGAGGCGTGAAATCAAATCATGTGAAACATGTTGGGTGTAGCAAATCAATGAATAGAAACCATAAAGGATTAGTCAAAGAATATTGTGAAGGTAAGCCGCGTGAAACATTGAAGACCTGAGTGATTCAATTATAAAGTTCTCATGAAACAAATGATCAAAGGAAGAACAATCGTGTAATATGACCAAATTAAGGAGGAAATAAACAAGAACAATTTATGAAAAGAAGTCAAAAGTCAAGAATCCTTAACAATATGATCGTGATAAAGCTGAAGAAAGCAATAAAGATATTGAAGAAGAAGAATCAAACTTGGATTGGATCAACAATCAGAGGGTGATTGTAGACTTAAATGATTTGACAAATTACTAAGTCAAAGTAATAAATAGTCAAAACATGAGTTTTTTTACAAAAAGGTGTAGTTGGTAATTTTATTTACCAAAATGGTGTAGTTGGTAAAATATTTATCAAAATAATGTAATTTTGATTTTTTTTGTTTCTCACTCCTATTTTTATTGGCTACTTATTAAATATTATTTAATACTTATAGGATAACATTTTTAAATTTTAAAAACAGTTTTTTTTTAAATTAATTTTTTATGGTCTTCCTGAAGTTCTTTTTGAGTTTTTCTAAAACTCTAAGAACCTTTTTTAAAATGTTAGATTAGAGTATTAATTTAAAAATATTAGATTCTGTGCAAAGTATAATATCTATAAGAACGTTTTCTAAATTGTTACACGAATGAAAAAAATTCTGGAAAAAAAGTATAATAGAAACGATAAAAAGCAAACGAAACTTAAATAAAATTATATTACATCTCCAGTTAAAATGTTGCATGAAATAAAATATATTTTTATATTAATACAATAATCTAACATTTGGATTATTTTCTTATAGTTTTAGAAAAAATAACTTAAAATATTTCTGGAAAATTATAAAAAAAAGTTCAATTTAAATAAAAAACATTTTTTAAAATTTAAAGATATTATTCTGTAAGTATAAAATAACATTTAAATAAGTAGCCAATAATATAAAAGTAAGAAACAAATTTTTTTTTTAAACTATACTATTTTGGTAAATATTTTACCAACTACATCATTTTGGTAAATAAGTTTTTAAACTACACCATTTTGAGAAAAAACTTGTCAAAACATAATGATTATGTGTTTTATGTAAATTATAGTTATGGTCAATGTTTTCACGACCGGTTCGGATCGGGCGGTCCGACCGGGATTCGGCATGGTTATCGATCCGATCACATATGACTCGTTTTGTGTTGAACTAACCGGCCGGTTGGAAGCGAACTGGAGGTCGAACCGAACGGTCAAACCTGTATCTCTCCATTTTTTGTGACCAGCGAATTATCTTTCAAGTGACATCAAAATCACATTTAAAATTAAATGTATAAACATTCAAAATCGAATAATCCTATGGCATCGAACATGTTCTGTGTAAGAAACGTAAAGAAGAAGAAGAATATTGGGGGAGAGAGGGAGAGAGAGTTGAAAGTGACGGCTTTTCCTTTAAACTAGGGTTAAAAGAGTGTTAAAAATAAGAGTTAACAAGATTAGTCCCTACAAAAAAGTCAATTTACAATTTATATCATATCTATTCATTGTTTAAAAGTAGATATGAAAAACTAATTAAGGACATAAAAATAACATATGTATTTAAACTAATAATACTTATACAATTTTAAAAATATATAAATTTGTATCTTTTAACAATATATCATTTTCTACACTTTTTAATATTCTACTATTAATAAATGTCGTTCGATTCTTAAATCTGGTCCGACCGGTCCAAACAGTGAATTTTTAAGTCGTCCGGTTCATTTTCTGATCCGGTAATAAAAACATTGGTTATGGTGTATACATATCATGTAAATCAAGGAAAAAGTCAAGGTTACAATCTTGCAATTCAATTGAAGTTTTATTGATTCTTGTTATATTGATTATTATCATTTGATTGTGAATACTAAACCTCGGGCACATAGGGGGAACAAGATAGAACATAGATTCACATGTTAGTGTAAAGAAGTGGAATATGATGTGTTGTTATGAATTGTAGCACAAACTCTTATTTTGTGGCGGAACTCATTCGTGGCTGGTTGCCACGTTGACGGTAGCGAAGATTGTAGTAGTTGTGGGGAGGTGGCGTTGTTGGTAGCGATGATGAGGGCGGTGTCAGCATTGGTGATGAGAGAGAGGAAGAACCTAATTCCTTTGGTTGAATTTTGAAAGAAATGTATTATTTGCTAAAAGAAATTTATGGAATTCATTTTTGTTATTTCTCCAATCAGATGTGTTGCTATATTAGTTCAAAATAATCCTAAGAACCAAACATACAAGGCCATTAGGAGTATCTAAAAAACTACCCTGAAATACTTAAAAATTCATTAAAATACAACATGTCACCTCAATTTTACACTGAAGTACCTTAAAGAGGAGGGACACTCCTTAGTTTTACGCTAAAGTACCCTAAAGCATTTCAACGTTAATATTGTCGTTGAACGGCTAGTTTGAGCCCAATCGGCCAACCTGAGATGCACGGGCCAGGGTACCCATGGTACCTGAGGGCACTCCGAATGGCCTAAGGTATAAAATGTGAATTATAACTCTAGTAAATACCCATGAACCAAATGTTGCAAAAGTCTTATCAAGGGATAATATTTGATAATCAAATGGATCCATCGGTACATTACAAACCCGGTCTTCAATAACTATGACACAGACACGAAATAATAGATTAATTTGTACTGTTACTGATACTTGTGAAATAAAATAAACAAAAGGTTCTATGGTACAACCCAAAGATGATATTTTAAATATTTAATACATACATACATACTTGCATCATACATACATACATGCATGCATAGATACATACATACATACATACATACATTTGAATCTATGGGACAGATTGAGTGTAGATGTAATCCTCCTCCTCAAAACCCATATTCTCTTCCGACCCATTCTGATTTTCTTGCTCACCCTTCGTCTTATTTCCCTGAATCTGCAGATCAAAAAACAATAGAGAACATGTTAATTATGTATGCATGTATGAGATGATGATGATGATGATGATGATGATAATGATAACTATGATGATCTAACCACATGTACAGAATTGAAAGAGCCCATGTCTGGTCTGGCAAGATTCTCATGAGATGATAAGATGAGGATGAAGATAACAATAGAGAGAAGAGCTGCAGATCTCATGTTGTTACATGTAACAGTTTGAATTGATCTTTTGGTGCTTTGAAGGATATGATGATGATATATATATATCACATTCACTCACTCACTCACACACACACACATATATATATATATATTCATACATATACAATATATATGAGTATATGAGAACGTGAGTGTGTGTCATGTATCACGTGTGTGCGTTTTAGTGAAAGTGTACCATCCTTTGACCTGTCTGTTGATTCCATGACAGCAAGCTCGAGCACCAATGGAGTGACTTTGGCTTCTTTACTTAATAATAATAATATAATATATATTTAACTCCCAAATTCCTCCTCCTATAAAGATTTTCTCTATTAAAGATCAGAAAGGTTATATATATCATATCCTACATACATTTTGAAAGAAAAAAGAAAAAGAATTGAAAAACAACAGCTTGATGAAATTTATAAAAGTTTAGATACTTTCTAAGTTTATATTCTTGGAGTGTTTTTCTTAAATGTCAACGATTCAGAAAAAAAGAAGGAAAGCCAAAAAATTTCTGTATATGTTAATACTAACCTAACGACCCATGTGTTACACAGGTTGAAAAAAAACAAATAAAAATATAAACAATTAGAAATAAAGAGTTAATATTAATAATATTCTAATATATAAGAATGTAAAGATTAAATGAATATGTAAAAAGTAAGTTACATGTGAAATAAATTATGTAAAAATATACAATTATTGTTTACGAATCTCTAAAGCCTTACTTGTATACAACATTTGTCATTTGATGTTGTACTTGAAAGATTACCAATGATATCTAGTATCAACATTTTAAGACCATCTTGTCATCTAACTCTGGACAATGCGACATTCAATTTAATCTACAAAAATCAAACTATATTCGAGTCATAGGCCAAACAAACTAAAATAAAACACATAATAACATCAACCAGGTACCCTTTTATATAGTTATATCAACCCTCTAAAAAATTATAAATTCTATTTTGTTGAACTTCAATTAACCACTGCAACTAAATTTTAATTTCTAATTCATTTTTCAGTTGAATTTTCATTATGTTGTATATTCTGAGCTGAATAATACCCTTATCCTAACATATGTATCATTGATGTTGTTTTGCAACTCCAAATTATAGCTAATAGCAACATATAGAAATCAGAGTGATATCTTGACCAAGTTGCAACTTGCATCTAGGCCTTATTAACCTCATATTCAACACATTTATGGGAAGAAACAGTTGTATATAAAACAACTACATGTTTTAAGTAGATTTGATGACACGGCTAACATGTTGGAAGAGTAACCAAAATACTATGTCACAGGGTGGATAACCGATGATTGTTTGTATAGCACACATATAAAAAGATTGACACGAATGACAGAACTGACATAGCTAACAACATGTCGAGATTAGTACCTGAATAGTTGAACAGAAAGGGATGAGAAATTGAGTCAGCAGCGGTGGTACATGGACGTGTGAATGTCACTGCGTGGGTCACCAGAACAATTTGTTGGATTTAAAACAGAACTTCACAAGAGTATCATCTAATTAACATACAAAATCTCTGTTGCATTACCTGAGTCGCACAGAAGCAACAAAATGAAAAAAAGAAAACGAATTGACTTTACAGTTTGAATGACAGATGTACTTGTGTTAGATGATTACACTGCTAAAAAAATCAATGTTAGTTTGTATGTTTCAATCTCATAAGCAATATAGTGTAGCAATAATTATAGGTTTAACTCCTCTTTTAACCTTCTGTATAGACACAATACGAATAAATGTGCTTCAAAAAATTTATGAAGGTGAGAACCAAGTTCTAAATTATAGGTTAGCTAGAAAATAGGTATACTTATAAACAACTTGACTTTTCAATTATCAACTTGTGAGATCATAATACTCCATAATCATTTATGATAATCAAAGTTCACACTCGTATACTGTTAGGATCAAAGTACTTAAATTTAACCTTGTGAAGATTAAAGTTCTCAAGGTGGAATAGAGCTAACAAAAGTTTTGATTTAGTTCTTTACTTTAGCAAGGTGAGATAGAGTTACTTCAATAGTTGAAGGCTTCCTTGTATATGATCATTACTGAATTCAAAATAGTCATAGAGGGCACTTGTATTTTTCTCAAAACTCAAAAGAACCATTATTAATATCTACTTATATTCAGTAGAAATCAAAACAAATTTATAGGTTCGAAGTTCAAACAAAAAGGGCACCTGATTCCTTCAACGAATGGCCTGTATCGTCTGCCATCATCCTAGCCGTTCAACACCATCTTCAGCAGCACTATCATCGATTTGCTCTAACCGATAAGCAACTATACTTTTTGTCGCAAATACCATTGATGAAAAAAAAGGTTTCACATTTTCATCTTCTTGTGCTCTTGTTCTATTCTATGATGAACAATTTTTGTAGAGAAAAAACATAACTAATTAGCATCATTGAAATTTGAATTCTATGAAATCAAAATTAAACTGAAACCATTGAAGCAAAAGAAACAATGACTTAATTATAAGCATCAATCGTGCCTAATCAGGCCCTAAAACATATATCCAAGCTCCCATTAGGTTAAAAAAAAAAAAAAAACACAATCATACCAACTGTTTCTGCTTAATAATTTGAAATTTTAGCAACTATATGAAAGCAGGAGTGATAACTTACAATCGAAAGATATTCCACAAGATAGCTTCAAAACATATTCATAGATACATGGGGAGGAAGATCGTGAAGGTGGATGAAGGAAGAAGGAGATGATGGTAGGCGATGGTGGTCGATGGGCAATGGCAGGAGAAAAGAGTTTGATTAGGGTTTGGAAAATTCTTGTAATTGATGGTGTATTATAGTAACAAGTGGAATAAGCGGTCTATATTGATGCCAAGTGGCATAACCTCTTTCCATCTTGTGATGATTCTTTCTACGTTTTCAGTTGGGGTTATAAACGAGTTGAGCCAACCTCGTCTCGAGCTCGTTTAAATTTGAGCTCAGCCTGACTGCTAGAAAACCAAGTATTACCGACTTGGTCACTGGCGGCTGAATCTCTTCAGGGATTCCAGAAAAACCCAAAAGCATATAAAACGTGAAAACAATAAATTTATGTAGGTAATCCGTTGGTAATCACCACCGGATAACAGTAGAAGTCTACACCAGGAAAAAGATAGATGCGGAACTAGTAATGTGACAACCGGCAAATTTCAGGTCAATATCCGGCCCGACTTAGTCATAATTATACATATTTTACATAAGTTTCAATCGAGTTCTATCTATTTAAAGTCATTTCATGCATTGCAAAATTTCATGCATAACATTTCATGCATCGGTGATTTGACGTAATTACCATTTCTACACGCGGTACATCCGGCACACACGAACGTTGGTGATAATTAAATACTTTAAAGTGTTTCAAAGTATTTTAGATTCCAAATTAAATACATTGGAAAAGTTTAAACTTATAAATAAACCTAAACGCGCAAGTTTATATTTTACCCGAAATGAATACTTTTAACGCGACTACTACATACACGATGTATCACTAACATACTATCAATATTAAAATATAAGGGTAACTTTATAGAATAGTAATCAAGTTTGAAAATTATTCTAATTAGGTCACTCATAAACTTTTTTATTCCAATCAGATCACTAAACTTTATTTTGATGTTTTAATCATGTGTATTTAGCCTGAATAGTAGGTAATAAACTTAAAAATATAAAAATTAAAAATAATTAATAAAAAGTTGAATATTTAAAAAAATTGAAAAAATGTTTACAAAATGCATAAAACATTGTTCAAATTTTTGTAAAAATTGAAAAAAAAAAAAATTACAAATTTCTGTAAAAATTAAAAAAAAAAATACATTGTCCAATGATTCCAAACAGGTCATCATACTAAATTATACCAACATACATCTATATATTCAAACGGGTCAACATACCAAATTATACCAACATACATCTATATATCCAAACGGGTCAACATACCAAATTATACCAACATACATCTATATATCCAAACAGGTCAACATACCAAATTATACCAACATACATCTATATATCCAAAGCGGGTCAACATACCAAATTATACCAACATACATCTATATATCCAAAGCGGGTCAACATACCCAAATACACAAACATACACCTAAATATGCCCAAACGGGTCAACATACTTCATAATATACCCAAACGGATCAAAATTATATAAATGCGTACAAAAAAGTTAAAATTACATCACAATACTCCCAAATGGGTCAAAAACTACCAAGATATATTCAAATGGGTTAACATACACCAAAATGTTCCCAAATGGGTCAAAATGACACCAAAATATGTCCAAAAGAAACAAAATTAACTCAAATACGCCTAAATGAGTCACGCTTTTTTATTTCTACCTTTAGGTCTTGCTTCATTTGGTTGTGGGTTTTTTTTCTCGTTTTTGATCTGAAATCAAAGTAAGTCCAACTCCATTCTTCATATAAATGTCGTTCTTCAATAGATTGAGAAACCATGTCCAGTTTTCTTTATTCTCAACAGATACCACAGCCCATGCTAAAAGAAAAATGTGATTATTGGCGTCTCTTCCAACAGCCGAGAGTAACTGACCACTACATTTCAGAAAACACCCATCTAAGCAGATTACTTTCCTACAACCATTTATCCATCCATCTTTAACCGCTCAAAAACAAATATAGTAACTACTAAAATAAATCTCTCCATTCGGTATTGTATCCACGACCATCTCCACAGTACTCCTTGGGTTTGTTTCCAATATCTCAGCTCGATAATCTGAAAGTCTAGCATAATGTTCATTCAACCCACCTTCAAAGTCATCAAATATTTTCTTTTTTGCTCTTCCACATTGTCCAATACTCACTCTACACTGATATATTCTCATTATATCTTGTTGCATTTCCCTTAAACTAGTTTCAGGATTTTGAATTATTTGTTTGAAATATTTTTTTGCAATCCAAGAATATGTAACAAGAGAACCTAATGAAAACTGTCTTGAGCATGTATGTTCATCATTCAATTTTTTTATTTGAAAGGAATTCTCACTTGTGACCCTCGAAGCCCAAAGCCTAAACGGACACATCCAAACATCCTCTTTTTCCCTTTACCATCTTCTACAGTTTCTGCATTACCTCATCTTACTAACAACCGATTATGGTCGTTTACCGTGAACACTAATTGATAACCATTTGATACACCATAATCAATCAACATTTCTTTTAATTGTGCAGGACTCTCAAATTTCATTCCTTCAATGGGTTTCACTAATTTCCAATTCATATTAGGATCATAACAAGGATAAACGACACCTTCATCCTCTACACTTACATCATCCATATGATTATCATAATTTTATTCACTTCTACTCCAATCATCAACAGAATTATCATCAAATTGATCCTTATCATTGTTGTCAAAACAAAGTAAATTCAGAAAAGGATCATTCATACTAATATCTTCATCATTAAAAATCTGACAAAAATCTAATCACACTACTATAAATATGATAAAATCCATATACGATCATAATAACAAATCATATTCTCAACAAAATCAAACTAGTGATCAATTAAAACTTGAAATACCAACAAAAAAACTAGTTTACATAGGTTATACCTGCTGCTCGATTCGTATCGAATAAAGGTTATCATCATTTGTATCATTCACTGCATAACACTTGACATAGTTTCAAAGGTGACGGGTCGAAGGTGGGCCAACGACAGTTACGCAGGTCGGCTGACGATGACGTAGGTGGGCCGCGATGGTGGGGGGACGACGGTAGTGGTAGGCGGCGATGGTGGTGGGAGGCGATGGTGGGGGGAGGACGGAGGGCGCGGTCAACTAGCGAAGAGGGGAGCGATGGGGTTGATGGCGCAGGTCAAGTGAGCCGGCGCAGGTGACGTGAGCCGGCGAAGGGGGCACGACGGTGGTGGTGTGCGGCGATGGTGGTCGACGATGGTGGGGCGGAGGACGGTGAAGGAGGACGGTGGGGCGATGGTTACGTAACGTAAGGAATATGAAGGGATTTTGGTTATTAGGGTTTTTTTAATATTTTTTTTTGGAATTCTAAATTTGATTTCTTTATTTGTTTAATTTGTTTTAAATATAAAATAAAGAATTACCTGCTAAGCATGTTAATTATATAGGATTAGAACATCACCCCAAAGTTTAATGATGTAATTGAAACAGTTTAAAACATAAGTGACCTAATTGGAACACTCATTAAACTTGATTACTATTTTGTGAAGTTTTTCCTAAAATATATGATAGTATATAAGTTCTTGTAATATTTGGATGTATTTTAAAAAGTAACAAGTAAAAATATAAAAATATGTAAAATTACCTGTAGTGCAACAAATATCATCAAAATACCCGATATTACACGAAAATTTAAAACCACAACCCCCCTCCCCTTACTTGACCGTTCACCCCTCCCCCTACCCACCTCACCTCTCTTTCTTTTCCTTTTCTCCATGCAAAACATTTGTTGACTTTGTTGATTTTGAAAATTACCCTTTTTGTGAAACACACATGCAAAGTATAAAGCACCAAGTCTTCTTACCATACATAGTTTCTTCTTCTTCTTCTCGTGTTTTGACCGTAAATGAGTCCCAAACCCCCAAAAAGTGGAATCTTGCTATATAAGAAAATACATGTAACTTAGCTTTACCATACAAACATATTCACACTTTTTTCTTCTCTTCCTCCCTCTAACACAAAACTTTCACCACACCACCACCACCATATCATCTTCTTCAAACTTGTATTTCATAAATCTTGTGTGTTCAAGTGCATTTGGGTGAAGATCAAGTGATTTTTGAAGCTTCCAAGCATCTTACAACAAACCTTTCTATCTTTCTTGGCTTATTTGAGTGAGAATACTCTCTTCTTTTTTTAAATATATTTCATTTTATCATGTTCGTCTAGCTACTAGTTCATATGTAACTAGTTTCATCCACTGAAGATATTTTTATGGAAAATAATAATTTTTTTACTACAAACAAAGGATTTCAAGAATGGAACCTCACGTAACACATTCTAAATGAAATAGATTGTGATTCTTTATGTTAAAAGTAAATGTTTATAAATCCATATTTGGCTAAACTACTAGTTGAAGATTTTATAAAAAGTCATAAAGGTTTATTAAAGCTCAAGAAAAACTACAAAAGGGTTATAATATGGTTATGGAATTTTAAATATCTACAATTATTATTATAAATACTTATATATATTCTTCAAGTTATACTTAGTTAGTGAGTGGTAAAATATTATTACAAAAGTTGGGTATGACTAGATGACAATTTGACCAAGTTTACAAGAATGGTTAAGTATATATACATAAGACTTTAAATGAAAAATATAAACTTCATAACCAAATATTATGTTAGTTTAAAGAGGTTGTTAAAATGATTACTAGATGACTATTTGACAAATATAACACATGACTTAGCTATTTTGACATGAGACTTAAAATATGAATTTATGGATTTTATAATATTAGCTACTAGGTCACTTAAAAAGTTGGGTAAAGATATGTTGGTAAAATGACTAAATTAGTTAAGTATTTCATTCAATAGAACTTTAATTTATAATATAATAAAATTACTTAAATGGAGAAAATCCGAATTTAATATGTGCTAAGGTTCATAATAGCTAAATAAAATAAAAGAATAATCCTACTAAAAAAATAATTTAATAATTATTTTATGAGTTAAATATATTTTTATTCGTGGATTGTAAAAATATGAAAGCTAGTTAATTTACTTAGATGTCAATATTTCAAGTTGTATTCCAATTAATATAATACAAATATTATTTTACCTAAGAAAATAAGATTATTTCAAAACCTAGTTTCTATAATTTCATATGTAAATTACATAGCTAAATACTAAACACTTGAGTCACGTCTCGGGTCGAGTCAAAATGATATTTAATTACCTAAACAATATGTCAATCTTAAAATACAAGGGTTTGTGTACACATTCAAGTGAAATATAATTTATTAATATTTTTTAAGTAATATATATATTTCACAAATATCCATTTTGTGTCACCAACTGGTCGTCGAGTCAAACATTGTGTTATCAAGTATGTGGATGAAATAGTTACATGCTCATATTACACGTAGGGGTAATTACTTAGACATAAGTTGTCTTAGTTGTTTTAGGGTGAACTTAGTTGGATTTTTCCCAAGCACTTTGGATACTTACAGAGATTTCACACTCGACTCACTTCACAGGTGAGTTTCGCAGCCTCATTTTTACTTATTTTTATTTTGGGGGAGATTACATGCAAAATACTATTTTTATGAACACAATTACTTGTCAATGGTTTCACATGTTATATAAGTTGTTACTTACCTTATGAAGTTCACTGTTATCAGACCGTTAGTTTATTTCGCAAAGCGAGGTAATCATGGATAGTATACTATTGGGTTTGACTACCCCCACCCGGGTTAATTACCCTAACCTTGACTGGAGGTCTAAACGGGTGCATTATTATCCTGTTCACTCCGTGCTTACGGTAGGCATGGGTAGGGACAATCTATTACAGTTACAGTCTAGCTTCGGTTGCGGTGCTTATATATTGTTGTAGTATTGTATGATCGGCAATCAAATCATGGAAAGACTTGTGGTTCATTACACTGTTTACTATTAGTTTAAAACCTGTAAACTCACCAACTTTATGTTGACATATTTTCATGCATGTTTTCTCATATATTTGATAATTGCATCAAGTTAAGTTAGCATGGATCAAATCGAATTTAGGGTCATTCTGTTTGGGACATTTATTTATGTATTTGTCGAGTTTTGAAAACGATTTACATTAGTTCCTTTGCTTTCGCAATTTAACTCTGAAAACAATTATGTATTTTTAAACTTATTTGCAACGTACGTTTTACCGAATCATGTAGTGGTCGATCAATGACTATGATTCCATGACGTTCACGTCCCGCGAGTAACCGCCGTGGCTAGGGGTGTGACAAGTAAGTCCAAATTTTGTTGTTGTGGGTGGAAACTTATACTAACCAAAATTCACAAGCTAATCTGTCATTAATACTCTTGGTTTTCTTGGTCAACCATAACTTTATGTTTTTTTACATGTATTACTTAAACTTATCTTCTACAGTAATTATATTTTTTCATATAATTGGTGGTCTCAAAATTAAAAATAACCAAGCATATCTCAAAGGAGATCGAGTATGTAGGTCTGTTTCTCAAAGGTAGTCTTAGAACCCTCATCTGTGTTTGTGCCAATCTTGTGTATGCTAATCGAGACTCTACATGTGTGTCAAAAGAGGCCTTGTGAGGCAGAGGAGTCGTAATCGGCACTGGAGTAAGATTATTTGAGAGTGCGTCAAGTGATGGTACATATATTGCTTTAATAAAAACAATAATCTATATATTATTGCTCATGTACGTGTTTTATGTGAGTGTGCTACCCCACTAGCGTTGGCGTTAGGATACATAATCATGCATTTTTAAAATGTTAGATTATATTAGTAATGAGGTCAAATCTTTTATAAACTAACGTAATTTTTTGCCGAACTTATGAAATGTATAATCAACCACGTAATGAAAAATATGCTCACATTGATCCTAGTGTTTCACCTATTGATAACCCACAACTGCATGAGTAGACTACTCGAGATCGAAGGAAGGGTTACCTCTTTAACTTTGAGGCTGCTCGCTACCTTATTATGCGATTACAAATGATGATGATAGTGAAGTATCACATTATATATTTTTATATGATGAAACTTTTTTGTCAACAACAAGAAATGGAGACGTCCTGGAGAGATATAGAGGCGTGGGAGGCGGCAATGCAGGCATAGCATGAGGCTTAATGTAGAGAGTTATAACACCCGCTACGCACCACCTTGGAAGAAGTGTATCCTAGTCATTTCCGTCGGTAACCCTTTATGGTCAGTACAGTGTCTATGCCATGTTTTATGACAAAGTATCACTAACGGGTTACCCACATAACCCACCTTCCAACGCATACGTCTGTCATTGAAAGCTCGTGTCGAACAGTGCTTGTTTAACTTAGCAAAACTCAAGCTTGGCACGCGGGTAGTGTTTAAAAGCTCGAGCTCAATGTGTTTATTAATTATTTATCAATTTTATTTTAAACATGAGTGCTTACACTTTTATATAATTGTATGAGTAAATATGCGTGTGTGCATATATTTACACATATACACACACGAATACATAGAGAGAAAGAAAGGTCTTGGTATGAAGACAGAAATAAGCATACAAAATAGCTTCTGGCAGTTAATTACTTGATCGATTAATTAGGGGATAAAAGAGTGTTTTTTTCAGTATATTTCTAACACGATTTACAAAAGAAAAATCCCACCCCAATTGTATTTTATTTGCAGGAAAAGCTTATAGTCACACAATAAAATCATTTAAAACTGAAAAAGAGAAGGATTCAGAAATAAATAACACCGAGACAATCACATTAGATTTAGAACAGAATCACGTTATTTTTCATAATACGAAAGTAACACCCATGAACTTCTTATTAGCACTATATTTAATAGAGATAAAATCAACTAATAAATTAAGAAAATTTAGATTTCAACTCCATTGAGGAGTTAAGTGAACTGATAGCCTTGACAAGTTTAAATCCAACATCAATAATAAAGAAAACAAACAAAATTCATCTTGTTTTCTCATGATGCCGTCTGTGACAGTGGCGGAGCTTGAACACTCCCGTAGGGGAGGCGGAGGCGAAATTAATTTTTTTTAAGGGGGGCGAACTTGATATTTATATAAAAATTTACATTACCGGGCCAAAAATTTACACTACCGGATTAAAATTTAACACTAACGACGAAAAAAAGAGAGGGGCGCCCCCCCCCCCCCTCCCGGCCCCAACTATCCTTCGCCTTTGCTCTGTGATTGTAACAAGTAACAACTATCTTCTACTATATTTTCCTTCATTCTTTTCTTTTATTGTTTTGAAGTTACGTCAAACTACATTATCTAGAATGACCATTGAAAATTGTTATTGTGCTTAACCTAGATACGTAATTTGGCATATTGTTACCTTATTTATAAAATTTTGATATCACTAAATTTCTCTCCATGAGGCATTTTCGATTATACCAACCATTAGATTTTGTAAGGTCGTTAAATATATATCACATAAACCACAAGAAAACATATGATAAACAAGGAGTTTTATATCATAATTTACTTCTACTTTAATATTGCAAGATACGCTATTAATTAGATTTTTTAATTTGTTTGAAGGGAGCTAATATAATACTACACTACTTCAACTTAAATTTACGAGGCTTGAATCCAATGTCACTTGTGTGAGAGACATACACATTAACACTAGGCTATTGCATGTGATTGTAATTAAACTTTTAAATAATATCTATATTGTGTTATTGTGTTTGCATGACTAGTTTGATTTTGACTTAATAGCATACGATAACCATAACCTATTAACCGTTATGCGGTAACTTGTGCTTTTTTTTCTAGTTTAAACTTTGTTGGGAAAATTAACTCATATTTATTACTTTTAAAATAAGTAGATTATAAACTTGAGAAATAGTTGCACAAGCTCGGGTGAGGTGCTAGCCCAACTCGAAGAAATTAAAAAAAAAAAAAAAAAAAAAAAAAAAAACTAGGTTTATTCTCCCTGCGCTTCACGGCGGGAATAAATTTCGTTAAATGCAAGTGTATCCGCTCAACGTTTAAGGCTCGAGAATAAACTCTATTACATCGTCATTGCTTGAGTTTAAGGCTCGGGAAGAAACCCTATTACATCGTCATCGCAACAGTTAGAACCCATATAAACTAAACAACAACAAATAGAAATTAAAAGAAAACAACGGGTTCTCAGATGAGGGCCTCCTCATCATCGTTGAACAAAAACAATGTTCCAGACATTCAAAGGAGAAACTAAATTAACAGAAATAGTAGCACAGATAGACTAAATGAGTACGTTTAAATCTGAAAATTTCAAAACAAAGCCTCGAATAACAAATTAACCACATCTAATTGGTTCTCAGGTGAGGCCTTCCTCATATCATTGAACAAACCAACAGAAACCAAGCAAAATAGGTGTAATAGGTTCAGAGGTGAGGCCATCCTCATCATAACCGAAGAATTTTCCACCACCAGTCTAAAGCCCTAAAAGGGTATCGCGGAGAAAAGCAGAAGGAGCAATACAGGCGGTCAGACCACAACCATCAAGGCTGACCATAGTCGAGAACCACCACCTGCTCCACGTTTTTATTATAAGTTCCGCTCTATTGGGAAATGTGGATTTAACCTATGGGTGAGGTTATTCTACAAAGTGTATTTTTGCTACAAAGTGTGAGAAGACACAATAAGGCTAAAAAAATCACAAAAAAATTTATATCTCACAATCTAAATCAGATTTCAAAAAAGTACTTCGGAGTCTCTGTTCCTCTCGTCGTCCTCTTTCAGAAAAAAATAAAAAAAATAAAAAAAAAATCATTGTGTCTTTTACGACACAATGACGTCATTGTGTCTTTCATAATGACACAATGACGTCATTGTGTCTTTCATAAATGACACAATAAAAAACGTTAATTTTTTTTTTATTTTTCGTTTATTTTTTTCTTAGAGAGACGGCTATGGGAACAAAAGCTCGGAATTATTTTTTTGGAATTCGATTTAGATTGTGAGATATAATTTTTTTATGATTTTTTTGACTCATTGTGTCTTCTCACACTTTGTGTCAAAAATACATTTTGTATTTAAACCTCATTCTTAACCTATTATCTATACTTTTCATCTATGTAGATGACTAAATGCTAAGTAGTTCATTTTTCAAGTGTAATGAACACCATTGTTTATTTTTCTTTCTTTGCATTTTGTACTCATATGTACTCTTCAGCCGGATAAGTATTTGGTTACGATCTAATGGATCTGTATTTTTTTAATTTTCATTTCTATTATTAACCTTGAAGTTTTACTTAGAATTTTTAAATTACTTTCAAATATGATATTATATATGTGATTAATGTTTCTATTGTTCTCCTATATATATATTGATTTTCAAGTGAAATGAACAGTAGCAGCATTGTATGGCAGGCGCTGATTGGATCATCTCTTTCAATCTTCAGAGGGCTTACACGTTTCCGTCGAAAAGAGCAGAGCCTTACACGTTTCAGAAATCAAAGTGAAAGGTGAAGATACGATTCATTTGGTTATAGATTTCTGTATCTATTGAATTCAAGTGATTGTGTTTGTGGTTTGCGTTGATTCTCTATTTTACCGTATCAACTATCACAGCCCCTTCGATTATAATCGAAAATCATAAGAAAGATAAATTGACATGCTTTAATGGCGGAGAAAGGCCTAACTGGTTCAGGCATTAGACTATATTTTAAGATGTATAAGAGGGTTCAAGGTTTGATTTTGATTTGATTTGAATCTGAAAATTGACAGGGAGAAGAAAGACATGAACTCAGGTTTGATTTCGTTGAAGATATATGCTTCCGTTCCGGTCGCTTTACGTCCTATTCTGTAAGTTTGTTTTGTTTTAGTTGTGTTGTATGATGTTTGTTTGAAGTTGAATTTGTGTTTGTGTTGAGTTGATCGCATGTTTGTTCATCGTCTATTTGTCTTTGTGCCCTAAATGATGAGGTTTGAGGAAACTATCAATATACATAGCTTTAGATGATTAATCAAAGTTCATGAACTTGCCATTAGTTTAATGGCTTCATGAAAAACTTACCAGAACTTAGAAGTATTTAAATTAGTTGTAGGTCTCTTTGTTTAGATGAGGTACAAATGATCACCATTATCATCTAAGTTAAACTCAATTGGATTTTGACTTTGATGTGTTAATTCATTCTAACAGAAGGTTTCAAAGAATGTAGGGAGATTTGTTACCAAATGGTGGTTTTAAAAATCCTTGGTTTTATACCAAATGCAATGTAAGGTTCAAATAGATTTGTTGCTACATGAGTTTTGATATGTTTAAATCAAGTTGGGGTTTGAAAAGGATCTGTAGATGTTGAGCAGAGCATTGTTGATCATTTTGTTTTAAGATTTATGGTCTAATTGTTGGTACTTTAGGTCTTTGTTACTTGTCCTGTTGTTACGTTACGTTATCTAGTGTTGGTATTTGTTCGTTTACACCAGCATAATGGTTTTGTGGAATTTGTTTTCATGCCTGCACCATTGTGATTTATTGGTCTGATATTATTTTGTGTATGATGGGTTGTATTCTTTATTAGGCCATTGATTGTTGTCATATAAGTTTTGGTCGTTTGCTTTACGACTTATTCTTAAACATCATGCAAAACAAGCTTTGTAGGGTGCGTGTTGGGACTGGGCTTGGTGGTTAACATATTTTTGCCTATACATGCTTAAACGTATAGGTATTGCGGGATCCCATATTACGGGTTTTGGATGTTTTACTTGGAATTGGTGACGGTTTCATCTTTTCAAAGGGGCATTTCAGTTTTAAAAAATACGCATACTAAGTTTAATGAATGGATTCTTCTTTTGAATGAGTATCATTGTATAAAAATATCCCTTTACTCGCTAAGGATTTTATTATAAATTAATCTTTTAAAACAATTGGACTGATTCTGGTGCGCTGTAAGGTGATGAGCTTATCAAATTTCTTTGATTAATTTTTTAGTTGTTAAAATGGTTTGAGCTACTTCATTATTTGCGAAATGATAGATACAAGCATTTAAATGTGTGATTACCTATATAAAAGCAGCCCCAACATCGGAAATTAAGGATGTAAATAATTTTTCAACTGCTCTTGAATTGTTTTTAAAAAATTTAACACATCGAAGATAAGGCCATAAAGTTACATGTGACTATTATAAACCAAAAAGGCATGTTACCATAAAAAGGAATTCTATTTATGTTGGGTCAAATGGCTAACAATTAAAAAAAAAGAGCAAACGCGTTTGATTTCTCATGATTTGCCGTTTTTGCTTTTCATGGTATTGGTTACGTTTTAATCTTTCATTTTTTATGTTTGTGTTGCAGTGATTATCTTGGATCTTGGAATTAGTGTATTACTGGACTGGTGCCTCCGATTTGACCAAAAATTTCTTATCTGGTCGTGGGTCTTTACCTGTTAATCTGTTCAATTCTACATGCGTAAGGATGTCAGCCCACGAAGGCCACGAAGACCCCGAAAACTTAGATGCTCCACTATATATGATACTAGGCGGCCATCAGACCTGCCCATCATTTGGGTAGATAGGAGATTTTTGTATATGTTGTGAATTTGTTATCATTTAAATTTGATGCATGTGATAAGTTTACAAACATATTACATAAACACTAGGTGTTGGCGTTCATGACAATTGTACACGTATCGCGCAATGCGCGAACTTGAATATAACTAGTTGTTATTTTAAAAAGAAGGGCCGGTGACTTTTATTAAATGACACTTTAAACCACTCACATTTTAAAATTTTACGATTTACCTTCTATATATTATTACTTAATAAAACTAATTTCCTCTGTTTTTTATTTTATGTATGTGTCAGTATGAATTTGAGTTTGTCTACCTTTGATGTTAACTTTATTCGAAAACGAGGCTGGTCAAATATAAAACGTTTTTGTGTTTTTTAGTACGTTTTGAGTTGGTCAACGAGCTGGGTCATATATAATACACTTTTATTTGATGGTATATATTTGATTTATTCTACCTTTTGATATAAATTTAATTTGAAAATAAGTCGGGACGATTATAGTCTATATTTTATCACGTCACATACGTCGCTACCGAACGTGCTTATTTTTATATACATTTTAAGTTGGTCTACGTTTCGGTTAGATTGTGTTTATCGTTGTGTCGAATATAATACATTTTCATTTGACGGTTTAAATTTCAAATTACTCTTCGTTTCGATGTAAATTTCGGAAACGAGTCGAGTCGATTGTATTTTATACTTCATCAAGCCGCGTATGGCTCCGAGTTGGGAAAGAAGATACGGGGTATCGTCTTTCCTAACGGCTAACCTGTAGTTACTTTGCCATTAAAAGCTGGAACGCGCGACGGGTAAAATACTAGTTTATACTTAAAAAGATACAAAAGAGAAAAGATAAAGAATCCAAAAACAATATCAACCTTTTTAATAAAGGCTCGATATGTTAAAAAGTTAAAACCATTCAAAGTCAAGTTTTCTTCAGCCCGAGTCAAGATCCGGTCTAGAACTGATAACTTACCATCAGGGGCGAAGCTTAGTGAGGGCCAGTTTTTCGTCAGTAGTGTTAATTTTCGGTCATATAATGTAGATTTTCGGTCCGGTAGTGTAAATACTTTTAACATATATAGAGTTCGCTCCCTTAAAACAGTTTACTTTTACCCCCCTCCCCTCCACTCCTATGGTGTGGTTTAAGCTCCGTCATTACTTGCCATTACTTGCTAACATGACATGACTTGACATAAAGTTAAATGGGTTAGAGTTTAAGGTAAACCAGTTCATCTCATGAATGAGTTAACATGATCTTGACACGATTAAACATGTGTCTAAACACTTTCAATCTACCAATATGTTTATTATTTGATTAACATGTTTAACTAGTCATGTTATATGGTTAAACACGTTTAATTTTCGTGTAGCAAAACGACGTAGTTTATAATCTTATTATTTAAATATTTCATAGTTAATTTATTTTCCCTAGAAAAACATGATAGTTTGCCACAAGGCGGACACGTTTTGCCCGATCAAAAACTTCTATATGTCGTGATTTGATTTACGATCATTTTATTGTTTTTAATATTGTTCCTAACATTATTCAATACGCACATATCAGTTTTCTAACATTGAAATATTGATGAACATTATATGTATAACATTTGTAAAGATCGGTACACGTTACATAACGTAATATATATCCTAATAATTAATTACACATTTTGACATATGTTATTCCCACGTTTACTCTTCATTTATTTTTCGTTAAAACTATTTATTCTATTTTAAAAAATCAAATAACTAATTTTCAAATATTTATCTTTCTCTCTCTATATTATAAATCTAAGTTATTCTTGAATCAATAATATTAAAAAAATATTTTTCATCAAATAAAACCTAAGTATTCTGATTAAAAAATACGCTTTTTCAAAAATAAAATTTTCTAAAACTATGTTTTTTCCTAAAATAACGAAACTTTTTTAAATAATGAAATTATTTTAAAATCATTCTTTTTATAAAATAAATTTACAAAACAAACAGGAGTTTTTAAACAATGAAATGTTAAAAAAAATTGAATTTTTATCAAAGCAATATTTTTTTAAAACGAATGTTTTAGAAATAATATAGATGTTTTATCAATTAATCAAAGTAGTTACTCATACGTATTTTTAGTTATATCTTATATCAAAATAGCGTTTTATAATTTTCAACTCTTCACTAATAAATATTTAATATTTTTTTATTCAACTCGTGTAATACACGAGGTTATACCCTAGTTTATAATATAAAAGCACGTGTTAGAAGCGTTTAAGTACATGATACTAATACAACCTTATTAAGCATGTTATTATTAAATCTATATTATACTTTTATAAAGTTACAGTATGTATCCTCAACTTTAAATAAACTTATCATTTATACCTTATTTGTTTTCTTTTATTTATTTATTTTCTCAAAAATTGACACTTGGCCCACTCGTAATTTTCTTGGTTTTCTTTTGTTTTTATAACGTTTAAAAATGATGTTTTATGAATTAGGAGTATATGATTGAGATATGTTTATTTGTTTATCAATGTTAATGTGTAAAATTCATCAAAACGGAGTTACGTGTGATGATTTACAAATCATAGAACAAGACGTCAAATCTGCTTTAATGTTTTTTTATTAAGTTTTTTTGTTAATCTCGTACTATCCTTTAAATGTTATCTTTTATAAAATTCCAAATTTACTGATTCGACGTACCTATGTTTATAGCATTTCGACGTCTATTCTTTATGAAGTGAATATTAATGTACAAGTCGTGGTAACCAAACTTGTAGATTTTTCCATCTATCATAGAGTATAGATATCACATACGAGTTTCTATTCACTTTCATTTACATGTCATCTATCCCACTTACAACTTTAGAGATGGCATAACATATCAGCACGCTTAGCGTTAGTGGTAGAAAGATGAGTGTATGCTAGTGAAGCCGGCAGGTTACATTCCTACTCATGTTCAATGCGAGTCCAACATGTTTCATATTCGACAAGCGTACATCACTGACGGTGTCCTGAATACGAGCAACCTGTCATTGACCGATCAATGGATCCGAATTACACATTTTTTTATAGGAAAATTGGATTTTAATAATTCAAAAACTATTGACTGTTGACCGATATTAATCTCAATTAACAAATAAACTAGTATTAATCTCAACTTTCAATCATGTTACTAATAACAGTCACATTTTAATTGTGCGTTAACTCCGTTAGATTTTATGACGTATCACGTGACGTGTCTCATGAATGGTTCTATAACATAGTTTTAATTGAAAATATAACTATATTACTCAAACTTTTTTTATAAAAAATCAATTTATGAAGTTATTCAACGTAACACTTTTGTCGTTGTTTGAGTAGCTTGAAGCAAAGAGACGCAAACTTTAAGTGATACACATGTATATTTTATTTTATATTAATTATGTAAGTACTCATGTCACATGTCACATCATAGTAATGTTACATGATACGTCATAAAAAAACTAAGGAATATAATGAACAATTAGATTGAGAATGTTATTATTAACAAAATCAAAAATTCGAATTAATACCGATGAAATTATTAGTTAAGATTAATAGTTTGAATTATTAAATTTTAATTTTTTTATATAGCACGCGTATCAGGTGAATCAATGGATAAAGAGAATCTTTATTCCAACTCATTCCACATCAGTCACCCACAAATTGCCAAGATCACATTAAACTATTAAACAACTTGATTCCATAACGCCACCCCCTTTACATCCCACCTTTCTCATCATCTTAATCCCCTCTAAACCACAAATTCGCCCCAAAAACAATGGCGATTCACAGAACCATCACCAAGAACAGAAAAACCCTCGATTACTTCACTAATCCCAAATGGGTTTCTAATCTTTCTTCCCTCCGGCAGCCGTTTTCGTCGTCGCCGGCGCCGGAGCTCCCACCGTTCGATTACCAACCGGTGCCGTACAAAGGCCCATCGGCCGATCAAGTGTTTGAAAAACGAAAGAAGTACCTTGGCCCTTCTCTCTTCCATTACTACCAGAAGCCTGTAATATAATCAGCTCCATCACTACATGCATGTGTATATATCAGTATATGTATGCATCAAATAATCTTTTTTTGAAAAAGATCAGAATTTGCGATATTTTTGCCTAAATTTGACTGATAGAATTGTTGATGTGGGATTTTGACAGTTATGCATGTATATATATCAGTTTATGTATGCTTCAAATCAATCTTTTTTTAAGATCAAGAAT
Source organism: Flaveria sonorensis (assembly GCA_025506505.1). Classification (NCBI taxonomy): domain Eukaryota; kingdom Viridiplantae; phylum Streptophyta; class Magnoliopsida; order Asterales; family Asteraceae; genus Flaveria; species Flaveria sonorensis. Next base: position 62,853,912 of record CM046440.1, on the reverse strand, counting down.
TTGCTATATTTTTGCCTAATTTTGACTGATAGAGTGGTTGATTTGGGATTTTGACAGTTATGCAGGTATATATATCAGTATATGTATGCATCAAATCAATCTTTTTTTAAAAAGATCAAGAAATTTGCAATATTTTTGCCTAAATTTGATTGATAGAATGGTTGATGTGGGATTTTGACAGTTTATGACGTTGATTAGAAACAATAATGTGTGTAATTAGTTGAAAGAATTAATTTAGGAATCTGTAGTGTTTTGATACAAGAGGTTAATTATGTTAATTGAACGTGAGTTTTAATGAATTATGTTTTTGAAACTGAAAGAGTGATGATTTGTTGTTAGTGTAGTGATGATATTGTTTATGAATTGTGATTGCAGCTTAATATAGTTGAAGGGAAGATGCAATATTTGTTTGACGAAACTGGGAGGCGATATCTTGATGCATTTGCTGGGATAGTTACTGTTTCTTGTGGTCATTGTCATCCTGAGATATTGAGGGCTATTGAGGAACAAAACAAGCTTCTTCAGCATGCTACTACTATATATTTGCATCATGCTATTGCTGATTTTGCTGAGGGATTAGCAGCAAAGATGCCTGGAAATCTAAAGGTTGTTTCTTTATTTATAGTACACATGTTTTTGGTTTCCTTAGGTTTGGTTACAGATTTAACTCATAGGGATTGGCATAATGGGAATTCAGTACTAGTTGGTGCTTCGCGAAGCATCAACTTTCGTTAGAAGCGGCAATTCGACCTGGTTGTTTATGATTCAGTCGATTCGGGTTATGGTTTATTTCCAACGGTTCAAATATTGTAAGGGGGGTAAATTTAGGGGGGGGGGAAATAGCAAAAATGAAAATGGGTCTATCAGGTTGAAATTCGTCCTAGGTGTAATTCAGTGCATAATACTTCCTAACTGATTTTATTCAAAGAACATAATTTTTTGAGGTGGTAACAGTTAGTAAACTTTTAAAAAAATTATGTACAAAAAGTTTATTGGATCAACCTAACCCCACCTGACATCTTCCAAAATCTCTGTTTTCACCCAAATCCATTTGATCCGTTACCAGACCCTGCCTTTAACCGCCTATAAGTCTTGGGTCTGAATCCCAACAGGTGTTATCAACTCTTCGAGGCCATGCTTGCCCTGGCTGGAAAGCCTAAAGCTTACTTGGACCATGTGGACCAGTTTGGTCAAAGGTCTTCAGATGAAATAAAGTAAATTATTATAAAGTTTGATTTGGATGACTCCTATGTAGTATGTACCCCTCATTTCTTGTAATCTTTTTCGGACTTTTAATGTCACACCTACTTCCTCTTAAATAAAATTCTTCAAATTCTTAACCGCTTTACTTTTTAACAATGCTATTCCCATTGCTACTACTCGTATTTTCAATGAATTGCCAAATTTCCATAAAAGATATTAGAAAAATACTAAATTTGAAGTCAAAAGCAGTCGTATCCTTCCAGCTATGGTGTTCTTTAATGTAGAATAATGGTGATATAATTACAAGAAATTTCTTTTTTTTCTTTGTAAAATATCAGTTTGATGATAATATACAATATAACAGGTGGTGTATTTTGTTAATTCTGGAACTGAAGCAAATGAGCTGGCAATGCTGATGGCACGACTGTACAGTGGCAATCTCGGGATGATTGCCTTGAGAAATGCATACCATGGTGGAAGTGCAGGAACAATTGGATTGACAGCGTTGAACACATGGAAATACCCAATACCACAGGTGTCTATACTCGATAAATCTTGAAAATAATGTTTAATTTAGCTAAATGTTACAGGTACAAGTGAAAAGGGGTGGGGTTGGGTGGATTGTGGGTAACAGGTTAAATAGGTTCGGGTCAAAACAAGTATATATGGAGTATGTGAGTGTATGTCAGGTGACCTGCAAATATGTTATTGTCCTTTTCTTTTACGATTGTATAAAAATTCTAAAGCACAAGACATGATCTACCGAAACTATATAATTATAATGTTTTTCTGTAAAATCATTTAGGTGGTTTCATGCATTTGCTAACACTTTGGGTTACTTTTGACTTTTTCAACTCATTTCCAGTGTAGCTAATTCTTACATTTTATCTATTTGACCCGTCACAGTAAATGCAATCTCTAGTTACAGGCTTAGTTTAGCAAAGTAGCCAGCCTTGCAATCATACAATACAAAGGTTCTGTTTGGCTCTATTAGTTTACCATATATTTTCTGTGAAATATTGAAGGGCGGGAAATTCATCATGTTGTTACCCTAATCCATACCGTGGAGTGTTCGGATCTAATGCTAGTCTATATGCTCAAGATGTACAAGATCATTCAGGTTAGTGTTGAATTGGAATCTTATTTTATATCATGTTAAAACTTTATATTATATTTGTCAAGTGGAATCTTGATTGAAGTTTAGGGAGTGGGGGAGCGGTTGAATTGGCCCCTGGATACTTGAAATTGGTATATGAAATGGTACGTAAAGCGGGTGGTGTTTGCATTGCTGATGAAGTTCAAACGGGATTTGGTCGCACAGGAAGCCATTATTGGGGTTTTCAAACCCAAGATGTGATTCCTGATATTGTCACCATGGCTAAGGTAAGTAGTAACTTCTCATCTTTCCTTCACTTCCTTTTATCGTTCCCCTTTTTGTGTGCGCGTACTTGTGTTTTTACTTCTTCTGAGTTTGCATATAAAGATAGGTTGGATAAGTTGGGTAACGGGTAGAACCATTGGCTGGAATATGTCGTGTCTAGCTCGCCTGCACACACTTTTTTGTTCTTTTTGTAGTTTTTTAATGGAAAATTAGCAAAACCTATATTGTTATAATAAGCATCTAGATTTTTTTAATAAATTGATTTAGAAGGTCGTATGCGTTAAAAATATATGGGTAAGTAACATGTTTTAATTGGTTATTTCAGGGAATTGGAAATGGTTTACCTTTAGGAGCTGTGGTTACGACGTCCGAAATAGCACAAGTAATGGCTCAAAAAATACAATTCAACACTTTTGGAGGGAACCCTGTATGCTCGGCCGGTGGACTTGCTGTGCTCAAAGTTCTTGATAAAGAAAATCGTCAAAAACATTGCTCTGATGTTGGTTCACATTTAATCAGCCGATTGAAGAAGCTTCAACAAAAGTTTGACAGTAATTAATTTCCTCTTGAACTTTAAATTATTGAAATAATTTCACATTATGATTGTTTCTTACAAATGTTATTTTTGTTGTTTAGTAATTGGAGATGTGAGGGGGAGAGGGTTGATGGTTGGCATTGAGCTCGTGACTGACCGGAAAGATAAAACACCTGCTAAAGCTGAAACTGCAGTATTGTTTGAAAAACTACGTGGTATGCAGATAAATTTATTCATGCACATGAAATTTATTACTAGGTGGTGAAATAGACAGGTTGGATAGCAGGTCTTAATAATAATAATAATGTTTTGGTGTACGGGTAGAAGCTGGTTTGAAGCGATACACAACCTGAATCGACCCATTTATAAATAACGGGGAATTGCCACCTGGAATACCGGTTGCTCCCTAAGTTTGACACAAGTAACAATTTTCCTCCAAAAGATTAAAAACATCAACTTATCTCCAAGGGGGAGAGGGTTGATGGTTGGCATTGAGCTCGTGACTGACCGGAAAGATAAACACCTGCTAAAGCTGAAACTGCAGTATTGTTTGAAAAACTACGTGGTATGCAGATAAATTTATTCATGCACATGAATTTATTACTAGGTGGTGAAATAGACAGGTTGGATAGCAGGTCTCTAATAATAATAATAATGTTTTGGTACGGTAGAAGCTGGTTTGAAGCGATACACAACCTGAATCGCACCCCATTTATAAATAACGGTTGGAATTGCCACCTGGAATACCGGTTGCCCCTAAGGTTTGACACACAGTACAATTTTCCTCCAAAAGATTAACAACATCAACTCTCCAAAAGTTTCATAAATTGTTTCAATTTCAGTCTAAAAGTTTTATTATATGGATAAAGTTGAAACAACTTATGAAATTTTTGGATTGAAACTGAAACAACATAAAAACTTTTGGAGGTAAATTGATATTTATAAATCTTTTGGAGGAAAATAATTATTTTTGTCAAACCTCAGGGAGCAAAACTGAAATTAACTTTTTTTTTTTTTTGAATATAGAGCTAGGTGTTCTGGTTGGCAAAGGTGGATTGCATGGGAATGTTTTCAGAATAAAACCTCCTATGTGCTTTAACAAAGATGATGCAGGTATACCCCTCTTATCTTCATGTACATATATATGCACTACCAAGGCGCGAGATAATATAACACGCATTATGCCAAAAAAATAGACTGGTTTTTGTAGTAGTGAATAGTGATATACATTTTGTATGTGCAGAATTTTCTTGTTGATGCATTGGATTATTCAATGTCAAAGCTGTGATGTGGGGAACTCAATCTTCGATAAGAAGCTCGAGTCTAGTGATCTTCATGCAAAAATACCAGCTTTGAGATGTTATGGTTCTTTCTACCAGTAGTCCAAATAGCCGTTCATATAGTTCTTTAAGGGTTGTGTTACTAGTCGTATTTTCTTCCATTGTGATGTTCATGGCCAGATTCCTTGATGAATCAACTGTTTTTATTATTACATAGCCGGTTCACAAAAACTGTTGTTACAGGTAAATCTATTGTGTTATTAGGACACCCTCTTTCTCTCTCTATATATACACATATATAGAGAGAGAGAGAGAGGGAAGGAGGTCTCGATAACACAAATAGGTGTTCAAATAACCATGACCCTCAATAAAACTACTTAAAACAAGAAATGATGAAGCATGCTCATGAAATTACATGGCTCACCCCTTTGGAGTTGTGTTAATCATGATGCATCTTTGGTAATCATTGGATATGTATATTTTGATGTTTGAGTTCATGACATTGTTGATGATATGCAATAAGTTTTTTTAGAGATTAAGTTCTAATTTTAATTAACAGTTATTATTAAGATAACTCTCAAACTGACTTCAGTTTATAAATCATAGTCATAAAAAATATACATTAACGGTTCATGTGCTATGGTTATATTTTGGATTTAGGGGAGGGTGGTGAGGTTTGCGTGTGGTTGGAGGGTGTTTGTGGGATGTTTTATTTTTTGGTTTTCTTTTGTTTTATGTTAACGTTTAAAATGATGTTTTATGAAATTAGGAGTATATCATTATGATGTGTTTTATTTTTTGCAAATGTGTAAAATTCATCAAAACGGAGTTATGCGTGATGATTTACAAATCATACATCACAAATCATAGGACAAGACGCCAAATCTGCTTTAATGTTTTTTATTAAGTTTTTTTTGTTAATCCTTTAAAATGTTATGTTTTATAAAATTCCAAATTTACCGTTTTGAAGTACCTATGTTTATAGCATTTCGACGTCTATTCTGCATGAGGTGAATGTTAATGTACAAGTCGTGGAAACCGAACCTTGTAGATTTTTTCACCTATCATAAAGTATAGATATCACCTACGAGTTTCTATTTACTTTCATTTACATGTCATCTATCCCACTTACGACTTTAGTACATCACATATCAGCACGCTTAGTGCAAGTGGTAGAAAGAGCAAATGGTAGAAAGATAGAGTGTAATGCTAGTGAATCTCATAGATGTTTTTCTATATGTATTTGAATACTATAAAAGTGTCGAGTCTCATAGATGTTTTCCCATATGTATTTAAACTAGGATGTTACCCCGCGCTTCGCCGCGAGGCTGGCTACTTTGCAGCGTATTCGTTTGATGTTAGGTGCACTTAATAATATTACAACATTAGATTGACATTAGATACACATAACAACATAGTAAACATTGGCAGTTGTTTGTAGTTAATTATCCACACAACTTACAAAAGTCGCCGTAGGCACCATAGGAACTACCTATTCCGGTTCTATCATGAACCCAAAATGGCAGCAATGAACCAATTTACTGAAAACAAAATTTAGGTTTTGACGTGAAAGCAGAATGCCAAATGACCATCTAAAGGTTTTCATATTGAATACCTGCAATGAACATAGCTCAGGTTTTAAAGTGTGATTGTTTATTGTGAAATTGTAATTTCTATTATGATATGCCTCTTCAGGAAGTAAATTAGGATGCTAGAAATAAAAATTAAAGCACACTTTAAGAATGTTGGAAAAGAGAAAGTAGGTGTCTTAACGTATAATTAATCAAATAACTTTCTTTATAAGAGGAGGTTGCATAGTTCCAGTTACGTTATAAGGCAGCACAAAATGATCCATTATTCATTCCAATACACAATTCACAACACATATAAAACAACCCTGTACAATTACAAATTAATCAAATAAAAACAACCGACCATAGAACCAAGCCTAAACATATAGCCTACACGCACAAAATGCATTTTGGATGCTTGTTTGCAAACCTTTGAAATGCAAATCATGGATTCTAAGTTTAATACATTGTCCTGTTGTAGTTTATGCATCAAATTTTATGAAATATTGTAAATCTCCAAAAACAATAAAAGAAAATTGAAGGCAACTATAAAAAGGTAAGAATCGAAGATGACGATCACCTCTTTGATGAACCATATGACCGCGGTGCATCAGCAATGGTATCCATTCAAGAGGGGTTGCAAGAACATTTTGGAAAACAATGGTTATTCATCAATCAATCAACTAACCTAAAACCTCACATAAACGTTAAAAGAATCTTCTACGATCCGTAAAAGCTGCAATATAATTGCAAATAAAAAAGAAGAAAAGTAAGAAGGATAGGCAATCGCAATACCTGAAAAGGAACATAGACGTGGTTAAGGGCTTAACCCTCTGGTAATCAGTGCTTCGTTGATAGTTGATACATTGATATCAAACTTTGAAAGGTAGTTCTTCATAATAACTCTATGGCACTAAACTTTTATCCATTATTGTTTATAGTTCATCCTCCATCGCTGAAAACCTTGTTCGTTTCTTGTGCCTCATCACGAATCAGAAAAAGAAAAAAAAATCAATTCAGGCATCAGCGATTCAAATTTAACGGCCATAACTTATGAAATCCAACATCTGCAGGAGAAGAGAAGAGGTGGACCAAACTTCTACAGTCCGCAAAAGAAGAGAAGAGGTGAACCAAACTTCTACGGTCTGCAACAAGAAGAGTGTCTAATTTTTAACGTATGCAGACAGTTAAAATCAACTGGTGGTGGTATACGGCAGTGCTGGACGGTGGTGGTGGTGGTGGATGGTGGGTGGTGGTGGTGGCGGACGGTGGGTGGAGGCGGACGGTGGTGGTGGACATGGGTGGGTTGGGTGATGGTGTTAAATCCTCTGCAGATTTTACAAGACTTTAGAAGTGGTTGTGCCAAGTCTGCACTATGCAGACCTTTTTTAATGAAAAGTCTTCAAAAAAACAAACGCTCTGCAGACCTCGACGTCTGCGCGTGGTCTGCGCGAAACAAACAAAAGAGGTCAGGAAGAGTTTTTCTGAAAAAAAAAACACCCTTAAATCATTTCCACAAATAGATGAAATGGAGCAGCCTTATATCGATTTTGGAGATTGTGATGAAGATAAAAAGAGGGATTTTGGAGACCGATGGGGAAGATATCAATCTTGGAGGTGGAGTTGGAGATCACTGTTGTCAGGGAAAAGAACAAACACGTGTAAGGCGCTTCGGTGACCACCAAAACAAACTGTATGCGCTAATAGTTGTTATACATTTTGCATAAACACTTGTATTTCATTGTACATCGGGTTGTATTTTGTATAGTATATAATACTATAAAGTGAAGCCAAAAGAACAGTGGTTTATATAGTGAACATAAACATAAAAGCCACACTTCAGTTGATAACAAAACATAAACCGACATGGCTAATTTCGTTTTTACGGGCTGTTTGGTTGGATCTGACCGACGCGGTCAGACGTGCTTTGTTTGGTTGCTTGCATCTTACCAGAGAATAGGTCTGACAGAACCCCTTATTCGGTCAAATCTAAACCCACATCTGACCCGAGTCAGACGTGGAGTCGGTGGTTCACGGTGGTGGTTCGCGATTGAAGATCTCACCTGAGTCGGTGGTTCGCGATGGTGACGGCGACGGCGAGGGCGGATCTGGTACTGGTCTGCGACGGCGGGTCTGGTCTGCGAAGGCGAGGGCAGCCATTGCAACGGCTAGGGCGGATCTGGTACCGGTCGGTGACGGCGGTTGGGGTACCGATCTGGTACCGATCGGCGACGGGGGGTACTAGTCGTGCTCACAAGCGATGAAGGTGGTGGAGGGGGAGCTGCTGGAGAGGATTGTTGATTTTCGTATGAAGGAAGGGTGGTGGTGGTGGTGGTGATCGCCGGCGGTTGGGTAGGTGGAGATGACGGGTGGTGGTTAGGGTTTTCTTGGATTTGTAAGGTGACGATGGGGAAGATAAAGGGGTTGTAGGGTGGAGATAAAGTGTGGTTTTTAATTTTCTTTTTACAACCAAACACATTTATTGGTTCAGACCTCTTACTGGTTCAGATCTCTTACTGATTCAGACCCTCTTATTCATTCAGCACTTATTCAATTAGATGTTGCCAAACAGCCCCTTACACTTCATAACATAACAGATACGTCATACTTACGACACAAGTCAGATAAAATTAGTCACGTCTTTTGCACCATAAAACATGGGTTTGTGTACAAAGTTAACAACTAAAGCGCAAATCAAATTACTATACGTTATCGCTTTTGTGATCAAGTCCAAAGTTAACGACTAAATTCTTTTAAATACAAGTTCATGTTGGCTGTTTCTATTTGAAATAAGTTAAAGTATTACGAAACTCACAATTTTAATTCTTTTAATATGCTATATCAAAGTAGTATATTTAGATTTTGAACTTTGGACAAACATTAAAACTAAAGGTAATTTTTTTCACAGTTTACTAGAATTTATATCAAAAATATAATATTATATCAGTATATACAATTTAAATACGTTTAATATATATAATATTAGATGGCTGACACTAAAGCTACTGAGAAGGTTGTTTGCTTAGTGACCTTAAGGTCATGCCTTCATGGTTCAAACAGTGAAAAATATCTATTTGCATAAAGTGTATGGTAAGTCTGCAATCTTTACGTAAAACGATAGTTAAGTCAAGCATCAGGTATACCATTGTATATAACACTATTTATATTCTTTGATATCATGGTCGCGTGGACATTGACGCGAAAAAACGTGTATTAGAGTGTACTCTATGAAAACACAATCCATGTTACATCTTGATCGCCCCCTCTCGCAACCACAAGTCCACAATCTAACCAAAATAGAGATGTATGTATGTGTACAGTCTGCACATGTGTTTTCTATTTTTTTTCAATTAAAACCCCCCACAAAAAAAAATCACAGATTGAAACACACATTAAAAATGTGCATAATTTAATTAGAAGCATAAAATAATATAAAAAAATTCATGAAATAAACGTTTCCATGATAACGATGTTCCCTCCGATAAAAATTTTAATCACATAGCATTATAATTTGATGGTAAATGATGTACTTTCTAATCAGGTGGTTGTGGGTGCATGGGCATATTTATAGATTATTTTTCCAAATAAACGAAATTGTCGTTAAAAATAGCATACAACATAGTTCGGTTAGCAAAATATAAAAAATATAGTGTTATCATCGCATGTTAAAATCAAGAATGTATATGTATATCCTTATTGAGGGAGGGACCCGTCTTGTTCTCGGGCTTTTCCGGCTCAGCATTAGAGTCATACTAGTAGTTTTTTTATCAGTTTCTCCAGAATTTTCTCATTTTAGAGGGTGTTATCCTAGTTTTTATCCGTTTTCCTAAAATTATATATCCCAGTTTCTCATGCAAATATTAACAGTAAGCACTGGTGAATTTTGTCCGGTCTAGGGGATTGTTTGGTCATCGGGCCTGGGGTGGTGTTTCCATCTGGGAAAAAAATCACTAAAGTGTCACATCATCTACCTGGATGCACCCCGTATCCACTTCGTGTAGCCTTATAGTAAAGAAATGACTTTATATGTCGCGTGTTAACTTTTAGTAAAGTCAACTTATGTATTTTTGTCTCATTTTATCTTAAATGATAATCTTAAATGGTAAAACAAAGTATTGTTATTTTTAAACATATTAAAAAATATTTACTTATTTAGCAATGTATTCTTAAAACAAATAACGAATGTTAAAATTCATTTTGCAATTGAAATATACTTTTTCTATGTTAAAATAATAATAACTAGTCTTATTTTTCAAATTCCAATATAATATTCCACAACCTGAAATAAGTGATTTTTTTTTTAAAATTGAGTATTTTAGTGGGTGATTATTGACAAGAGGGGTTAATCTCGGTTGGTTTAGATTTTAGGGAAACCCGCTCATGGCAGGGGCGGGTTCTTTTTGTGTGTGCGCAGAGTGTGTGCAGTGTACATGTGAGTGTGGTGTGCATATGAGTGTTGTGTGAGGAGACTGAGAGACCGAAATGTAACATCCGAGAAGAACTCGCCTTTGCCAAGGGTGGGTTCTTCTCCCTTTTTTTTCCACCGCAAACTTCACCTACCAAGCACACACGATAGTATTTTAAATCATACGCTTTTCCATCCATCTCTTCACTTTCTTATCCTCACTATCTTTCAATATTTTCCTCACTTTCTTATCCTCACTATCTTTCGATATATTTTTCTCTGTAATTTCATACTTTATTTCAAAAAAAATGAGCTGGAGAATTACATCAGGTCCACTAAATAACGATTTGTTATTTTTAAGTGGTCAACATAGAGCTGATTATTATTTTCGCGATCCAGAAAGCGATGAATGAATTTTACGTGTTAGACGAGGTGATAAAGCTTTTTGGGACTACATTGATGAAGAACCTATCCCTGATAATATTATGAGGTATATACGGTGGCTGGTTTTGCGGGTGTGATCGAGTGTGGTTATCGCAAACTTGACCGTGCTCTTATCTCGGCTTTGGTGGAAAGATGGAGGCCGGAGACATACACATTTCATTTACCGGTGGAGAAACTATGATAACCCTTCAAGATGTACAAGTTTATGGGGTTTGCCGTGTGAGGTGATGTGTGTTTCTGGCACTGATTATGCTATGAGTGCATCTGAAATTATAATGAGTTTTGAGTATTTAACCGCCTGTACACTCGCTACAAGTGCTGTAAGTGGTTATAAGTTAAACTAAGATTTATTTTAGATGGAAAATAATAAAACCATTCCCTAATAATGCCACAGATTTTCATTGCATCCAACGAGCTAGATTAATTATATTTTTTATGATTGGTGCCACTTTATTTCCTGACACTTCTAGCAACTGGGTGCACATAAATTATTTAAGTCATATTGAAAACTTAAATAACTATGGTAGACTTAGTTAGGCAAGTGCAGTTTTAGCATCTTTGTATAGGCAATTATGTAAGGCAACGAGTGTCACAAATCAAGAGGTTGGTGGGCCTTTATTCTTGTTGCAGTTATGGGCATGGGAAAGATTACCTTCTGTGTCCCCAGTATACTCGATCGATTCATTTCAGATTACCATATGGTGCAAGGTATGGTAAAAAACTTATATTTTTTAGTAATCTTATATTTTTCTAATTAATCGGGATATTTGAAAACTTTATTACAGATGGACGGGTGAACTTAGTTTTGTAAAACACCACTCCGCACTGTTTGAGTGCGTATCGATCTCAGCTGCATTCATTAAGCGAGGCCACGGTATTAATATTAATCTAATATTATTTGTATAAATTAACATTGTGAAACATATTAATTCATATTTTTATATAGTTTAATTGGAGGCCTTATGATAATATCATCCACCGTCTACCTGATATCTGCACAAGTGAATATCAAAGCTGGAGAAGTGACACATACTTATATGTTGGGAAATTGTTGAGCCTCACATATCAAGTAGGGTTTTAAGATAGTTGGAATGTTTCAACCATCCCTACAAGTGTGTTACTAACCCGGGAGCAACACACAAATCTACATTCGATTGCTCGTAGAGGTGGTAGAAATAAAAACTGGATACAACATCATAATATCTTTGTTCAAGCATGGTCTCGACATAATTCAATTGTGAATGTGGAATACACTGATTCGCCAATTGCTTGAAGCATACATAAGGTGGTATTTAGAGCGTACTGTTGTGTATACAACAAACCCGGCTCATCAAAACACGAACCCTCATGGCTTTCAAAATGATGGACAAAGATTGAGAATGATGGTATTATTATTATTAATTTATGTTGCTTCTTAGGCCGCCTCAACCTTTGTAGAATTGAACTCGTCGATCGGAGTTCACGAACTGGTTCTTTACCGGGTCGGTGTGTCATTTTTATGGGTTATTTGGTGTTTTTTGGAAGGGAAATTGTGAAATGTGGTGTTTTTTGGTGCTATTTATAGGAGTTTTTTGGAATAAAATAATTATTTTTTGAAATAAAAATATATATTTTTATAAACAACATAATAAAATTAAAACAATAATAACCAGTAAACATCAAATAAAATTATATACAACAATCTCTTTATGAATATGAGTTTGGACAAGTGTTCATGTTATGACCTGTTTGTCTACATATTGAGCATCTACGTATAACTGGTGCATCTGGATGATGAGCATCCATCTCGTTGTGTATCCTTCTCGTGCGTCTCCTACCTCGTGACGTAGTGATTTTTTATGGATCGCCTCTTATCCTCCAACCAGGGTTCGTCCAATAATCAGGGTGATGAAGCGGGTAAAAATGACCGTTATATTGTTCTTGATAAACAACAGTACTATAGACCTGATGAACAATGTTATGAGGTGATTCACCTTTATGGCGGCAAACTGCAATTGCATGTGAGCACGGGAATCTTTGCATCTGCCATTTACCACACGTGCAAGTTCTGTTTTTGTATTCCACGGTATAATCATTTCCACCAGCTTCATTTGTTTGGATCTTTGACAGAACTCTATACCTCGCCTCTCTGTAATCAAACTCTGTTATGATATGTTCTTGCGAGTTAATATCACGTGCATTGAACAAACGCCATATGCGAGGGGGTAACGCTGTGTTACAGTTGGTTGCGATGTCAGTATGCTTTCTGAACTGTTCGACTGTTTTCTCGAACGTACAATTAATAATAGCTTTTATTGGCATAAGCCTGACATCTCGCAACGTATTGTTGAAGATTTCTGAAATGTTCGTCGTCAGGTTACCCCACCGACGATGATTTTTATCGTGTAGAAGCGTCCATATACTCTCTTTAATAGTTTTTAAATATTCCCATGCTTCTGGATTGACGTTTGTCATTTGACTTACACAATAGTTATACTTCCTTTGTTGGGTGGTGCATCCGATAGACCAACATAGCCTTTTTAAGCTAGAAACCTTGAACTTTTGCATGAGGTTACTTCGAACATGTCGGAGACAAAATCGATGCACAACATTATTTTTCCACTCTTCAAGAGTATTCATTGCACGAATAATTCCTTTGTGCCTATCGGAAATAACACACAACTTTTTTTCCAGAACCAATAGAATTATGGTGAACTGCAATGTGTGACCAAAATTGCTCGAAAAAACCAACTCCAACTTTCCATCGTCTCTTCATCTACAATTGCATAAGCTACCGGCATTACGTAGTTGTTTGCATTTTTTTACCGGCATTACGTAGTTGTTTGCATTATTTGCAACTGCAATTAACATTTTACCACGGTAGGAACCTTTCAAAAAAGTGCCGTCAACTGATATCACCGGCTGACAATAACTTAATGCTTTAATTATTGGACCGAATGCCCAAAACACATATTTGAATGTATAATAAGCAGATGTACCGGTCGGATGATTTAACCATTCCAAGATAACATGGTTTTTCTCTTGTAATGCGTTGATGTATGTAGGTAACTGCTCAAAGTTACTCTCCCAGCTACCGTAAATACTCTCAATAGCAGCTTTTCTAGCTCGCCAGGCTTTATTATATGAAACATCAATATTCAGTGTGTCTTTTAAATGTGCTTGAATTTGCTTGATAGGAAAAGCAATATCTTGACGAATAAAATGGATGATACGGGTAACAATATCTCTGCATTTAAAACTTCTATTGTTGTTACCCGTAAGATCCTGGATTAACATTAGAATTATAATAGTCCGAAACTCCATAGCTGTTGTTGTCATCATCACTAGATTCTTCTTGTGACGGGATGAGTTCAGTATCTTCACTACTGTCTGAAATACCATCATCTGACTTATCAAAACCTCCGTTATCATTGTCGACTTGATGATGAGAAATGGTTGACGGACCGGCTTGATAATCACGTGATCTTACATTGCCTTCATGATGAGAATTGCTTGACGGACCGGGTGCTTCTGATACAGATTAACCGCCTAGATGATCCAAATAACTGGATTGTTATACAGACATCTTCGGCTCAATGATAACGTAAACATTTCCTTGGAAATTTTCAATATTTTCTCCCAAATAATACAAGACTTCTAGACTTGAGTCATTAAAAATTTCAGAGCTTTGAGAGAAACCACCATATGAGTAATATAATTTTATTTTCAAATTATAATACTCTTTTTGAACTTGAAGATGAATATAAATTAAATCAACAAATTCTTCATATAACACTTTATTACGAAGAATAATTATTGAACTTCTAGTAAAATCATCACATATGATATTTTCATTTTCAAATGAAATATCACCACCCCAAAATAATTGTAAAAAATAAGGTCGAGCCATGTTGGGTTTGAATACAGAAATGTTATGTGTTGAATGTATCAAAAATAAAATTCGATGCTTTTTGTATTGTGTTGAATGTATCAAAAATAAAATTCGATACTTTATATACTAAATTTTGGATGGAACGATGATCGGTTAGGTTAAACTTGTGGTGGAAATTTAGGTTGAGGAGAACCCGCCCTTGGCAAGGGCGTGTTCTGTCCCCGATGTGAAAGGTAGGTTAAATATGCAGCTGAGAATTTAGGTGAGGAGAACCCGCCTCTGCCATGGGCGGGTTCTGTCCTCGATTTGACTAGACTGTAAAGATGTGACAACCCACTAATACTTTCGGGAGAGGTTTGACCGAGCACCCAGAACCCGCCCCTGCCATGGGCGAGTTCCCCTAAAGTGTAACCCAACCGAGATTAACCCCTCTTGTCAATAATCACCCACTAAAATACCCAATTTTAAAAAAAATTCAAAATAAGTTAGATATGAGCAAACAATCAGTAGAGTATGTGTTTCATTTCGTTCCTGCGGCGTAGGTCTAAGGTCCTAAAAGCAGCGTATCTACCGATTTCACCATAGTGTCTTGCTCAAACTCATAATAGCTTATTTATATTCGATTGTCGAGATTGAACAAGTCAATTCAATCACATTGGTTTTTTTTAGTAAAATAAGTTTATTTAGTAAAGATTTAAATTGATAAAAAAAGTTCAAAAGTCGAGATAAAAAAAGTTCAAAAGTCGATATCAAGGTTTATTAGTTTCATTTTTTATTTTATTTTTTGTCATATAACTATCTGGTTTCCTTCATCAACGCCGGAATAATGAATACAAAACTAAAATATACATTCAACTCATGACACTACCTTTCTAGAAAGAAAAAAAATAATGGGAAATTTATATCCTAACAAATCACACGTAGAGATATTGATAACATACATAAAGTTAATGGTAATTCATAACTAATTGATTGAGCAACAGCTCGTAAAGGACCTAAAAAGAATATTTATTATTTGAGCAATGTCTCTTCATAGGATCAATGTAATTTTTTTATAATTTTTTATAAGTTTACTAAACTTTTAAAACGAAATGATTACGAATAAAAGCAAGTTAAAGTTAAAATAATAGTAAGACAATAAATAATATTATAAAATTATATAATTAACTAAATAATAATAAAACTTTAAACAAAAAAAATGTAATTATATACATAGGTTTTATTTTATAGAAGAAAAAAGTTAACATTTTCAGGTTAAATTTATTCAAACTATATAATACATAAGTTTACAACGTAGTTATTATAATAATGTATTTCACTAACAAATTTGGATAAATTGTGAAAAATAACATATAAATTTTTTGGTTATTTTGTTTAACATGCATGTTGATTTTGTATATTGATAACATAACATGATATTAATAATGATTGAATTTGTGTTTTCTCTGTATTACTTTAACTATTTTCATATAAAACATTACTCTTATATTCATTCATTTTCAAATGAACTGTTAAAAATAATAATTAAACAATAGTAACATTTGTTTACTGAATTATATATTAATAATAATTTTAGTATTTGTTTATTAAATCATATTTGTTTATTGATTTCAAATCTAATTGGTTAATCTTGACACGTCACTTTGACTCCCTTAAGTTTTTATAGTTTTGCATTTACCCCAATACAATTTTTTTTTTGAAAAACTAGTTTCTACGTTCGTATTTTTAGGTACGTGTTGGTACGAGTCAAGTAAAATATAAACCACTTCCGTGTTTTTTTTATATATGCTTTAAGATGATCTACATTCCTCCGTTCGCCTACGAGTCGGGTCAAATATAAAATATTTTCATTCGACAGTATAAATTCAAGTTACTCTACATTTCAACGTAAATTTAGTAAGGACACGAGTTGAGACGATTTTAATCTATGTGCAACATAATTTTGTTTGGAAAAAGGTGGGTCAAATATAATACATTTTTGTTTAACGGTATAAATTCCAGTTACTTTATGATTCAACATGAATTTAATCCGAAGACAAGTCGGATCTGTTGTTATTCTATATTCTATAAAAAGCTGTGTATCATGTCGGCGCAACCCGCGGCCGGTTAAAACTAGTTCACCTATATATTTATAATACAACTTGAATGAACAGTGATACAGTGATGTAAAAATGGCTATTGCCTATGTACAACTCCAATCCCACCACCGCCTCAAACGTGTTTAAAGGGTCGGATTTGTTTCTTTAGAGCCTTTTATACATTTAGAGAGAGAAAGAGATTGAGAGAGCAGCGAGGGTGGGGTCCAGTAGGCGCTGCTGGGTCGCCTGCTGCTGTTGCCGACGGTATGAGTCGTCTTCGTTTTGTCGCCGACGGTGTGCGGCTGTCGTAGGCGGTGGCCGTTCAGGGATCCTGGTTCGCATGGTGTCTCCCTGGTTCTTGTTTGGTAGGGGAGCTCCGGCTTATCCCTATTTGTTGGGTCTTTTGTTCCGGTCACCCCTACGTTTCCTATTTCGGGTAGATCTGGATATGGCTGTTGGGATGGCTGATGGCCGTCGGCCACCATGATGGTAGCGGTAGCATTGGAAATAGCCGTCGCTTGGCCTCCCGTTTGCGGTTGAGGTAGAGCTTGCGGTTGTTTCCTCGCAGATAAGGGTGTCGACAGTAATGATTTGACAGTCGTCGCCCCTTCTCCTCTACCTCTCTCTGGTTTTCTCTTTTTTCCCTATTAAAGTGTTAGGGTTTACGGATCCACATTTAGTGTAATGGTTATCTCTTCTCGGTTTTATCTGAGTGGATGTTCTTTTGTGATGTATGTGAGAATTTGTGGTTGGGTGATTAGTTATGTTGATGACGATGAGGATTATCTCATTTGAGACTTTTTTGTTTGGTGATTTGTAACGTCAATGATGGTGGGCATTTCCCTATCTGAGACGGTAGCCTTGGTGTTCATCTTGGTATTCATTCATCTGTTTTGGGTTTGTTCTTTGATCAGTGGGCCTGACTCATTTGAGACTGACTCAGAGCTCATACGACTAGATACTTTGGTGTTCATGCTTAAGTTGTGCTGCCTATTGCCCTACTGTTGGGAAAATTGTTTTATCGATTGTCGTTAAGAAACACATTTTGTACATCTGAGACATGAACCCGTTCCTTTGGTTGATATGTTACTGTTTAGTATAATATCGGGCATTGATGATAAACAACAATGCCATCGGTTCCTTTGGCATGGTAGCTGTTTGCGGTTAGCAACCGCACTAAAAGCCTCTTCTTAGCCCAGTCCATAACATGAGCATTATGCGTTTTTAGAACCTATGTCCCTTTCTTTTCTCTGTTACCGTATTGTATAGTATTGGGTTGTGATGATAAACAACAATGACATCAGTTGCTTTGGCATGGCAGTCCTTTATGGTTAACAGCCACAACTGATAGCCTATTCTGAGCCCGATCCATAACACGCGCATCGCGCGTGGTGGATACCACCTAGTTGTAATATATAATAGAGTTATTATTTTAATTTTGCTCCTTAAGGTTTAACAAAAGTAACTATTTTCCTTTAAAAGTTTAGAAACATCAATTTTAGTCTAAAGTTTTACCATTTCTTTAATTTAAGTATAAAAGTTTTATTATTTTGGATTTTAGTTGCAACAACTAATAAAATTTTTTAATGAAATTGAAACAACATACGAAACTTATAAATGTAAATTATTATTTTTAATATTAAAAAAATGATTATTTTTGTTTAAACTTAAGGGTGGTGGGGGCACCCACACCACACTACATCAAATACCCATCACTCATAATTTGTCACGTCACACCACATCATGCCAGGGGAGGGGGGGGGGGTGCTCACACCGTGGTGGATGCGGCGTCGAGAAGAAACACAAGCATAAAAAAGGGGAGAAAACATCCGTAATGTCGCGGTGTGGGGGACCGGCGCCAGTGTTGCCGCGCGGCGCCGCACACCGCAGTGGGATTACGGCGTGGGCGCCCCTACCGCCCTAAAGAAAAACTGAATTTAACTCAATATAATAGTATAAACAAGGCAAATTGGATTTTAATAATCCAAACTATTACTCATTGGTTGATAATAATTCATATTATTAATATGAGCGGTAATACTTCCAACTTTTATTTTTGTTACCAACAACAGTCTCATTAACATAATTATTAAATATTTATGCTTGATTTGCACTCGAATTCGTTCACATATTATGATTATGGACAAAATGAAAAAAATATACAAGCTAAATCAAGTCTAAAGTAAATAAAAATTGAATTTGAATGTATAATAATAATACTATCGAGATTACCATTGGTAACAAAAATAAAAATTAGAATTATTATCGGTAAAATTAATGGTATGAATTATTATAGATCAAATAAATAACAGTGAAATTTAATCTATACTTATTAATAAAACAATAACTTTAGTGCCACCTGGCATTCTCTTAACGCTTTATTTTTTTTTAATTTCCGCCTAAACATGTATCTGTTCTTAATATTAGTCTAGATTCATTTAGAGACATTTAGGAAAATTTAACCCTAAATTAGAGTGCATTTTTTTTGGAAATGAAATCAAACCCGATAATTCTTCTTTCTTCAGATAATTCATCTGCAAAAAATGCAGATCACTTTCAAATCCATAAAATGCTCGGTTTATATTCGAATCGTGACAAAAATCTATACTTATTAATAAAACAATAACTTTAGTGCCACGTGACATTCTCTTAAGGCTCTATTTTTTTTAATTCCCGCCTAAATATGTATCTGTTCTTAATGTTAGTATAGATTCATTTAGAGATATTTAGGAAAATTTTGAAAATTTAACCCTAAATTAGAGTGCATCTTTTTTTGGAAATGAAACCGATAATTCTTCTTTCTTTAAATAATTCATCTACAAAAACAGCAGATCACTTTCAAATCCATAAAATGCTAGGTTTATATTCGAACCGTGACAAAAATTACGGAATTTCTTCATTGATTCCTCTTCAATTCGAAGGAATTCATGGGTATCTTTCTTTGATCATACCCGATTTTATAACACACAAATTGAATAAATAAAACATCAAATACTTTGTATAAAATTTTAGAAAATATAAAACAATATTTTCATATAAATTTGTTTAAATTAAATATGTAAATATTTTAAGTAAAACAACAATAATATCTTTTTAAACTTTCATTGATGAAATTATTAATTATTAAATAACATAAAAATAAAAATAAAATCAAGTGTGTTATATATTAAATAAGACATAACAACCTTTGATTATGAGGTCACAAATGAGCAAAAACATTCTTGTAAACTATATTTGTAGTAACATTAGTAGGTTTACACTTATTATCTAAAGCTAAAAGGTTCACTTCATCTTTAGTCTTAACTTGTGACAAGATGCCATAAAACTAATCATGGGTAAAAATAGACTCTTTCAAATATAAGCCGACACTTGACAAAGATTGACCTTGACTTTTGTTTATTGTCATAGCGAAATATACAGTCAAAAAAACTGTCTTCTTTTAGACTTCAAAAAAAACTTTTGACGGGTCAAATCGTGAACTAGATATTGAGTGGGTGTGAGTTTATTAGTCTGAAAAATTAAGATTTAAATAATATACACTAAAAAGTTATGTGTAATAATTAGATCAATTACGAAGTATTTTGACCTTGTAATCAAATATAGAGATATAGTATTGAATCAAGTTGGATTGGGTTATAAATGTTCATAATATCTCTGATTAGTTGTTGATTATTATTTATTTAATACTAACTTTAGTAAGCTCATGTATTATACGGGTTGAAAAAATAAAATATTAAATATAATAAAATTTTATAAAGTATAAAATGATAATCTAAAATAAGATATGATTAAAATTACATATGAGTAATAACTATAAGTAATAAAATAACGATATCAATTTTTAAACTTTTGTTTTTAAACTTTCCTTTCAAAAAAAGTTAAACATTTTTTTCAAAACAAACCGTATTAAAAATGTTATTTTTTAATTTTTTTATTATAACTCCTAATTTTAATTATTTTTAGTTTATAAAAAAATTTACTTTTTAAAATACCAATTTTAAAATATTTTAAATTTAAAAAAAAGTTAGATGTTTTAGAAAATTTTTTGAGCCGTATAAAAAATTATTTTCTAAAAATAACATTAATAAAAAAACATATTTCTTAATTTATTAAAAAAATTATTTCAAAAAAGAATTAAAATTATTTAATATTTATTAATTTAGGTAATTATTTAAGAGGAGAGAGATGCGAGAAAAATAAACTTAGGGGGCCTAGAAATATACCAAGTGTCCTCCTAAGTTACTCTTTTAGTATTATATATATATATATATATATATATATATATATATATATATATATATATATATATCATTAAGTACAACTATCTATACATTCACACAACCTTTTAATGTGGTATGTATGAAATGTTATGCAGATTAATTAAAGAGTCAAATTTTATGCTCTTTTTAACTCATTGTTTGTATTTGTATACTATGATGTAACATTTAATTTAAATTATTGTGGTTTTTTGTTGTGTTTGTATTATTTTACCTTACTATGAACATCAGTGAAATACCTTCTTTGACTTTCCACTTACTCATATACAACAGATTGTTTTAGATGCTTACTTTATCTGAGTAGTATTGTAATTGTTTAGTTACGTGCAATTATAAAGTTATTGTTCCTTTCGCTATATATTACTTTAGATGGTTTAATTATATGCAAACTATTGTTTTAGATGCTTACTTTATCTGAGTTGTATTTTAATTGTTTAATGATATACAACTTTCATTGCTACTTTGTTGTTTGATATTCTACCTGTTGAAAAAAATCATAACATATGTACCTATAAGTTCAAACTTATTATGTACCTGCGAAGATTGTTTGATGCGTACTGCAACTTGCAACATGTTTATGTACCAGCAAACATTGTATATCAATTTAGATCTTTAGTTACTTTGTTGTTTAATTGAATTAATATATTTAAATCCATCTGCTAATAATATTTTTATAAAAGTCTATATACAAAGTATTATCAACAACATTATAACTTATGAATTTTTTTAAATAACAACAATATTTTTTGATTGAACCCGTGTATCTTTAGTCTAGTATGGTAATAAATAACGACGACAATGTTTCTAGAGGTTGGCATTGGTTTGACTTTTCAACGCCATCGTTGGCTTCCAAATAAATGAATCATCACTCCTCTAGTCTCTTGTTTGTGTGCGAGTGTCATCTCCTTCACCACATCTTCCATCAATTCCTTTAATATTCACTCTCAGAGGTTTAGGGTTTAATCCACCAACCCCTTAATCAAACCCACACTAATCCGAATCACTCATGGCATCATCGTGTTGTTCTGCATCAGCTTCACTCGATCTCACTTTCCTCCGCCCAAATTCCACCGTCAGACACCATTTCTCAGTTTCCCGACGCAACACTCTCCGTAAATCGAATCGTTCATCCACTACGGTTGCTGTCAGAGGTCGAATTCGAGCTCTTCGGAGAGAAGAAGTGATTGTTGTGGAGAAGGAAGGCGGAGAGATCGATGTTGGTGGTAATGGGAGTTATACAGTTAATGGTGTGGAGAATCGGAGGGATTTGAATGGGAGTATTGTTAAGTATGTTAATGGAAATGGTAATGGTGGTATTAGGGGGAAAATTGGGGAAGATGTGGTGGAGAAGAAGGGTGTGAAGAAGAAGACGATTGAGGAGATTGGTCAGGAAGACGCGTGGTTTAAGCGGAGTGGAAAGGGTAAAGTTGAGGTATATGTTCCTGTTTAATTTGATGTTGGTGTTTATTTGTTTCTGTTAAGCTTTTTGAATTTCATAAAGTTTAAGGTTCAATAGGGGAGTTCAACTTTAGTGATTGAGAACAGAAATTTGGGGATCAGGGCACTTGTGGAATAACCTTAAAGATTCTATATAACAGTAACATGTGGATTGAGTATGAAAGAATTGAAATGAATCATTTGTTGACGTATAGTCTGTAGATAGAAAGCTAAAAGATGGTAAGCATATAGATGCAGTGCTAATCGGTGTGGATTGCTTGCAATGGTGGTTTCGAGGTGGTGATGCCATTCGGATGTGGTGTTAGTTTTGTTTTAGGAATGTTATCTTTGAAAGTTGAATAGGATTTGGGTGTTTTATGATATTTATGAACTCAAGTAAGACTCTATGGGGTTGATAGAAACTTCATTTCTTGTAGGTATCTGTTGCTCCTGGTGGGCGGTGGAATAGATTCAAAACTTATTCAACCATTCAAAGGACTTGTGAGATATGGGGTTTTGTTCTAACATTTCTTTTTAAAGCTTGGTTCAACAATCAGAAATTTGCATATACTGGTTAGTTACCAACTCAGTTCCATGGTGGTTTATTTGTCCATGTTTTATGACCCAAGATGATCTGTGTTTCTCCCTTCAGTTTAAATGAAACTTTTCTGGACTTTAGAAGCTGATTACATCGTGAGCTATAACTATATGGCTAAGTAAAAAATTGGAAGACAGACATTAGAACCAAATTCCATGTGCTCTAAATTTAAGTACTTATGAGAGACCCACAGCATTTAAGAACTTAACTTTCCAATTTCCTTGTTGGGTCTTTCCTTTTTTTTTCCAGGAGATGTGATTCTATTACACAAATGTAATTTCATGCCATATTATGGATATAAACAATAACACAGAACATAGAGGGGGCATTAGTCTAGGAACAGAGTCTTGCAGATTAATTATTTTACCAAACCTTGAATTCTATCTGTTTTTTCAGAACACTTTTGACCATCTGTTTGGCCTCTATGGTTAGAAACATAGTCACATGGATCGCGGTACGTTCCGGTACGCGGTACGAAAACTGGTACGTGGTTCGTGCATTTAAAAAATTCGGTACGAGGGGGAGTAGATTCATTTGGAACGCCAATTCGGTACGTGGTACGGTGTCCCATATAGTCCGGTACGTCGTATCATATACAAAATAGTATAAAATAAACTTTCAAAAATATTCCAATTTAAAAGGACACATTTCAGAATCATATCAAAAGCATTTCATAATCATAACAAAAAATTTATAAAGCTAATCTAGCCTCTGTTTTTTCCCGCTTGGTTCATCATTTTCTTTTCCATCTAGGTTTTCCCATTGCATATCATCGTACCGCGTACCGCGTATATGAGCTAGTAAACTGTTGTTTGCAATGCTTGCAAATCCAAACTTTTGAACCCCCTGCAATTTTGCTATTCCCAGCGCTTACAAAGTCCACTTCTTGCATCAATGGTTTATCATCCTTCAGTTTGCTGTGAACAGAAGCTTCTTGGGTCGAATATGTCCCCGTTCTTTCTATTCCAGCACTTATAAACTCATTCTTCAACTTCATTGTCACTTACAACAATATGCTCTCCAGAATCTTGAGTTTCTTGTCTCGAGCTCAAGCCTCTCTTACCAAAAGCCATGGCTAACAACTAACTGTTTTGGTTAGGAACATGGCTAACAACTCATAAGTCTTGTAATCTATTGAAGAATTTTGTTTATGGTAGAAGGTTTTGTAAGCTTATATTTATACTATTAAGTAGCTATTCATGTTTAAGTGTGTAAATGAGTGGGAAAATGACTGTTAACATTCATAATTTCATGGGAAAAGTACTGTTAACATTCACATAGCAAAGCAAACATTCAATTCATTCAAAAATGACTGTTTAACATTCAATTCATTCAAAAATCAGTGGGAAAATGACTGTTGGGATCCGAAACGCGTACCATAGGCAATCCGAAACGCGTACCATAGGCAATCCGAAACGCGTACCATAGGCCATCCAATCACCGAATTATACAATCGGGTTCGCGAATTCGATTAATATAGTTCGAAAATTATTTCAATCAGGAACGCTCAATTTAATCGATCTGGATCGCGTACCAACTGCGAATGGTACGATTTTGTACCGCGAATGGGTTCGATCGAATTGGTACGCAATTCGCAGGGGGTTGAGCAAATCCTGTGACTATGGTTAGAAATTCCCTTAACTAATAATTAGCTTCATCCTGTCAGCTATGTTTAATTAATTAACATTGTTACTGATTTGATATACTACCAAAGGGCATGTTTGTTTCTTTTTCATTCATAGTGTGACTCAAGTCAAGCTCTCTATATTTTGCTTGAGTAGCAAAGTTATTCATTATTATGATTTATGAAGAAGTGAAGAACCTTTTAGTTAGCATCAAATTGTGGGTTCCTTAGTATTCATGATATATGGGTTTATTAGCTCTTCCATTATCATAATCAGGGGATCCTCCTTTGATGTTCTTCCTTTTCTTATAATACATACAAATATATAATTACTTATATAACAAATTTGTTCAGAAAACCCATGAAAACAATACGACAACTGCATTTTTTTCGTTATATATTTGATGTATTATTCATCATCTCATTGTCTTGTTCATCTATTTGGAATGTTTTATTTTTTTTTTCTTTTTGTGATTCAGTTAATCACATTTCATTTTAGTTAGATTTCTATGGTCAGGTCACTGCCAATCTCTCTCTTTCTCTCTTGAAAATGGAAAGAGACTGCCTAAACAATGGAATTTGAAAGGGAAGGCTAAGGCTGCTTCTACGTCTGAAGATTTCCACCGGCACTTTAATGAGGGTACACACATCTTTGAGAAAGAAAAGAGATCAGAAGACAAGGGTATGGAAGAAGAAAGAACCGCAGGGGGTTCATCTTCTGATGCTGAAGAAAACATGACGCAGTTGGGTCAATCTTTGCATGTGGCTTCTGATCTTCCTTTTCTGCATCCTTGTCTTCTGACCATTTTCATTCTTCAAAGATGCATGTACCCTTATTAAGGCAGGTCATGTGCTCCTGAATGTCTTCAGACTTCGAAGTGACCGTGGCCTTCCCTTTAATTCTTCATTCTTATATGATGCCGTAGTTCCAGGAATTGATTAACCTATTTTAATGCTTTTGGCAAATAAATTTGCAAATGTTTACAAATTTCTGTTGTTCTTACTAGTTCTTGGCTAAAGTCATTTGTTCTCTGCAGGGGGAATGACAGAGCAGAAGAAAGCTCAAAGACGGAAAACTCTAGCCAAGTGGTTGAAAGAGAGTATTTTGAGATTAGGGCCCACATTCATCAAAATTGGCCAGCAGTTTTCAACAAGAGTAGACATTCTTGCCCAAGAATATGTTGATCAATTATCAGAACTTCAGGTATACTATCTCATAAACTTATAAAATCTCAGTTATTATTGATGGTTTAGGTTAAGTAATTTGATTAAAAATTGGACGAAAATGGCTTAAGTGATGCACCATTTTGCTTGGGTTTGTAATTGTAAAGATATGAGCTAGTTTTACTTCACAAATACAACTTCCCCCGACTAATAGTTATTTGCATCAATCAAATATAATTTTTTCCATATGAACCAACTCTATGAACTCTGCATACAGGATCAAGTTCCTCCATTTCCATCAGAGACTGCTGTTTTCATTGTTGAAGAAGAGCTTGGAGCTCCTGTTAGTGAAATATTTGATTACTTTGATTTTGAGCCAATAGCTGCTGCCAGTCTTGGTAATTACAAGTTTATTAAATGTCATTGGAAAAACTCATGTTAATCAACCATTCATTATTCTGCAGTGTTATTTGTAACAACCAATATATAATCAAATTTTTGTATGACTTACATCTAATGCAGGTCAAGTACATCGAGCAAAATTAAAGGGTCAAGAAGTGGTTGTTAAAGTACAAAGACCAGGCCTCAAGGATCTTTTTGATATTGATCTTAAAAATCTAAGGGTTCGTCGGTTCTTAAAATCCTATCCGTTTTCACATCTGATCTAATCTATATTAACATTGGCTAGCAACATTTTTCGTTTTTTTCAGGTAATAGCAGAAAATCTTCAGAAATTTGACCCAAAGTCTGATGGTGCAAAAAGGGATTGGGTTGCCATTTATGACGAGTGTGCTAATGTCTTGTACCAGGTGACTCTTTTGTACCCCAAACATTTTGAAGATAGTGACCGTTGCGTTACATCTTGTGGTTTTCCATGAGTTTTAGAAATGCATTTAGTTGGGATGATACAGGATGCGTTGATGAGTGGCAATCGGTTTTTCTTTCAGGAGATTGATTATACAAAAGAAGCTGCAAATGCAGAATTGTTTGCAAGTAACTTTAAAAATCTAAATTATGTAAAAGTCCCGAATATATATTGGGAATACACCACCCCACAGGTAATTCGATCTGTACATATGTAAATAGATCCTTGATCATATTATTAGAACTTCTTTTATTCCCTTAAGCTCATTGCATTGACCCAACTGTAGGTTCTTACTATGGAGTATGTCCCTGGAATCAAGATCAATAGGATACAAGCTTTAGATCAATTAGGTGTTGATCGTAAAAAGTAAGTGTAATAGTCTCCTATAACTCTTCCAGAAGTCCCTGATTCCATTTACATATACTATTTTACCACATTTGGACATTTGGACATTTGGTTATGATAATACCCGATCATGAATGCTCAATAATCTTACCCCACCATGATTTAATAATCAAATAAATTATGAAGCTAACAATTTAACAAATACATTGTATTATCATATAAAGCCACAAATTCCCAAAGGTGAAAGACTGGTATATGTTGCTTTGTAGAGATAACATCCATTTGCTATATTTTTTTTTTTTTGGGAAATGATTGGTTTACATAAATTAAAGGTCCTAAATAATGAACATGAGCTTGCTAGTGGAAACTGGAAGAAAAATATGGGTCAGCTAATGTGCAAACATAAAAGACTTTTAAATGAAAATTACATGATTGTCATGCTTAAATAACATGTTTGATGCATATGTTTTATAGCAGAACTAGAGGGTACCTTGGTTATATTAAAAGCTAAGTGTACAGTTACAGATACCTTATGTATAGGTAAACAGAAACAATAGAAAAGTTAAAATGAGAAACAACTTAGAAGAAAAAACAAATTAAAAAAAAACTTTTACCCCCGTTTTGGCCCTGATTTGGTTCTCTAAGCATGTTTAATATGTATATTCCACAGGCTGGGCAGGTATGCTGTTGAATCGTACCTGGAACAGATACTGTCTCACGGTTTCTTCCATGCTGACCCTGTAAGTTTCATGTATATTCTTCTGGATTTTAATGCCAGATGGCATATACATATTTTTTTCCTCTTAAATTACCATAATAGAAGTAGCAGCAATCACATGAAGCGAATAACATAGTTTTGGTGAAGCTTAATAAGAACCTTAACGCTCTTTTGAACCCTAGTTGTGAAGTCACTAGAACTCATGTCTATTGGACATCATAGACCTCTAAGTTTAACTTTTATTATATTCTTAAAATATCTGCATATATACAATTCCCATGTAGAGTATGGTTAAATTCATCTCCTTTTTTGATTCAGCACCCTGGTAATATAGCTGTTGATGATGTGAATGGTGGAAGGCTAATATTTTATGATTTTGGTATGATGGGGAGGTATGACTAACCATTTTATTCTCCAAACCTTTCTGTTTTTGAGACAACATGATGAAGATTTTCTTTGAAATGCTGACCTTTGAGTTTTTGCAGCATAAGCCCAAATATCAGGGAAGGTTTGTTGGAAGTTTTTTATGGAGTTTATGAGAAAGATCCAAATAAGGTTGATGAGCTCTCTTTGATTTATTCTCTTTGTTGCATTATTATTTTATTTTTTGTGTATTTTTGGTAAGAAAATAAATATGAAAGATTACCTCTTTATAATCATTTTATGATTTTATGATGCAGGTTCTTCAAGCAATGGTTCAAATGGGTGTTCTTGTGCCAACCGGAGACATGACAGCTGTCAGAAGAACTGCACTATTTTTCCTTAATAGGTTATCCTTAAAGCCTGTACTTTATTTCTCTTTTTTAATATAAATATAAACATATATGTCCATATCAATTATATCACCTATGGCAATATAACCTACATTATTACAGCTTTGAAGAACGCCTTGCGGCACAAAGAAAGGAAAGAGAGTTGGCCAATGCAGAACTTGGATTTAAGAAACCATTGAGCAAAGAGGAAAAAATAGAGAAGAAAAAACAGCGTTTAGCTGCAATTGGTATTGGCTTCTATCATACATTCTTGTATTATCTATTTAAAAATTCCTGTTTGTTCTTTCACTTTTATTAGATAATATCAGTGTAGCATATATTAAATGCTATTTTCAGGCAGTTTGCATTTTAATTTGTTTTGTTACAACTACGTTACATAGCTATTTATTTTCAGGGGAGGATTTATTGGCTATTGCAGCAGATCAACCATTCCGATTTCCTGCCACTTTCACCTTTGTTGTTAGAGCTTTTTCAGGTATTGGGTTCTACATTTTTGTAAATATTGTTTTCTTCTGATAGCAGAGGGAAAAGCACTCTCAAGTTAGAGACTAAAGTATTGATAAGACCATAATATTTATAATTCAAAGGCATTTCACTGTGTTTACTTATATCTCGCAGTGCTAGATGGCATTGGGAAGGGTCTCGACCCCCGCTTTGATATTACTGAAATCGCTAAACCGTAAGTTTTAATTTTGATCCATTTACTTATGAATTAGCTAAAAAAGGAAAGAGGTCAAACGGGAGGAAAGTTGTCCTAAGTGTATTTTTATTGCATACAAAAATCATTCTATAAAAATCGATTAAGATTGGAATACTATGGTATTTTCTAATTATATTTACACAATTATTTATAAAAACATTGGGCAAGAAGGGTTTTGGGTTCCGTTCAACCCAATCCGACCCAAATCATTTTTACTCGTGCAAAATGCACTTGTTTTGTCATTTAGTGCTGATCACGGTTTCCATGTTTGTGTTATCAATGACATAATTTATTTTTTTCTAGCTATGCTATGGAATTGCTAAGGTTTCGTGAAGCTGGTATTGAAGTGGTCATCAAGGTTTAATCTTAAACCCGTTTTCTGAATATTTGGCCTTTTGTGTATTCAAGAATTAGTTTCATTTTTTGGCAATACTATTACTCCTTGTGTTCCAGGACTTCAAAAAGAGATGGGATAGACAATCACAAGCATTTTATAACTTATTTAGACAAGCTGACAGGATTGAGAAACTTGTTGGAGTCATTGAACGATTGGTGAATATCATATATGTGTATTAAATTTCTTTCTCATTTTCATAGGATTTTTTTTTGATAATTTGCTTGAATCACGTTTTTGTATCACATATTCTTATAGGAGCAAGGTGATTTGAAGTTACGAGTTCGAGCGTTGGAGTCTGAGAGGTCGTTTCAACGTGTAGCTGCTGTTCAGAAGACAATTGGAAGTGTAAGTTTTATTTAATCAAAATTATCTTATTGTAAATAATATAGTTTTTCCAGTTATATTTAATGCATGAATTATTTACAAGTTACTTCTTTCCTGTATTCGTATGCGGTCTAATTGACAGGTGGTAGCTGCTGGAAGCCTAGTCAACCTGGCAACTATTTTATATCTCAATTCAATCAGAGTAAGCACCGAATTTTTTTACCACTGAGCCTTTTCTTTTTCTCATTTGGCAATAAAATTGTTTGATTTTTGATGATATATTTCATTTTGATGGTTAATCAACAAACTACTTTTGACTCTTTAAACTTGCTTCTTACAAATGCTTCATGTCTTCTTTCAGGGTCCTGCTATGATAGCATATATCTTTTGTGCATTTTTTGGATTCCAAGTTCTCTTTGGCCTGCTGAAGGTTAAGAAACTCGATCAACGGGAGAAATTGATTACTGGGACAGCTTAAACAAAAGGTAAGTAATTTAGGTGTAATCTTTAAGCATATTGTCAATAGATAATGACATCTTATAAACTATAATGATAATAGAAGCAAAGAAAGATGTATCACACAAGCTATAAAAGAAACATCATACAAGAAATGTGAAAATAGCATTTTCAGAGGTAGTTCGTGCTTAGGGGGTGTTTCGATTTGCGTTTCTGGAACTGGTTATTGTTATTTGAGTCACAATAATTAATTTTTAATGTTGGATAAACAGTTCTATTCCTGATTAGCTGATTATTCCAGTCTTGGTTAATAAGTATCATATGCACCCAACTCATAATTAAAGGAGAAATAAAAAATATTATTTTCCCAACACTCAAACATCTTATTATCTAATTTAGTAATTATCACAACTTTAAACAGCAGAAGCACATTTAAATGCTATTTTCTACAACACTTTCTGTTAGACAATTTTCTAATTTTCATTACACATAATCACGTTCACAACGCTCATCCAAACCATAGTTATCGAAGGCGCAATGCGCACTCTATTTTTAAATCTGTTTTAGTCTTGTTTATAGGCTAGTTTAGGTTGTTTTAGGTTGATCTCCGGGCTTGTTCGGCACACACCTTGTGGGCTTTTGACAACAGATATCCAAACACCCCTTGAAACTCCTTTCTGTTACTGTGCATCCATGACCTTTTACAAATCTTGTGCAGATTAGAACAGTAAACACCGATGTGTTTTTAGTACAAGTTCACAACCTAACTGCAAAAAGAAGCTACAGAGTTTTGTAGACAAACCATCCTTTCAAAAAGCATTCCAGCTCCGATTTAGAGATCTGCGTTGGAAGATTGTAGACCGGTTAATATCCATTAAAATATAAGGTATCATAAATTCTTTTTATTTTATATATTTTCACAATTTTAGGCTAGCTTTTGTGGGCTGTTAAAGCTCCGCGAGCCCAACTGCTTAAACTTGAACCGGGTCTTGACGGTTTGAATACTCAGGGTGTGGTCCTCATATTCGATTTTCACAACTGTAGATATGTAAGAAGCATGGGTTGACCACTGTCAATTTACCATGATTGGGCATGTGTAATGAATGTATTTTGGTGTAAACATCTAACAGTAATATTTTAGTGTTAATAAATATATATTTAATGAGTTCTTTTCATTCGATTGCATTAGCTTCTTGTAAAGATTATACTAACTGGGCCCCTAATGGAGGTTTCATTAGTGTTTCTTGTTGCCTTTGTGTTGGACTATTGGAACACACTCTTAACAGTTTCTAAATTTTTGTTCAGTGATCACCATGTGTAGGTTCATATCGGGAAAGTGTTCTTTCAGTTCAACTACAAATGCCACACGCATGCGAACGACAAATAAGATGAATGACAATAAGATACGTGAATGAAAATATGATACTGATACTTGGATTCATGTATCATTTATCTATGGGAAGTTAAAAAGAAGTTTAAATGGATATGCGATCATTTGTAGAGCTATTTACTTGATCGCAGACATTTCTGGAACCTCTCTAATAGAGGGACAAATAGTCAATTAATATACTTCTAATGTCGAATGAGGATCAACTAGGATAGAAATAAAGCATTGGGTTGAACTCTTCTTTGGTTTCAAGGTAATTGAGATGAATAGTCATCGACTTTGGCGTAAGGCTAGAAGAATGGGATCTATTATGGGAAAGACAACGAATCTGATTTGCTTAATGTTTTCTTTTTTTTTTAATCATTAGACAAATCATACATAAAAGGTGATGCACGAGTAAAAACTTAAGTGTTTCAAATATACAAAGCCACACTCGTATTTATTTTCAATAACCAACTCCACACTTAAGCGAGAGTTCATGTTTAAAACTTTAGTACATGTATGTTTATCTTTTAAAGTTTTAGTTTATATTTTTATAGTATAAAGTATAAAAGGCCTAGTGTTACATAATGTATCATTGTATTTGCGATTGTAATACATACCTTAATTTGAATTGCAATCCATTTAATTAACATGAGGCATTGAGGGGTGTCCAAAAGATAGATAATATACCCTAACTGTTTGTTTGATTAACTTTATTGAGTTGATGAGTTTTCGAAGACACCAAACATGAACACTATTATGGCTTGATTTAGTTGGTGTGTATAAATTAAAACATGATCGAACTTAAATAACATCTTACGATTCAGTTTCTTAAAAGCCCAACCTTAATCACCTAAATTCATATCTTATTATAAAAAATAACTCAAATAATTTGAATTGATGTTTACATTACTTACGAAAACAGTGTACAGTGTTCTTCATAGGAGATTAGGTTCGATTCGTAAACATTTTTAGATGGCAAGCCTGAGACGAAGAAAACAAGAGTCCAGACTCAAGTCAAGCCTAATGCGACGTGTGGCAGAAATAGTAACTCGAACCCCGCTACTTGGCTCTGGTTCAACACTTGACCCATGTTCTTTAATTGTATCATCTAGCCAAAATCAAAGACCTCGTACGGAAATCACGTATAACTAAAAACCCCCAAAACTACATCAACCAATTTGACCGTTACATATACGCCCATATACACCATACGTTTTTACAACTTTCCCCCTTTCTCCACCGCCGTTGATGACCAATGGAATCTCCACCGCCGCCGCCGCCGCAGCCGCCGATTGAGACCGTCGTCAGCTCCGCCGCGACCCCAACCGCCGGCGACTCTAACTCAACCATCGACAACCACACCACAGTCATCAACAAAAGGATCAAGAACAAAAAGAAGAAGAAAAACATACACAAATCCCACATCGACGTTTCATCTGATCCACCACAACAATCGTTGAATTCGGTTGCATCGTCTTCTTCAACATCCAACATATCGCTTTCAAGAACAAAGGGTATTCGGATCTCCGTTAGACGGAGAAACCCTAGGGTTTTAATTGGTGGTGATTCTAGAAGGGGGTATGGTGGTGAAGCTGATGCCCTTGCTCTTCCTCTTGGGATGTCGATCGCTGCTTTTGTTGCTCAGGTTATTGACGTTTTTTATTGTTAATTGTGTGTTGAGTTTGATTGAAGTGATTGTAACGCAGAAACCCTAGTTTGAGAGACAATGGTGGTGGCTTTAAAGATTCAAGATTGTGTTTTTTTTGTTTAAAGATTGTTTTTGTGTCTGTTGTGTATGGCAACAAGTTAGTTTCTTGGTTGAGAAGAATTAGATGGTAGATGATTATAAGGAGTTTTGATTTGTTTGTAGTATCAGAGTCTGCAATGTGGTGTAGGGAACTATTTTTCGAGGTTTTACAGTTTTGGATTCTTGAAATTTGAGGGAAATTTAATAAGTTGATTTAGCTGACAGGGTGTGTCGCTACATTTCCATTTTCCAGCTGAGTGTTGTTAGGTTGTCAGGTTGGTCGGTTCTAGCTTTCTGGAGTTCACTCTAGGCTGAAAGATGCAAAGAACCGATTAGAAGGTGACCCCAGGCCGCCCCTTCTTTGAGGGGATGTGGGTTTTGATCAGGCTCAACTGGCTGAACCTACTCTGGCTCGGTACAGATGTTGAGCCCAATCCAGGGGTACGTCTAGTCGTCTACAGTTAACTAAGGCATAAGCAGGGCCCTTGTTTTATTGTTTACAAAAGGAAGCTTTGTTTCAGAGAATGCATAACCAATTAACCATTACTAACATATAGCATAAATTATGCACGCTTTTTCTGTATTTTTTATTGCCGGTACTGTTTTTGTTCATTACCAAGCGTGTAACAACTCTAATATATATATCAGGTGTTGGAAAAGAAAGATGCAACAGGAGAAAAGATGTCAGCAGATCATCTTTCTGAGGTATTTATAATAACTGTTCTCCAACTGCATTTATAATCAGAAGTTTTCATTTGGTACATTCGCATCTTGTGTTGCTTATGTAGACAGCTTTGGCTGGAACATTCTGCTGAGAACTTTTTAGCTATGGATTATTGGATTATATGGTGTTGGTATGTTAAGAGGTGTAATGATTAATTGTGTGATTAATGATGGCTTGATAACTGTTTCTCTACATTAATGACTTGATATGTTCTAGATGTAGCAAGTTCGACCCATTAAATGTTGATTCGAGTTGTATTTTACCTCACAGATATGCACTTTGGCGGTCAAAGAATCATTGTCCAATGTAAGTATTTTCACTTTCATCTTTGTAAATTTCCCATGCCTTTTACATTACTATACTTCTTTTGGGTGACCATGAGAACCTGTTAGAGAAAACTCATGGGCCCTACCAATGCCTTGCTAAACGGTGGGACCAAGTGAATGTGGCCTTTAAGGGTTAAGGCAGGAAACTAGTGGAAACTGCATATGAACCTGAGACCTCTAGTGTCTACTAGAGGGGAATCAGATAGTTACCAATTACCACTACGCCACTCCTTGAAGGTTATTACTTATTAATATACTTCTTGTAACTATTTATTGTACTGTTCTGGTTAAAGGTCTTTGGTGACAAATTCGACTGCTTTGTAAGTAACTTTCAAAGATCATTTCAAAGCACTTTGATGACACTCAGAGTAATCAGTGAATCATCAGGAAACAGAGAAAGATCATCTCTGCATGGGGAAAACAGTTCAAATAATTTTCATTTCAGTATGAAAGAAAACACGTCTACAAGTAATCTCCAGGAACAAGCAACCATTGGCGATTTAGATGAAGTGAATAATGTACATAGATATCCTATTTACAATGATCTTGCAGTTGTTCATGACTCAACAAATGGTCAAAACAGTCAACAGTTGGCATGTGTTCCTCCAAACCGCCTGCATGCTGGAGTCGGTTATAGCCAGTCGTCCGCGCTCACCACTTTTGAAAGATCTGTAAACGAACAAGCTCGTTCTAACAACCTTAAGGCATTAGAAATTAGTCTCAGTATGAAAAAATGAGACTAAAGGAAGCACAGATCGCTGTTAACTGTGATTCAAATGTTTTGGAGAGATTTAAGTTATCAATGGGAATCTCAAAAGCTAATTTTAGAGCCGAAAAGTTTAAAACAGAATTAGAAGACTCGAGGCACGCTCAGCTGCTTAAAAAGTGTGCTGATTGTCTTGTTGCTGGTTTGTTGATTATGCTTGTTTGTCTTGCTTATGGAACTTATATCCATTCCCATCAAAGACTCGTTGAAGCTAACGAATCGTGCACGCTCATCAAGGTACGGATTTAACATGCTTTTGTTACATCGATCAACTTATAACTTTTGATTATGTGTTACGGTTTTCCTGATCATCTTCATTGCTCTTCAGGAATCAAGTTCATGGTGGATCCCAAAACCAATGGCTTCTTTTAAGTCAGGGCTCCAAGTTCTTCAGTGTCAAGTTCAAGTTTTAAGCCGAATGCTATTCGGCATATTAATGATTATCGCAATCACATATCTCCTCATTCAACGCTCGGGAACGACAAATCAAACAATGCCGGTTACATTCATACTTCTACTACTCGGTGTCGGCTGCGGTTTTGCAGGAAAGTTTTGCTTAGACACATTAGGAGGAAGTGGAAATCACTGGCTTTTGTTCTGGGAGATTCTTTGTTTGGCACATTTGTTTGCAAACATTTGGACCTCAATGTTGTTCCTTATTCTTCATGGGCCCGTTGCAGTGGTTGAACAGTCATCAAGCCGTATGTTGTTCCCGTACTGGCTCAGGCGGGTGGCGTTTTATGCAGCCTTGTTGGTGTACCTGCCGTTGCTATGTGGGTTGATTCCGTTTGCTGGGTTTGGTGAGTGGCTCGAGCATTTTGCTTCACTGGTGGTTCATCGGGTTCCGAGTGAATGTTTGTGAGATGAATTGAGTTAACTGTGGTGCTTTATTTATGTTTTGCAGTTGGTTATTGTAATGTGGTGTTTGTACGTTTGTAGTTATTGTGGTTGGAATTGGACAAACTATTAATAATGTGGTTGTATATGTATGAATATAATATAATGGCGTTGGGAATTGAAGGAGTTGATATTGAGGTAAAAGTTGATGAAAAACCCATATATTAGGATTTTATGGTTTTTTAACTGCGCTCACTTGTATAAAAATTCATCGGTTTTTTTTATAAGACTTAAACCCATACTATTTTAATAAAAATAACACTCGGCGGGTGTAGCCCTCCCTCTCTCAGGTTCTTCTCTACATCTATTACATTTAATGTTCGTATCTGTAACCATTTGCTTCACTCTATATGTCACCTAAGTGTTGTTTGTAGACTTTATTGCCACTTAAGCCACGATCCCCATGTACTGTTTACATTTGATATTTAACAATTATTTTACTTATTTTAATAAGAATTAATTACATAGATAGTCCATGCGGTTTACGGAAAATAAGATGTTTAGATACTAAAGGTTTCAAGTAACACGATTGAGTTTTATTCTTTTAATTTTGTAACGAGTTTAGGTATAAGGCTAACGTTCGTTAGTTTTTCTGTTAAATTAAAATGAAATGACTCAAATAACTTCATTGGTGGTGCTTCCGTTTATTGCAGATTCATCAAAGCACACACTAGAGTTCAAACCCCGTTCACCACGACCAACAGTATCATAACAGTAGCTGGTGGTGGGTGGCCGGTTGGAAGTTAATTAGGAAAAGGAAGGGGGATTTGGTGATGTGGGTGATGGTGATGATGATGAGGGTACCAGACATGGATAACGGTGGTCTGAGGGCGGTGATCGTTGCTAGTGGTGGCCGGCGGTGATGTCCTTCGGTGGATGAGAGTATTTTTTTGTGATGAATATATATATATATGTGTGTGTGTGTGTGTAAAGAGAGAGAGAGAGAGAGTGAGATGTATAAATATATAATTTTTTAATTGAATTAAACAAATAGTCCCTCTAATTATATAAACAGTCTTATAATATGAAAAGACTAAAATACCCTTGAATTTAACAGAAAATTTAACGTTTGTTAGTGTTAATACTCAACCTTGTTACAAAATTTTAAGCGAGTACTCAAACCTGTTATTTTTTTTTGCTTAGTACCTAAACTTGTTATTTTGTATAAATCCAGGGACTATTTATGTAATTAACTCTTTTAATAAACTATATATTAATAAGAGTTAATTACGCAAATGGTTCCTGTGGTTTACAGAAAATAACAGGTTTGGGTACTAAAGGTTTTTTGTAACAAGTTGGGATATTGTGTTTTCAAATTGCAAAGAGTTAAGGTATTGACACTAACGGACGTTAACTTTTCCGTTAAACCTAAGGGTATTTTCGTCTTTTCACTTGAGAAGGTTTACTAATGTAACTTAACTGTTTGTGTCATTCAATATATATAAGGGTTGTTTTTACAATTAACTATATATACACACAACCATATATATATATTATATATATATATATATATATATATATATATACACACACACACACACACACAAACACAATGTATATATATTCAATATTTAACCACCACCGCCAGCCCCTACCGTCGGGCCCCATCGCTAGCCACCACCAGCCCCCACCGTCGGCCCCCACCGCCAGCCCCACCATCGGCCCCCACCCCCGTCACATCGTTCTCACCACCACCATCTTCTCTTTGAATCAAACAACAACACCGTCAATGCCATTTTCATCATCGCATCATCGCCACCATCTCACCATCATCAGCATCTTATCATCACCACCATGGCACCATCCACCGCTATTTCATCTCTAGTTAACCTCCACTCCTGCTAAGAATTTCCAAATAGGTAATGTTTAATTTGGGTTTTAGGGTTTTAAAAAGTCACTGGAGGTGGGGGAACCACCGATGTGTTTCGATCTAGTTGTGGTGGTGTGGTTGGAAAAGGAAGGGTGCAACCAGTTGATGGTGGACGGCGACGGTGGGTTAGTAGTGGTGGTGATGGTGATTTGAATGTGAGTGGGAGGGAGACGGAATTGGGTGGGTTGGGGGTTTTTGGGGGTTAACAAGAGAAAAGGAAGGGGGATTTTGTGAGATGATGCTGATAGTGTGATGGTGGAGGTGGGGATGATGGTGATGGTGATGTTGCGATGGTGGTGATGATGCAGTGATGGTTTTGATGTGGTGACGGTGATGATGTGACGATGATGGTAATGTTACGATGGTGGTGATGATTTGATGGCGGTGGTTACTGTGATTAGATGGTGATGATTGTAGTCTTCGTGTGTGTTTGGTGGTGGCCGGTGGGCAGAAGGGTTGGGTGGTGGTGACGGTGGGTAGATGGTGGTGGTAGTGGGTATATGGTGGTGATGGTGGCTGACGAGAAAGAGGTCTGGGTTTATAAAACTTATATGTAATTACACCAATGGTCCCTGGATAAAAGAAATATATAGAATTGCAAACATAGTTCCTCAAAGGGTATTTTAGTCATTTCACTTAAATTTAACAGAAAAACTAACGTCTGTTAGTCTTAGTACCTTAACTCGTTACAAATTTAAAACACAATACCCCAACCTGTTACAAAAAAGTCTTAGTATCCAAACCTGTTATTTTAGATAAACCACAGGGATCATTTATGTAATTAACTCTATTAATATTTAATGTTAATGAATAAAATAAATTGTATTTAAATTGTCACTAATTCGAAGTATAATTATTTGAGTATACATTTTCATACTCGACGAACTACATAATTTTAAATTAAATAAACTCTATAAGTAAATATCACACAATGAATTACATTTAGATTTTGTGTTTAAAAAACATTTTATATTATAATAAACAAATATATGATTATAATATAAATCATTAAATTATTTTAATAGAAGCTAATTATTTTTTCATTTATTTATGGGGCCATCGAATCATCCTTAGAGCCATCTATATGGATGAACTACTAGGATGGATACAAGCACTCCACATCTTTCAATTTTCATAATTAACAATTTTTAGTTGGTAGATTATTAGCTATTATGCATAAACAATCAAATAATTAACATAACTACAATAATAATCTTGACTCCCGAAAATACAAAAACTCAGTGCAGTTATATTTATAGTTTTGTTACAAAGGTAACCAACTAATTAACCATTGAGAATCGCCAAAACCATACATTTTGACATACTTTAGTGTTAATTAAATCATTACTTGCAAATATAACAATTTCAAATACAAATATCACAAAACTCAATATGGTTACTACACAAATTCTTGACCATGGGTCGCCACGACTGCGTTGGCCTCACGCAACTTAACCATGTTAATCAACTCATCGTGATGCCCCACAACTCGTTCATGATACATATCATTTGAAACCTCTGTGGACAGTTGTTTTGGCGTCCAGTCGGACACCTCACAACTGTTCTCAACAACACTTGTGATACCAGTATCACTAGGTGATTCAAGCGTTGCAACATACTTGTTCAAGTAACTTTTCAAACTACCAACGTAGTTTTGAAACCCTAAAGTTGTCATGGCCCATAAGAGATCCTCCCCGTTGATCGTCTTTCGTTTCTCTCTTTGGCATTTATCTGCGGCTTCACCCGTGATGAAGCTAATGAACTCGGACACACATTCTTGAACCGTCTCTTTTGCTTCCTTTGATATTTTGGCATTAGCCGGGAGAGACTTTTTCATGATACGCCCGACATTGGCTATCGGGAGAAACCGCTCGTGGTCTTTAGACGAGCTGTCAGAGACGTTGCCTGAGGTCGGGCTACCGGCCGGGCTAGTTGGGATTCTTTTTCCGGTCATGGTGTCGTTTTGGAGTCATGAGGGTGATAGATTGTGGGGTTTTATGGTGTAAAGGGT
The DNA here is from genome assembly GCA_025506505.1 of Flaveria sonorensis. Classification (NCBI taxonomy): domain Eukaryota; kingdom Viridiplantae; phylum Streptophyta; class Magnoliopsida; order Asterales; family Asteraceae; genus Flaveria; species Flaveria sonorensis. Next base: position 62,813,753 of record CM046440.1, on the reverse strand, counting down.
TGAGTGATCGAATATTAAAAAAAGTGTATAGACGGTTTGATATAGACAAAAAATATAAAATAGATTTGAGAAAGAAAAAAAAACATTAGAGACATAAAAAGTACTATTTAGTGTTTTAAAATAGGATATTATTTTATAACATCCAAATAACATGTGAAAACGTTGAAGCCTGTAGATTTTTCTTCATTATGGTTGAAATATTTTATTAAATTTCTTGACGTTATTATACCACTAGTAAGACATTACAAAAACCAAATTTTCTTTAATTATTATAAATAATTATTGTTATTATTATTATTTAACTACTACTATTATTATTAGTATTGATACTAATACTAATATTATATAATTGCTATTAGGAATATTATCATATTAAATGATGAAGTATTGAAGTATTGCTGAAAAATAAGTGTTTTTTCTGATAATAATAATAACATTTTACATACTGTTCATTATTATCTTTATTATACCGTTATATATAGTCATCACTATTACTGGAGAATTATAAGCATTCATCAAATTTATCTCTGAAACACTGTCATATCAAATGAACCAAGTATAACCGATAAACTATTGTTTTTATTTATCGCATTAGAAGAAGCTATTACTAATAAACTATTGTTGTTATATATAACAGTTGTAGTAATAGTATCATAATAAGAATGTAAAAATGTCTTATATTCTAGTAGAATATGAATTAGATATAATTTTACTGATCGGTTTACTATTTAGTACAAACACAAGATGATTATTACAAAACGTCAGGCCAACTTACATGGGCCATGACAAATATGAAACAACAAATGAATCATTACAATAAATCTTCAATTAATGTAGTACGTATAATAAATTATGGTGTTTGAGTATATAAATATCATTCTATTTTCTTTTATATATTTAAGTGTTTATTTTGTCCTTTTATTAAAAGTATTTCTATGGTTCTATTAAATTATCTATAACACACAGGTCAAAAGCTTAAAATTAACTTTTTTATATAATAAAACAAATAACCATAATACACACGCCTCAAAAATACCGAGATCATTATGTCAGTTTTCGGTTTTCAAATCAGTTTGAGGATTTTGTTGATACCCAAACCTAAAACGTTTGAAGATTCTTTTAGGAGGAATTGCTCGTTCTTGGTCTTTAATTTTGATTGGGTTTGTTTCTTATATTTAAGAAGTTGTTTGTTAGATAATCTGTTGGTTTCTTGGTTCCGGAGAAGATTATTATACCAAGTGCATTTTCCGTGCGAAGTCTATGAAGTTCTTGCGTGATAATTTCAACCCCCACCCCACACACACGCACACCCCATGCGTGATAATTTGACCACCGCGTGATAATCATCAAGCAAGTGTAAGTCTTTTTTACGTGATAATTCCACCCACATTTTATACACTTCTTTTCAAAACCTCACTTTGTATCCTAAACTTTTCCTTAAGTTTTGTGTATTGGATTTAGTTAGTAATGGACGATGATGTACAGGGTGTTGTGGAGTTTAATTAAGAGGATAGATAACTGAATTTATAAAAATGCAAGGCTTAACAGTATAAAAATTGTTAAAATAGGTATTACTGTATAAATATATATTAGACTTAGTATTATTGTATATAAAATAAATATGTGACTTGGTATAAATATATAAAAGAATATCAAGCTTGTTGTAGGAAAAGTTAAAAGGCAGATCAACGCAAATAGATGTCAGCTCTATAATAACATCTAAAAGACATTGTATTCAAGTAGTTTGGTTGTCTATGTAATTTAAAGTCAATATTAACTAGGTCAAATCTTGATATGTATCTTGATTAATTAGTAGACATATCAATCATGTATTAACTGTGGATGAAACACGATTACATGTAAACGTGTGTGCGCATGTTTATACACACATGTATATGTATTCCCTCAACAGTTTTTTAAGCTAAACGAGTTAAGGGCAAACACACGAGCACATTTAGCTAAGTGAGTTGTGTTCAGGTTGATCCGGTGTAATAAATATATAAATCTAATAAAGTCGCATAAAAACATTTTCAAATCGACGGCAAAGCACGTTTACAAGAGATGCTTGAAAAATGTAAGGTTTTCCGTGTTTGTTTTTAGGCAAACTTACGTGTACATATATATAAATTTGTGTTAAATGATTTGTATTTTTTATTATCATTTTCCTCTATTAATTAATTTATTTCATTTATTAAGTCAATTAACTAAAACAAATATACCGAGACAACTTTTATTTTTTATTTTTCATATAATTAAGTAAATTAGTTTATATGATTAATAAGTAAAAAAACATATAACAAACACATAAAATAGTATAAAATGACGTCCAACTAAGTTACTTTTTTACTATAATGGTCAAGTTATTAATTTGTACGTGTGTTTATAACTACAACTCAAAACTTACATCTCTAACTTTTATTTTAGAGGTAGCTAACAGCTATCAAGTCATTAAATATAATGTTTTTGTTGATGTATTTGAAAGGAGCCATTTGGCATATGCTGCAACTAATCAGCCGCTCCTAATTTTATAATCATATTCAAATGCCCCCAACTTCTTGCCCCCTCAAAGTATTAACAACTAAACTCTTAAAATTATAATTTTATAATTAATCTAAGTTGTATGTATACATACATACTATCATCAATCAGTATCATTTTAGTTTAAGGTATTTATATATAAATACTTAGTTTTATCAATAAATAAGAGGTAACATTAAACTGTTTCATCTTTCACTCCTCTCAATAAATATATAGAATGTTCAATTTCTCCTCGTAAAACTTCATCTTAAACTCGAACTCTTCAGATGTAGTTGAAGTTTTTTTTTACTTTTAATTTCTAAAATCTTTATTTTTATAAACAATATCAAATTTAGTCATAATGAAAAATGATCATCATACCTTTTAAATCTTTATTTTTAGAGTTAATTACGCAAATGGTCCCTGTGGTTTATTGACAATAATAGGTTTGGGTACTAAGAGTTTTTTTGTAATAAGTTTGGGTATTGTGTTTTCAATTTGTAACGAGTTAAGGTATTAACACTAACAGACGTTAACTTTTCTGTTAAAACTAAAGGTATTTTTGTCATTTTATTTTACAAGAACTACTAATGTACTTATAAGGACTATTTGTGTTATTTAGTATATATAAGGGACTTGGTGTAATTTAACATATATATATATATATATATATATATATATATATATATATATATATATATATATATATATATATTACTCAGGTTCTCGAAAAATTTCTCCACCACCACCTCCGGCCACCACCACTAACAGCCCCCACCATCCGCCGCCACCACCAACAACCCCCACCGTCGGCCACCATCACCAACAGCCCTCACCACCGGCCACCACCTCCTCACATCGTTCTCACCACCACCATTTTCTTCAACTCTTTAAATGAAACAACACCATCAACACCATCTTCATCATCGCATCATCACCACCATCGCACAATCCACCGTCGCTACATCTCTATTGAATTACCACATCTTCATACAAGCCCTAAAACCAAGAATCGCCAATTGAGTTTTAGGGTTTTGAGAAAAAGCTGAGGTGCGAGGAACCGGCGGTGTGATTGCAACTAGTTGTGGTGGTTTTGTCAGATGGGTTTGCTCGAACGAAATGGTGTTGATGGTGACCATGGTGGTGGCTAGATGGCGATAGTTTACCCTTTTGATGATAGGAGGTGATTGTTGATTTAGTGGTGGTGGTCTAAATTCAGAGTAGGAGGGAGACAACGGTGGGTGGATTGGGGTATTTCTCATAGGGCGGCGACGGTGGATTTAGAGGTGATTTGGGGTCTGAACTGGGCGTTGACCATGGTGGTGGTGGGTTGCAGCGATGGTGGGTGACGGCGGTGGTGGATTCAGCGGTGGTGGTGGTCTGATTTTCAAAAGAGATGTGGGTAGGGATTGTGGGTGGGGGTTGGATTATTTTAAATTATAGGTAATTACACAAATGGTCTTTAAATAAAAGTGAATACCATCCATGGGTATTTTAGTTATTTTTTTAATTTAATAGAAAACTAACATCTGTTAGTCTTTAAACACATTCTCGTTACAAAACTGAAAAAATAACACCTCAACCTGTTACAAAAAACCCTTAGTACCCAAGTCTTTAAACACATTCTCGTTACAAAACTGAAAAAATAACACCTCAACCTGTTACAAAAAACCCTTAGTACCCAAGTCTATTATTTTCGATAAACCACAGGAACCATTTATGTATTAACTCTTATTTTTATTTATTATTATATAAATTTTATTGAGACACTATATAAATGTGTATAAAAACCGTGTGACCGGCAAAACATTTTCTATGAAACTTTCAAATTACTTTTTTCAATATTACCACTAGAAAATCTATGGGAGTTAAAAAAAAGTTCATTTCCTTGAGAAAAACAAAAGTTGAATTCAATAGTGTCCATTAATTCCAACATATGAAAGAGATTTAAGAATACAATAGAAGTTATTAGTTGAAAGATTTGATTTGATATCTAAAGATGATGTCAAAACTCACAAGAGTATTTTCTAATCTTCTTTAGCGCCTAAACTACGTTGGAGTTAGGGGTGTTTATTGGATCGGTTAACGAATTATTTAGATTCTTCGGATTTCAAAATTCATGACTCTATCCGAAATCCGATCCGATCTGAATAAGAATATCTCTATCTGATCCGAATCTCTCCGAATTCAATTCGGATCGGATTTGGATATATCCGAATAATCCAAATTTATCCAAATAATCCGAATAAATCAAATAACAAATTTTCTTTTTTTTGTTCCTAATTTTTTTTTGGCTAATTTTTTATTCTTAACATTTTATAAGTTTAAAATCACAATCTATACTTATTAATAAAATAATAACTTTAGCGCCACGTGTCATTCTCTTGATACTCTATTTTTTTAATTCCCTCCTAAATATGTATCTGTTCTCAATGTTAGTCTAGATCATTTAAAGCTATTTGGGAAAATTGTGAAAATTTAACCTTAAATTAAGGTGCATCTTTTTTTGGAAATAAAATCAAACCCGATGATTCTTCTTTATTCAAATAATTCATATATAAAAACTGCAGATCACTTTTAAATCCATAAAATGCTCGGTTTATATTCGAATCGTGATAAAAATTACGGGATTTTTTCATTGATTCCTCTTCAATCCGAATGAATTCATGGGTATCTTTATTTGGAAATGAAATCATACCTGATTTTGAAACACACAAATTGAATAAATAAAATATCAGATAGTTTGTATAAAATTGTAGAATATATAAAACAATATTTTCATATAAAATATGTTTAAATTAAATATGTAAATATTTCAAGTAAAACAAAAATAATATCTTTTTAAACTTTCGTTGATGAAATTGTTAATTATTAAATAAAATAAAAATAAAAATAAAATCAAGTGTGTTATATATTAAATAAGACATAACAACTTTTTATTATAAGGTCATAAATGAGCAAAAACATCCTTGTAAACTATATGTATAGTAACATTAGTAGGTTCAAACTCATTATCTAAAGCTAAAAGGTTCAATTCATCTTTACTCTTAACTTGTGACAAGATGCAATAAAGCTGATCATTGGTAAAAATAGACTCTTTCAAATATAAACCAACATTTGACAGAGATTGACCTTGACTTTTGTTTATTGTCATAGGGAAATATACAGTCAAAAAAAACTGTCTTCTTTTATACTTAAAAGAAATACTTTTGACGGGTCAAATCGTGAGCTAGATATTGAGTGGGTGTGAGGATATTAGTCTGAAAAATTAAGATTTAAATAATATACACTGAAAAGTTATATGTAATAATTAGATCAATTACAAATTATTTTGACCATGCAATCAAATATAGAGATATAGTATTGAATCGGGTTGGATCGGGCTATAAATGTTCATAATATCTCAGATTAGTTGTTGGTTATTATTTATTTAATACTAACTTTAATACCGTGTATTATACGGGTTGAAAAAATAAAATATTAAATATAATAAAATTTTATGAAGTATAAAATGATAATCTAAAATAAGATATGATTAAAATTACATATGAGTAATAACTATAAGTAATAAAATAATGATATCAATTTTTAAACTTTTGTTTTTAAAATTTCTTTCTAAAAAAAGTTAAACATTTTTTTCAAAGCAAACCGTATTAAAAACGTTATTTTTTTTAAAAAATTATTATAACTCTTAATTTTAATTATTTTTAGTTTATAAAAAAATTACTTTTTAAAATACCAATTTTAAAATATTTTAAATTTTAAAAAAAGTTAGACGTTTTAGAATTTTTTTTGAGCCGTATAAAAAATTATTTTCTAAAAATAACATTAATAAAAAGACATCTTTCTTAATTTATTAAAAAATTAATCCAAAAAGGAATTAAAATTATTTAATATTTATTAATTTAGGTAACTTTTAAGAGGAGAGAGAGATGGGAAAAATAAACTTAGAGGGCTTAGAAATATGTCAAGTGTCCCCCTATAATGTTTTCATATTTTAATTGAATTAATACATTTAAATTCATCTGTTAATAATATTTTCACCAAAGTCTATATACAAAGTATTATCAACAACATTATAACTTGCGAACCTTTTTAAACAACAACAATATTTTTGGATTGAACCCGTGTGTTACACGGGTCTTTAGCCTAGTAAAATATTTAAAACCAAACAATACAAATTTGACTTGAACATAAATTGAAACATAATAGGTAATTGTACAAACCTGAATATTAGAATCTCTAATTTTGAACAATAATTGATTATTGTATAATTGTTTAGGATTAGAGGATTGAAATGTTTCAAAATTCTTGAGTATCGAGTTGAAAACATAATAGGTAGTTGGGTAATGAGTATCGCGTTAGAAAAATAGTTGAATTTTATTCGGATTAATCGGATATCTGAATAATCCGAATAAAATAATTATGATATCTGAAATCCGATCCGAAATCCGAACAAGGAATTCGGATTCGGATGAGATCCGATCTGAATATCCGAATAAGGATTCGGATTTGGATACGGATCGGATTTCGGATATTGGATTTTTTGAACACCGCTAGTTGGATTGAGTATGTGTTGTACTTCTTTCTTCTCATAACTTAAATAATAGAGCAATATGTATATATGATACTTTAATTTGATATTGCCTAACCGCGAAGGCTAATTCTAATGCAGTCATTCTAAAAATATGTATCTATTCTTTCTTGGCTATTGTACTTCAGAAGCATTCATGTAAGAAGAATTAGTGTGTAAGCCTTCATATTTGTAGATTTAATTGTATCAAATTATATATTAAAGCTAGCTTATTCGTTAATTATCATAACATGATAATTAAACTTACTTATGATAGTTATAGTCACAAAATCATAAAATAATAACAAACTTCAACACCTAGTTTTAGTTGGTAGATTACTTCGATATTTTAGTTTGATTAATTAAGTTATATATTACACTGAAAATAACTTTTTAGCAAATCAACAGTCAAAAAAGGTATATAACTTATTAACCAAGTTTAAAGTAACATATTATAAGTTTCATAGTTTCTACCAGGGCCTGTCCCGAGAATTCTCTAGAGACTTTGGGCCTATGGCGAGAACAAAAGTTGCGCCTCTTATAATAAGACATCTAAAAAAGTCTAAATCGAGTAACTTGTATATAAAAAAAGTTTTCACTTTTCACCGGCGAATAGTTATCTTTTTCTATTTAGGTATTATTAAACTAAATTAGGGTTGCTCTAGCCTCTAGGTAAATGTTACTAGGCTAGATTCTTTGAAATGCTAATGGACTATTAGGTGAAGTTTAAAGAATCACAACGTTATTGGATTTGTTAATGGATTAATTAATAGATTATAGTTTTTAAAAAAAAATTACATATATACAATATAAAAATAAAATTTACAAATTTCGGGCCCAGAGGAAATCGGGCCCTGGGCGGTCGCCCACCCAGTCCCCCTCAAGGCCGCCTCTAGTTTCAACTATAGGGTTGTGACAGTGCGTATCGGGTCGGGTCACCAGGGCTTGGGCCACAATGGCCAATGCTTCAATGGTGGGCTACTTAAGCAGAAAGCCCAAAAATATTGTAGCATATATTTTAGGTTCCAAAGCCCAACACGTATTTAGCCTAGTAACCCTAACTCATCTCATATGAAATTATAAATATAGACTATTACATTAGGAATTTGGTAACAGTAGTCGTAAGTAAAGTGGTTAAAAGCTGAAAGCATACATTAACTTACTTTTGGCACCAAATTTGACACTCTAATAGTCTAATTGGTCAAAATAAGCTTTACGTCAAGATAGATAATTTGCATTTTTTATTTGAAATTTCAATTATCTACACCAATATTTGATTCGATCTTTTAAAACACTCATAATATTATTATTAAACTTGTTCAACCTGTGGTGGCTTACACACCACTATATATATACTAGTAACGTGCTCGCGCGATACGGCGCGTGCGACACTTTTTATTATGGTATTTGTCTCTCGTTAGTTTATATTTAAAAAACTGAATTCCTTCTTTTAAACATATTGTAACAAACATGGAAAAAATTGTATATAATTAAAATACGAGGGTCTAAATGTAAATAAGTTTAAAGTTTTATTTTTTTAGTAGTGTTAGAAAGACATAATTACCCTTGTTAAATTGATTTTTTTAGGTTGTACCTTGTGCTTAAAATCTTAAAATCTCTTAACTTTGACCGGAATCATTCCTTCGTGCATTATAATATAGTATAGATATATATGCTAATTATCAACTTTCTTATGTATTATGAGTTGTACAACATGTTTGAAGGGTTGTACCCATCTTTTGTCTTATTTCTTTTTATTCTTTAATTTTTTTATTTTAACCCAGTACTTTTACATCTTTTAAATATAGCTCAAAGATTTTTTACTTTTAAATTTGGTCCCTATACTTTTTTATTTTATAAACATTTTCGTTTTATGTTTCGGTCTATATTTTGCGAGTTAACACGCCGCAACGTGCACGAGTGGTTCAGCGTTTTTAAGCTTATTTTGTTCCCATTTAGCACCCCATTGCAACACGTTGGTCCAAGATCGACTTACTTATTATTTTATATGTTTTACATTTCGCCTAACAGTAGTGTGTCCTTAGTGCTACGTTTTGGTCGAAGATCAGTTTTATTTTTTTCGGCTTTTTATACGAGTTTTTCGGTGTTGGTGGTAGTTAACAGTGGTGTGTTTTTTGTGTTACTTGACATGGTTGTACGCCCCAACGGCAACACGGGGGCTTAATTCTAGTTTAATCAAAATTTCATTTTTTAACTCATTTCAAACAATTATCTCACTAATGCACTATCTTCCAACTTCCTTACCATTTTGGGATTCGTAACTTTTCTAAATTTACATTTGAGAGAAATTACATAAATGGTTTTTGTGGTTTAATTAGATTACATGTTTGGTCTTCAAACTTTAACAATTACAAAGTTGATCCATATTTTTGTATACTCATTACATGTTTGGTCCCTGACACTAAATCCATTTAGTTTTTATGCATTATAAAACTAACTTTTGAATTTATTTTTAGGGATCAAAAGTGCAACATCCACTTAAAAGTTTGAACTAACTTTGCAATTTTTAAAATTTAGGGACCAAACTTACAATAAATACACAAAAGTTTGGATTAACTTTGTAATTTTCAAAGTCTGACGACCAATTGTACATTTTGGTCAAACCAAAGGAACCATTTATGCAATTTACCCATTACATTTTTAAACTTTATAACATAGTGTATGCAATTTATGAAAAAAAGAATCCATGAGGTTCAAAAAGAATCCATGAAGTTCTTTTTGATGTATCCAATGTGACAGTATAAATAATTAAATACCAAATTAGATTTTTGAAGTGTAACACCTTTCATATTGGTAAAGCTGAAAGCACCGATTGACATTCTTTGAGATAAAAATTTATATGTTTGTGTCATTGTCTACAATTATCTTCAATATTTAGTCACTTTCATTTGTGGATGAACAAATTAGTAAATAGAAATCGGTGCATGTGGATTCATTACATAGACAAGAATGTGGTTTAACTACCACAAAGACCATGATGTAATCAAAGAGTTACTTTTCAATCATCAAGAAAGTAATTCATGTACTTGAATAGAATTTTAGATGTAGGACTTGATGAACTCCGACGACGATTCTAGAGACCAACCAAGTATCCCGTTCACCCCTTATTTGGAAAGAACGAGAATAACTAAATGGTTGTCCGGTTGGCAACGTTTTTGGTTTAATCAAATTTTGGTGCCACATCAATAATGAAAAACCACATAGGTTTCATTTGTATGTCATGATGTCATATACAAGTTTATGTGGTCAAATTTATACGTAATCATGTTAAAAAATAGTTATGTTTACGTGGTATGTAATTTTCAAACCTGATATACTAAAATGGATACGTTTATAATCTTGAGCGAAAGAATGTAAAAGAATTTTTGTATTAAGAATGCTAGGTACGTAATATTTAGTACTAAACAACTTGAAATTTATGTAACTAGAATAGTGGTAGTTCATTACTCTTTATTGTTTCTATATGAACCCATGTGGTTGCTATTAAAATTTGATAAAGGAAAACACGATATATATATCACAAATCCTTCTCGATAGCCTGGGTTGTTCTAGGCTAATTTCATCTCTCTTTACATCTCTTTAATAATATCATTTTGGATTAAGTAAAAAGTTGCATTTGCTTAATTAAAAAGATTCACAAATGAGAGTAATATGCATTTTTTATATATCTTGACTGAAAGTTATCCTTTCTGGATTAATTGAATCACATCCACCAAAAATTAAATATTCTCCCTTACCAAATTTGGTGGCGTAACGTTAACACATTCCCTTTTCAATAATAAGATACCCATAGTCGTAGGAATGATTTACTTTATTTACTATATGAATATATATTCTACCTTTGGAACACTAAATACCCAAGCTGCTAAGAGGAAGGTGCTTCGGGTGGTCTTATCATATTACAACATTCGTTAGAGAAAGTGATGCAAATGATAAGTTAGGGTTCACAACAAAAAAATCAACAATAACTTTAAATGTTGAAAACAGTTACTTTAAACACCACAAATAAGTGAGGTCGTAGGTCTAATCAACCATAAATCCTTCTAGTTTTGGCTATCAGTGTATTATACCACGACTCTTGTGTATTATAAAAATATACTCCAATATGCATATGACTTAGCTTTCATACAAGTTGTGACGATATTAGTCGCAAACAATTAAACAAGATTTATAGAGATTTGATTTTGTCATTTGGTAATTATGTATATTATTTTTCTGTTTTTAAGTATGTAGTAAAAAAAATATAAAATTACAGTTTAAAAAATAAAATTTCCTCCTAGATTTTAATATAATATAATTTGAGTTTTTTTTTTTTTTAAGTAACCTGGTTAATATGGTTCTGTCCCATCCCTAATTTTATAATTCACACATTGAATGTTCGTCTAATAAAATATACACAATGACTATTAGCTTCTTTTCTACTCATTTTATAAAAATTGAAATTAGATCATCAAACTCAATTTTATTTAATGGAATGTAACCTTTACACATGACTTGAACAATGTTAATATATTGTAACATCTATTATATTGCAAGGTCATCTTTGTATAGCTAGACATGTGTTTTTTTTTAAGATGATAGGGGCCAGTGGCCCGTCGATGATCCAATTAGTTGTTAAAAAAAAGTAACCTTACATGACGAGAGAAATCTGTTAAACTTAGGGGATGTTGTGCCCAATGAATGTAAACGATAAGATTGACTAACCTCTCACGTGATGAACTTAAGTTGTCTGGTTAAGCTCGAAAGTAACCTTCTAAACAAGTTTGATCTATTTCTTTTTTTTTTTTCAATTGTCTCATTATTAACAAGACTTTAACATGTTTACGCATCTCCTAGACATAACCAATCACAAAAATCGTACGAAATTAACCCAAAATATAATGAATGACCAGGAATTAAGTTTTTATCCCAAACAAACATGTTCCTAAGTGATAAGATCTATGTTTGGTCCAAATAACCCCAAATATATTCCCAAATCCTCTTTTTGTGTTGGTGGACTTGTGGGGACTAACAATATCGCACATGACGCACTTTGGGTGACTCTTGGCTTACATAGTTGTGGCCAAAGCCATAGAGCCAGCACTTGTGGGTTAAAGTGGGTGCTCTTTTGTGCTTTTTGTTTCCACATGTGTCATTTACTTCTTGGAGACATTATAAGCCAATGCATGTGCATACACTGTTAACTGATCCAGTGTGGGTGGGGGTAAATAGTGATCTAGTGATACTTGTTGTTGATTCATGCATTTTGATCGTTAACATTTGTTTATATTTATCTATTTGTGTTTTGTTAGGTAGGTCAAGTATCGGTCCTAATCATTCAAGATTACAAAAAGAAGATAAGGGTTTTGATTACTTAATCAATGTTATGTCTAGAAGATGTTGGGTGTAGATTCGTGTACGATGACTCAAGTTCAAGATTAGAATTGTTTTTCATTTACAACAGATATCTAGAGGTGCGTAAAAAACCCGGTTCTGAAGAAAACCGGCAAAAAAACTGGTTCGGTTAAAAACGGTTTTAGCCAAACCGATTCCAACCCGCTTCAAACCGCTGGTTTTGTATACCAGTTTGGTAGCCCAACACTCAAAATCAATTTTAAAACTGGTTCAAATAAAAAAAATCGATTAAACAGGTTTCAAAAGCGGTCAGACCGGTTTGAGGGATTTGAGTTAGAAAAACCAATTTAAAAGCGAACTGATTTTGAAAAAAGAAAAAAACAGTCCGGTTTAAATACCAAGGCTGTTCAGGAAAAAACGGGTTTGTAAATGTCTATAGCCTAAGTGTTATATTTGAATAGTGTTTAAGTAGGGTAATGTGGTTGGCATGTAGATTTAAAAATATAAAATAAGGTATATGAAAAAAAAAGGAGTTAGAAAAAGTTGTTTTGTTTTTTAGTTACATTTTAGTTAAATAAAAGAAAACGATTATCAATTATCGTTTATATTTTTTAAAAACCATATAATTTATACTAAATCACATCTAACTGTAATTATAATTAACTATGCAGAACGATTAAGTTTTCTTAAGATTAAGACACACCGAACCAAATCGCCAACACCAACTTCTTGTTTCACAAAACTTCTCTTTATCAAACACCTCGAAATGAACTTGTTTACGTTACCAAACGAGACTTCTTGTTCGTCTTTGTTCATTAAGGAATTTACATGTTTGTGAACTGTTCATGAACATTTATCGAACATAATAAACGAACAAACACAAACAATGTTCATGAACATAAATAAACACTATACATATGAATATATAAAAGAGGTCATAAAATTAATTTTAATATAAAATCCGTGTTTTTCATCACAAACAGTATGCAAAATCCATAAAAAAAAATTAACATATACTTAACATGATCATCCGAACATACGTGACATGATTATCATAAACATAATTAACACAAAATTTAAAAGTTTTATAAAATTTAAAACAAACTTAAACTAAAAATAGTCAAATGAGAGATGTTGACAGAGACATATAGTACAACTAAAAGTTCATATTTTAAGTATAAAACTAATAAAATAAAAATATAAAATATGAAAACTATTAAATGAACAAACATAAACTAACAGATTATCAACGTTCACGTACACAAATGAATGAACACGACATTTGTTCATGTTCGTTCGTGTAACTAAATAAAAAGAATTTTTTGTTCATGTTCGTTATTTATTATAGGAACGAATATAAATGAACTTCCATCGAATGGTTTATAAATTGTTCGCTGAACGTTCGTTTCGTTTACAGACCTACCCAAATGTAATGTAATGGTTTTTGGTAGATGAAAATACATAAACAACCATAAAATGTAATGTGTTTATCATTTTCTAATGAAATCATATTTTTATTACATGTTTTAAAATGTTATTGTATCTTTTCTATGTGATGTGACTAGACCCGAACCGAAAATTCCAACACAAAGTTGAGATACATTCGAGTACTATATAACTAACCCGAAGGAAAAAAATCCTAAATCCATCCATGGCGTGTGATAGTTGTCTTGTACCTTACACCGAATCAAAGGTCTGAATTGGGATTCTTTAGACCATATAACTAGACATCCACGAGGCATTCGACAAAAAGTGTGAAAGTGTGATTCGCAAGTTATGCCAATATACTCCACATATTATCAAGGGCGGAGGATAGTTGGGGCCGGGGGGCCGCCCCCCCCCCCTCCCTCTCTCTTTTTTTCGTCGGTAGTGTTAAATTTTAGTCTAGTAGTGTAAATTTTGGCCCGGTAATGTAAAGTTTCTATATAAATATAAAGTTCGCCCCCCCTCTAAAAAAATTAATTTCGCCCCCACCCCTCCTACGGGAGTGTTCAAGCTCCGCCACTGCATATTATGCCCCATTTTATCCCACATGTTACAATAGACGTAGTGTTTGGCATTTTCATTTTCCACGAGTTATGGTATTTCATATTTTTACTAATAAGGTTTGCTTGAGGTCTTTTAAAATTACCCGAAACCCATTGTTACAACATGGGGCATAGGTAAATATATGATGATCATATGCATCTTAATTTGTTATGATAGGATGTTTATGACTTAACACATTTTATTGTCAGCTCATTTTGGTGATTGGATATTCGTATATGAAATAAAGTTGGTAAGAATGCTAAGACTTATTCTACATAAAAACTTTAAATATGTATAATTGGTGCATTAAAAACAAACAATAAAATCAAGACATCTGTAAAAATCTGATGCACCTTAATCTGACGGTTAAGATTTACCATTTCTTTCATATGACTGAAATCTAGAATTATTTTTTGATAATGGTTAAGATTTAGTTTATTCTTTTTAACAGATGACTAAGATTTATTCTTTAATTTTTACTATTTATTTATAAAAGTCCTCTATTGATTTTGGTAAAAAAACAAGCGTGGAAGCATGAAAAGTATAAATCTAACTATCTAACTCTTTTTGTACATAAGGTGTTGTAGCTTATTGTTTTGTTATTGTACATTATACTAACATGAATCTTTAAATATAAAAAGTACAACTATATATTGTATAGGCTTTTAAAATTTTAATTAAGCCTGTAGAAAGTTATATCATCATCCCATGAACTTTGATCATATTTATACTTTATATCATTTACTTAACTACTAACCTTTTAGTACATTTATAATTTCTTTTGTTTATTATTGTTTTTCTCTTATAAGTTTTAAAATTTAATGGTTTATAAAATTTTGATTGTCCATTACGACGTGCTTATTTTTATCTATGTCTCGATGTTAATTTTATTCAAAATAAAATTATATGTCATATTGTACAAGTCATCAATGTATAAATGTACAAGTCATCACTGAATTTTTTAGGTTTTGATTTAAAAAAAATATTTTGCTTAATATCCTCCAACTTCTAGAGGATGATTTTCATAAAATTCAAATTTATACGTTGCGTATTTTTTTATCAACGTTACTATTTTTAACTGTTTTGTGTTTTTTTTTTCTGTCCTGACATGCCTATTTTATCAACGTTATTGAATGGCTAATTGGATCACTGATGGGTAACTAACCAATTAGATGAACTCCACTACTTGAGTACGCAACTCAATACCACCCTCAAGAGAAAACTAATAACAGATGAGAGAAAACCTCAAAGACTAACTTGAAACGTTGTTTTTTTTTATTACAAGTAATACTTGATCCAATACTTTTTTTATTTTAATAAAGTCTTGAGGTACCTCATCTCACCCCTTGAACTAAAGATTATTAGTTAACATTGAATTTCTTAACAGTAAACATACTTCCAAATATTATCAATAGTCTTGCCGCAACGCACGGGTCTCTGACTATTAACTATTTTATATATAAAGTTTCGAGTGTTTTCAAGACGTCCAAATTTTATTTTCCTAGATTCAACGTGCGATTTTATGATAATGTTTAAACGTTAGTTTTTTTTATTGTTAAACTAGCTTTAGTAAACCCGTGTATTACACGGGTTGAATAAATAAATTATTAAATAAAATAAAATTTTATTAATTATAAAATAATATATAATTTAAATTATGTATGATTAAGGACTATAAGTAATAAAACAATGATATCAAAGTTTTAAAATTTTATTTTTAAACTTTTTTGTTTTTCCCAAAAATAAATTAAACATTTCAATTCGAAACAAAACATGTTAAAATATTATTTTTAAAATATTTTGTGTTTAAAAAAAAGTATGATGTTTTAGAAAAAATTTTATATAAAATTTTGTTTCTCTAGAAATAAACATTAAAAAATATCTCTTTCTAATTTTTTTAAAATAACTTTTAATAAAAATAATTAAATAATATAATTAATAATTAATAAAGTTATTAATAAGAGAGAAACAAAAAAATATTATTAAAAATAATGTAATGTTACCATATGAAATCATTAGTTATCATTTTATTAAATTAAAATAATAAATATATCGGTTCTAATAATCACCGTAGCCTTTAAAGCAAGAAATGTGTGAATTTCAAAGACAGTTAAAATCCAATTATCTCGGGGCGAACTGTGGATGAAGCCGCCACCCTATCAATCAGGTAACTAATAACTTCAACCGCCACGTGTCGGTGACGATCAAATAGGGTTCCACCACCGGCAACTCATTCTTCAATTTCCTTTCATTTCCCTCACTTGTCAATCGTTCACTAGCACAAGTCAAATCGTATTCCAAACCCTAATTTAATCCTTAATTTCGAATTACTGAAACTGCTGCAGTTGGTACGATTAAGCCGACACAAGTTTGGTGCAAAGTGATGGTCTCACGCCTTCATGATTTGTAAGTAGTTTGAGTTTGATTTGTTGTAGGATGATAGATGAATTTGAAGTTGTGATGAGTTTGTGATCTGGTACGTTTGGATTAGAGGTTTTGTTTATGTATACGTAAGCTGTTTGTTGCTTTTGTTTTGTTTAGGTTTGGTGGAAATCTATGCCAAGATGATGATGGATTCTAGCTGATTGAAACTTGTAGCGGTATCTGGTGCTTTGTTGTGGAAAATGGAACTGATGATTTGCTTAAGGGCGTGTTGGTGAGGTTCATTTCAGTTGCTTTGTGGTTTGAATTGAAGCAAAAGTGCACAAGAAGTTTGAGAGTTTTTTACTGTGTGAGTCAACTTATATAAGTTATGTGCTCCGGAGAATTAAACTCTGTTTGTTGATAAATTTCTGTTAATTTTCAGGGTGAGATTTGATCCTAAGGTTGCAAAATGCTGTTGTTATCTCATTGTGGTGTGTCTATAGTTGATCCTTGAGGTGTAAGGGCTGTTGGTAGTGATTTAGGACTTAGGAGTTACTTTGGGTGACCATTTTTTGTTTCTTATTTCACCAATGGCTGATGACAGCCAACATACGAATTGGCTTGCTTCTGGCTTAGCTTTGATATTGGACGGTGAAGATAAGAAGGAGAGTAGTCAGAAAACTCGTCTCATCTCATATTGTGATGATTTTGGTGAGCAGTCGCTTGAACGAACTCTTGAACATATATTTGACCTCCCGTGTAAAACGATTAATCTGCCGACAAGTCAAGTTGATGCTAATGTAGTCTGTTCTATTATTAAACATGATTACTTAAAATATCATAGAATGTTATTGACCAATGACACCTCAAGAGAAGGAGTGTCTGCCATTGTTGATGGTTCTGGTCCTTACACTGTTAAAATTGAAGAATCAAGTGTTTGTGGTGAATTTCAACTCATAAAACTACCCTTATTGGTTGAAAGCCATGCAGTATTCAGCAGTGCACGAGCAAATGCATGTGTATGGAAAGGTAAATGGATGTATGAAGTAACTCTAGAAACTGCTGGTTTACAACAGCTTGGATGGGCTACTATTTCTAGCCCTTTTACAGAACACACAGGGGTAGGTGATGCTGATGATTCATATGCATTTGATGGAAAACGGGTCATCAAATGGAATCTAAATGCTGAACCGTATGGCCAGACATGGGTTGTTGGTGATGTCATTGGATGCTGCATAGATTTAGAAGCTGATGAAATTTCATATTATAGAAACGGTGTTTCTCTTGGTGTAGCATTTAATGGAATAAGGAAAATGGTTCCCGGGCTAGGGTATTATCCTGCAATTTCTCTTTCTCAAGGCGAACGGTGTCATTTGAATTTTGGGGCCCACCCATTTAGATATCCTATTCAAGAATTCCAACCAATTCAAAGCCCTCCATCAACAAATCTGTTAGCTGTTGGTTTGCTTCATTGTTTTACAAAGTTGTTGGATATGCGGCGAGGGGAAAACAGTAGTTATAATTCTATGGAAAAGCTAAGAAGTTTAAAACGGTTTATGCCTGTTAAAGAGTTATATAGTCCTGTTTCTTGTGGAATTTGCATGGAGTTATTCTCAGCTCTTGATGCAAATGCAGATAGTATGGAATATATAAGTTGGGGTCCGCTTTTTTCTTTTCTCATGGATGTTTTCCGGTATCAAGCACCTCATGATTATGAAAGTTTGGATAGAGTACTTGATGTTTTACTCGATTTCCCAGGGTCCACATTGATGTTTGAACACCTCATCTCTGCCCTTTCTTACAACTGTAAGACTGCATCTATTGTTTTAAGAGAATGTCCGTATTCGGGTTCATATCCATATCTTGCATTGGCATGTCACATATTAAGACGTAAAGATTTGATGGTGGTTTGGTGGAAGATGTCAGATTTTGAGTTTTTATTTGAAGGATTTTTATCTCAGAGATGTCCAAACAAACAAGATCTTCAGCATATGATACCTGCTGTATGGTGGCCTGGTTCATGTGAAGACGCCTCTTATGAAAGCAGCATGATGTTGACCACTAAAACTTTGACTGAAGCAATTAATAAGGTATGTTTCCTCTGATACATATTATCTAGACATATATACTATTCTGTGAACTTTAATTTCATTTTGAGATTTTCTATTATTTATTGCATGATTTGTATCCACTAGAGCAGTATTAAGAAAAGAGCCTTAGCATTTAACTACAAACATGAAAAATGTTGATCAATTTGTTGCGAAATAGTTTGAGAAAGCGGTCATGAAAATTGTGGATGCGAGTTTAACTCTGTAATATGCATTCAATTTTGCATTCTGAGACAGATAGTGCATATTCAATGTAACCATTACTTTAATAAAAGTTGCTTCCTTGTGTTAGCTGGTGTCAAAGATTATAAATCGGCTCAAATGCCTGTGAATTTTCTGAAATTGCCCAAGTGATTCCCCTACATTGATCCATGTGCTTTTCTGTCTCTGATTACTTGTCATGCTCAGCTCCAAAAATGCATTTGTTATCTGAACATAGATGATAGATTTAGATAGAATATATTTAATTATTATAGATTATATATTGGGAAAAACGGTTGTGTTTATAACTCTTTTGCTAGCTATACTTGTTGATTCAGTTTAGTCTTGGAAGTAAGACATTTGTCTTATCTTGTACTATTTAATTATTGTCTTTTATGCATCCGAAATAGTTGTTTGAGTTTTTTTAACAATCTGTGCTCATGCAAGAATATGAATTCAGGAATAAACTTCCAAAATGTAACAATCTGATTTGATTGAATAAACATCATGAATCAAATACTTATGCACCCATTTTGCAGATTGAGGAGAAACACCGGGACCTCTGTTGCCTAGTCATGCAATTCATTCCACCTGTTACGCCTCCTCAGTTACCTGGCTCTGTTTTCAGAACACTTTTGCAGAATATTATATTAAGAAACAAGGGAGCAGATCGCAACATACTGACACCTGGCGTATCAAGCAATTATGTTCTTGTTTCTTTGTTCACAGTTATACTTCATTTCTTATCAGAAGGATTTGCAGCAAGGAGTGGTTGGATGTTGGGTTCTGGAACTAGTGGTGGGCCCACTGTTGGGTTTCTTCACAGAGGTGGTCAACAAAGTTTCCCTCTTCCACTGATTCTTAAAGATGACACTCACCGAGTTGAGATACCAAGGCTTGGCGGGTCCTACAGTCATTTAGCTAAATTCCATCCTGTAAATATGGACCCTGAAGCTGAAGTAGTTCAGTGGGAGGAAGGATGTGTAGATGATATGGACCCAGAAACCAGAATAACACATGTAGGGATTCGGAAGCCTTGTTGTTGCCTAAGTTTGGATGTTAATTTTTCAAGGATTTCAAAGAATCCACTCAGATATACAACTAAAGCTTCTCAGAGCCATTGCAGTTCTATTCCAGAGAGATCTGCTCAGGTGGCCAGACTGGCGGCTGAGTGCAGCGCTAGCAACTTGAATGATGACATGGCAGATAAACCTAGCACAAGTGACCAGTCAGATTCTGAGTTTGGTTATCACCTGGTGCAGCAAATGCGGGTTGTAGCGCTAGAGAGTACTTCATCGTCCTCAACATTAAAAGAAGAGGAGCTTTTGGATGCCATGCTTTTGTTGTACCATCTGGGCCTTGCACCAAATTTTAAGCAGGTTATATATACTTATCTTTTTTAATATTTTAATACTCGATTGAAAGAGTAAAAGAAAGTAAGAAACCTGTCTTTTCTCTGTATTTGTGAGCTTAGAGGTGACAAGGTGGGTCAGTCAGGTGGGCTAGGTATTTTACAAAAAGTTTTTTATTTTATTTATAGAATAGTATAAGATTATTAATTTTCTATGCATGTTATATATTTTTAATTTTTATCATTATTGCACTTTTTATCATTCTACTTTTTATTAATAATTATCTTTTTCTGAAAAAAATATATATACTATTATTATTGCCATTTTTCTTTTGCGCTTTGCGCCTGGTTGATAGGCGAGCCCTATGCGCCTTTGACTACCTATGTATGGCTTGAAATGGGCTGGGGAAGTTGACCTGCAAACACCTTTATGTCCCATTTTAATTTTTATAAATAGTTAACATTGATAAAAATTATATGTACGATAATGATTACAATCCAAATCTGCCTAAAATGATTTAGGGGGTTGGATGCACCAAAAATAGACATGGGTGACTTCCAACTTGTCTGATATGCTTGATTTGTTTGACTCATTCCCCTCGGTATATTTTCTCAACTCATGATTGGTTTGAGATTTAACACAACCCAAATCAACTGTTCATGCTTAATTACGTCGGTATTCTCACCACTATTGTAATACATTCTCCAATAAAATCTTGTTTTTACTTTCATGAGAACATTGTATTCTTCTATTTTGTATTGCTGTCCAATCTGATTCATTTGGTTACAAAAGTTATTCCCGCATGCACGATGGGTGCGTATGCACATATTTGGATGCTGATATATTATCTGTCTAACAGGAGTTGTTTTGACTGCAGGCGTCAGCTTACATGACTCACCAGTCACATTCAATATCCCAGCTGGAAGAGACAGATAGACAAATTAGAGAACGAGGTGGTGGGGAACAATTAAGGCGGTTGAAAGAGGCCCGAAGCGTCTACCGTGAAGAGGTTATTGATAGTGTGCGACGCTGTGCTTGGTAAATATATTTGTTAGTTTTTTAAATTTTGTTTGGAAATTTCCATTGTATGTACTCTGCACTCATATATGATATAACACATGTTTGACCTTTAATATACTTCAATTAGACCTAAAAATATAAGCCTGAGATACAATTCTGTAATTCTAATGAAAACATATTAGTAAGTTATTGTGAAATATTGTATATATTAAATTCTTATCTATGTTTGTATTGTAGGTACCGTATCTCTCTTTTTGCTCGCTGGAAACAAAGGGGAATGTATGCAGCATGCATTTGGATTGTCCAGTTGCTTCTGGTTCTTAGCAAAATGGATTTGGTTTTCTGTTATGTACCTGAATTTTATTTAGAAACTCTGGTACATCGCTAAACTCTCTTAATACAACTCTTACTTTCTTGCTTTGCCCAAAAATATTTTTAAAATCATAAAACCTTCTTGTTTTAATGCAGTAATCAACCAATTAATCTTGCTTTGCAGGTTGATTGTTTTCATGTTTTGCGAAAGAGCGATCCTCCTTTTGTCCCTGCAGGAATGTTTATAAAACAAGGACTTGGTTCATTTGTATGTTCCTCTTTTTCCAATATATTATGATCAATATGAATTATATACATAAAACTAAGGTTTTGTACCTTATTTCTTCAGGTTACTTTTATTGTTACCCATTTCAGCGACTCAAGAATATCAAGTGCAGAATTAAGAGATCTACTTCTGCAATCAATTTCTGTATTAGTTCAGTACAAGGAGTTTTTGACGGCTTTTGAGAGCAACCAAGCAGCAACTCGTAGCCTGCCATCATCACTTCTATCAGCCTTTGATAACCGATCATGGATTCCTGTAACAAATATTCTTGTAAGACTATGCAAAGGTAGTGGGTTTGGATTTTCAAAGCATGGAGAGTCTTCATTAGTTTCTAGTGTGTTTCAGGTGAGTTTACCACATTGCTGTTACTGGACGTGGCAAATATGACCATGTTGGGTTGGGCGGGCTGGGTAACTGATCAGAACAAGATAGTATTTATTTGCGTCGGCCTGAAACACGTTTTGTTTTCAAAAGTTCAGCTTTTAATAGAAAGTTAGGGTGTGAAATAATATTCAAATATTTTGTTAACATTATTTATGGTGGTTTTAGGCATTGTAAATACATTTTGGGTGACTTTCGACCCATTTGATGTGTTCTCTCTTAAGCTAATATATAATATTTTATCAGTTTGACCCAATAGAGATAAAAGTTACCAAATTAGAAGTGCTTGGTTCTTGTCAAACAATTCCTGATGTTAACTTTAACATCCACATTTGTTGAAAAACAGAAATTATTACGCGACACTTGTCTGGAAGATGAAGAATTGTTTTCAGCATTTCTCAATCGTCTTTTTAATACCTTAAGCTGGGCAATGACAGAATTTTCAGTTTCTATACGAGAAATGCAAGAAAAAGGCCAGGTACGATCATCTTTCTCAGACAGTTGTGTTTCATCTTGTGACACATTTTTTTTAATAAGAATACATATTCTCTTTTGCAGATGATGGAGTTTCAGCAGCGGAAATGCAGTGTCATATTTGATCTTTCAAGCAATCTAGCAAGGGTACTAGAGTTTTGTACATGTGAGATTCCTCAGGCTTTTCTGTCAGGGGCAGATACGAACTTGCGCAGATTAGTTGAGGTGATTGTTTTTGTTCTCAACCATTTGACGTCAGTTGCTGACCAGGAATTCTTTGACCTGTAAGTTTCTTCTTTTATTGCAACTGTTAAATTTCGTCAAATATATGAAGTAGTTTCATTTTGGTTTCTATTTGGATTAACAATTGGTGGATTTAGTATTTTTATGAATATGCATACCCTCTTCGGATCATTGGGACCGATGCCAAACACGCATTTGTTTTATTTCTAGCAGAGGCTGGCTTAGGTTAGTTGAAGGCTTTCGAACAACACCAAAAGGACTTTTAGGTATACTGTGTTGTAAAACTGAATTGCTCAACATTTTTTAAATAGGTGACATGTAAGATGTCTGTGTAGATTTGGTTATTGACTCAACTTCAAAAATCCATTTGGTTGCATGTCACGTTGCCTTTACTTTCGTCTTCCTTTTCTGGGAGGGTGATTGTTTCATAGTTCTTCATAGAGGCAGAAATTTAAACCTTTATAAGAAAAGCAAACATGCGGCATGGGTCAGATGGTTTAAAAGTCACGCAAAGAGTAATTTCAGTGCATACAACTTCCTGTATCACTTTATTCGAGATGCTAGATTATTTTCATCGTCATCTTTAACACATCAAACTAAAAGCAGATGCAAAAGTGTTGTGAGTCAACCTGTTATCCACCTGGCCCGAACCTTTGTTGACTCGCTACCCACCACCCATTTGCCACATTTAGTTCTATTTGAGGCAAATATGTATGCTCTTGTCATATGATTCTGTGACTTCTGTCAAGGCCACAAGAGGTGGCCTCTTAACCATTCAACATTGAGGTTACCTCTTAACCATTAAGCATTGAGGTTACCTCTTAACCATTAAGAGGCTATGAACCATTAAGAGGTAGCCTCTTAATGACCATTAAGAGGCTACCAAACAGCCCCTAAGAAACAGTAAAAGCCAATCTTAAGTTCTAAAATTGAATTACTACTTTATGATGGTGCTTATTGTGCTTCTACAGGATAATTAGAAGACCTAGTCAAACTCCAGAAAAAGTCAACAGAGGCCTGATTTTGGCACCTTTAGTTGGTATCATCTTGAATTTGCTTGATGCGAGCCTTGTAACAGACGCCAGTGAGCAGAACGATATTGTGGGCATTTTTGCCAGCATGGACTGTGCTGATACTCTTATTTCTGGATTCCAGTACCTACTAGAGTTCAATTGGGTTAGTAATCTGTCACTTCTGTATAAATTTATTCTACATTTTAAATTATTGTTGAAATAATACAATGTTTTAGATCATATTTGAGACAATAATAATTTTTAGCCAGTACAAATATTTGGGCAATAAACAGAAATTACCAGTTTTGAAGTAAAACCCATATTGACCCCTTACCACCCTTTTGCCACCTCCCCTGTAATCTCCTCTCACATATTCTTGCATCACTTTGCCAGGCTAGCAGCTTTAAGGGGGATGTTCATCTCACAAAACTCAGGCAACTAGAAGATTTTTCCAGCCATCTTATCTCAAGAACAGTGTTCAAGCGGGTGGCCCACAAAGAAGAAACAGAAAGTGATGATAATGTGTGCTGCATCTGCTATAGGTGTGAAGCAGATGCCAAGTTCTTACCATGCACACATGTTTCATGTTTTGGCTGCATAAATCGCCATCTCATCAATTGTGAAAGGTGCTTCTTTTGCAACGCAACGGTACTTGAAGTCGTTCAAAATGGTGCAAAAACTTGTGAAATATAACTTCTTTCATTGAAGCTTTCATGAATTCAAGGATCAAATTTAGGACAAAAGGAAATGGATAAAACATAAAAGACTACTTAGATATAGAAAGTGTAAATGCATAGAAAATACTAAGGTATAAGCACTATATCGTTGGCTCGGTACTAGGATGCTTATGAATTTTGTAGGGAGGCCGAGGGCGATTTGCTTTCGGTGTATGTTCTTTTTATTAAATTCAGAACAAGTCAGGTGTGACAATTTCCTGCTGCTGTTGATGAGGCAACAAAACACTGCAGTTTTATTTTCTGAGATATGGAATAAAATATTTAAATTCTGAAGCTGCAGAGTGCAGTGTGATCCAACAGGTATGTCGTAGGAAATTTTAAGATTCATAATATCATCTAGATTTTGATTATTTTGTAATCTTGTATTTGTTTACAACTTTCAATGCATTTCAACATTTTTCTGGAACCATAAAAACTTCTGTTACATCCTACAATGTTACATCAAGAATGAAAACTGACTGATCTTAAAGGGACGAAGGATAGCATACTATACATTCATAAGGTGTGACCAAAAGGGCGAGGGTGTAATTGTCAATCATCTTTTTTGTGGGGTCTTTCACGGGTGGTATCTATGCCCAAGCACTTGAGAAACGCTTGTTTTGCAAACCCGAAGAAATGACATGGGTGGTGAGAATGTTGAAACATCATGTCACTGCCCTCATTTGTTGTGGATGGTTCTGCCCTTTGTCGAGCATCTGGTTTCTTTCCTCTTTGAACTACTACACTTGATCTTGTCTCCTTTATTTCATTCTCTCTAGCCTGAAAATATCATGAAACATTTTTAGCGCATAGTTTCACAACAAAACGCTAGTTCTGTCACTAGTAGCAACAACAGTTCACATTTAGATGTATACAAACTCCTAGTCAAATAATGAACCCAACTTAGTCTCACACATTTTCACCCATCTTCCACTAGTTACTCTGAATAGATGTACATATTACCTGGTTTCCATCATGCAACGCATCAAGTGTGCACTATGGGCGCGGTTTTAAACCAAGACGTCTCATCAAATGGTTTCAATCAGAAACATTACTTTGCAATAAGTAAACGTACCTCGGCTGACCGTAACATTAAGTTTCTGCCAGTCCTAGACAACTAGTCATCTATAATACATCATGAATATATAGTTAGATACAGATATCGCTCCCGCCTATTCAGAAAGTTGTATCTTTAAGACAATGCATTATGGTCCCCAACACTAAAGTGCCTATTCAAATCCCATCAGCACCCATAATCTTTAACCCCAATATCACTCTAGAAGGTAGTCTAAAAACACAAGGCATAACCAACATGTTACACACTCACTTCCTCTGCAGTATCTAATGTTCATGAGCTGAGTTTGATCCAAACTAGATGGTACTCGGGCTCAATACAAGCCCACCCGGCTTGAAGAGGTATTTCCAACGAGGACAAAAACTAGTCACGTAATTGGTTTGCCTTAGCCAAATGGGCTTGATTTTAAACAATCTGATCTATACAAGCAGACTTGTATATAAAACATAACACCTAAAAAGCACTTATTACTTGCTTAAAGAAAAGGTCCAGTGACATATCAGGCACTCTTTCGTTCCTTCTTTCTTACCATTTTAGCACAAGTACTTTTCTTTGACACAAAATATTTCTTTAGTAGGAATCCCTTTGTTTACAAGAAATATTGATTTTTTAGAACATCTAGCCTACTAATGATTATACACTATCAATAATTTACAACCTTTAATTTCTATGAATTGGAACAATTGATGTGCTTTCATGAGTTGGAGCAGCTCCTAAATTCAACTTACAAATCAAACCAATTCATCATATTTTCAAAGAAATCATGCACATATACATGAAAACTTGCAACAAACACTTCAAACTCCAAACTGTTAACACCAGATTCATAAGAGAAGCCATAGCAATTTAAAACTTCGAAGAACAATCAATATGCAGAGAACATGACTGCATATTCTATATTGACGAATTCTATCGATCTGTTCTTACTTCGGAGTCACAAAACGACATTCATATAATCAACATGAATATGCAGAGAAGTGATGGCATACCTTTGAGTTGTGACGATTGTTTGCATCCGCGGAAGTGATGGACGGTCGGGCGGTGGCGGTGGCGGTGGCGGTGGCGGTGGAGAGGTGATCGGAGGTGGTGAGGGTGAGATGATAAAGGAGGATAAAGAGAAGAAGCATAGCAAATAGCTGAATGGAAATCAGCCATGAAATACTGTTGAAACTGTCGATTATTGTGAGTTCATCACCAAATTCAAACATTATTATTCGCACAGAGAGAAAGAGAGAGTTTTCAAAATATTCCAAAAGGCTTCAACAACTCCTTCTTTACCTACCTCTTTAGAATTTTATAATGATCTATAATATTATATTATTATTTCTGTATCGGATTTATAACGGCACTCTATGGTTATTTCTTGATTATATGTATCGGCATATGTCGAATTTTTTTAAATTGAGTGTTTTAAGGGGTATTCGTTGACAAGAGGTGTTATTCTCGGGGGTATTTCACTTTAGGGGAACCCACTCATGGCAGGGGCGGGTTCTGTGGCACGGTCAAAACGCCGCTCCTCACATCTTTACAGAACCCGCCCCTGCCATGGGCGGGTTCTTAGTGTGTGTTGCGTGTGTGTTTTCAGTGTGTGTGTTTCAGGCGTAGGCATGTCACATCGGGAAGAACTCGCCCTTGGCAAGGGCGGGTTCTCCTCCTCTTTTTTTCCACCACAAATTTAACCTACCTTGGGGACAGAACGCGCCCTTGCCAAGGGCGGGTTCTTCACAACCTAAATCCCAGCCACATATTTAACCTAACCGCTTAACTTTTTCATCCAAAAATTTTGTATATAAAGTATCGAATCTTATTTTTGATACATTCAACACAATTCAAAAAGTATCGAATTTTATTTTTTATACCATTCAACACATAATTTTTCTGTATTCAAACCCAACATGTCTCGACCTTATTTTTTACAATTATTATGGGGTGATATTTTATTCGAAAATGGAAATATCATGTGTGATAATTCTACTAGAAGTTCAACAATTATTCTTCGTAATAGAGTGTTGTATGACGAATTTGTTGATTTAATCTATAATCATATTCAGGTTCAAAAAGAGTATTATAATTTGAAATTGAAATTATATTACTCATACGGTAGTTTCTCTCAAAGCTCTGAAATTTTTAATGACTCGAGTCTAGAAGTCTTGTATTATTTGAGAGAAAATATTGAAAATTTCCAAGGAAATGTTTACGTTATCATTGAGCCGAAGATGTCTGTTCAACAATCCAATTATTTGGATCATCTTGGCGGTTTCTCTGTATCAGAAGCACCCGGTCCGTCAAGCAATTCTCATCATCAAGGCAATGTAAGATCACATGATTATCAAGCCGGTCCGTCAACCATTTCTCATCATCAAGTCGACGATGATAACGGAGGTTTTGATAAGTCAGATGATGGTATTTCAGCAGTAGTGAAGATACTGAACTCATCCCGTCACAAGAAGATTCTAGTGATGATGACAACAACAGCTATGGAGTTTCAGACTATTATAATTCTAATGTTAATCCAGGATCTTACGGGGTGATAAACTATTCTGAAGATCCTCAAGAGTTAAGAGATTATGAAGCTGCTGATTTTGACGATGAAGACCATATGGATATATGGAATGAAGAGTCAAAAGAAATCCGTGTTGGGATGTACTTTAAATCGAAAGATGAAGTAATGCATGCAGTGCGGTTATGGAATCTTGCACGTAACAGAGAGGCTGTAGTAGTTGAAAGTAAACGTACAAGATGGAGAGCAAAATGTTACAGTACTAGCCCTAATTACAATAATAATCTTGGTAATGGTCCTCCATGTACCTGGTATGTGTATGCATCCAAGAAACACGATCATCACATGTGGAGAATTTCAAGATGGGTGAATGCACACAACTGCTTTGGTACTGTTGTTGGTAACAACAATAGAAGTTTCAAATGCAGAGATATTGTTACCCGCATCATCCATTTTATTCGTCAGGATATTGCTTTTCCTATCAAGCAAATTCAAGCACATTTAAAAGACACGTTGAATGTTGATGTTTCATATAATAAAGCCTGGCGAGCTAGAAAAGCTGCTATTGAGAGTATTTACGGTAGCTGGGAGAGTAATTTTGAGCAGTTACCTACATACATCAACGCATTACAAGAGAAAAACCATGTTATCGTGGAATGGTTACATCATCCGACCGGTACATCTGCTTATTATACATTCAAATATGTGTTTTGGGCATTCGGTCCAATAATTAAAGCATTCGGTTATTGTCAGCCGGTGATATCTGTTGACGGCACTTTTTTGAAAGGTTCCTACCGTGGTAAAATGTTAATTGCAGTTGCAAAAAATGCAAACAACTACGTAATGCCGGTAGCTTATGCAATTGTAAATGAAGAGACGGTGGAAAGTTGGAGTTGGTTTTTCGAGCAATTTTGGTCACACATTGCAGTTCACCATAATTCTATTGGTTCGGGAAAAAAGTTGTGTGTTATTTCCGATAGGCACAAAGGAATTATTCGTGCAATGAATACTCTTGAAGAGTGGAAAAATAATGCTGTGCATCGATTTTGTCTCCGACATGTTCGAAGTAACCTCATGCAAAAGTTCAAGGTTTCTAGCTTAAAAAGGATATGTTGGTCTATCGGAAGCACCACCCAACAAAGAAAGTATAACTATTGTGTAAGTCAAATGACAAACATCAATCCAGAAGCGTGGGAATATTTAAAAACTATTAAAGAGAGTAAATGGACGCTTCTACACGACAAAAATCATCGTAGGTGGGGTAACCTGACGACGAACATTTCAGAAAGCTTCAACAATACGTTACGAGGTGTCAGGCTTATGCCAATAAAAGCTATTATTAATTGTACGTTCGAGAAAACAGTCGAACAGTTTAGAAAGCATACTGACATCGCAGCCAATTGTAACACGGCGTTACCCCCTCGCATATGGCGTTTGTTCAATGCACGTGATATTAACTCGCAAGAACATATCATAACAGAGTTTGATTACAGAGAGGCGAGATATAGAGTTCTGTCAAAGATCCAAACAAATGAAGCTGGTGGAAATGATTATACCGTGGAATACAAAAACAGAAGTTGCACGTGTGGTAAATGGCAGATGCAAAGATTCCCGTGCTCACATGCAATTGCAGTTTGCCGCCATAGAGGTGAATCACCTCATAACATTGTTCATCAGGTCTATAGTACTGTTGTTTATCAAGAACAGTACAACGATCATTTTTACCCGCTTCATCACCCTGATTATTGGACGAACCCGGGTTGGAGGATAAGAGGCGATCCATCAAAAATCACTACGTCAAGAGGTAGGAGACGCACGAGAAGGATACACAACGAGATGGATGCTCATCATCCAGATGCACCAGTTATACGTAGATGCTCAATATGTAGACAAACAGGTCATAACATGAACACTTGTCCAAACTCATATTCATGAGGAGATTGTTGTATATTAATTTTATTTGATGTTTACTGGTTATTATTGTTTTAATTTAATTTTGTTGTTTAATAAAAAATAATTATTTTATTCCAAAAAATAAATATTTTATTCCAAAAAATAATTATTTTATTCCAAAAAACTCCTATAAATAGCACCACCATTCTCATACTAGCACACCACATTTCACAATTTCTCTTTCCAAAAAACACCAAATAACCCATAAAAATGGCACACCGACCCGGTAAAGAACCGGTTCATGAACTCCGATCGACGAGTTCAATTCTACAAAGGTTGAGGCGGCCTAAGAAGCAACATGAATCATCTTCATCCGAAAACAACCCGGTGCATACACCATTTTTATTTGCAGATGAAAAAAATCTAAGAACTGGTCAAAAGATGCTATTGACTTCTACAACAACGGTGATGCGCCGTATTGTGTTTCAGTTCTATTTAGTGGTAACTTGCTTGGGAAGGATTTTTGGGGTGCTTTATTAGGCTATGAACGCGATGGTCGTCTTTCTCCATTGGTAAAAATCTTATATATTTTTCAGTTAAAAATATTATTAGTTTTATATAATATTCCTTAGATGTTAATACTTTATATCACAGCATATAGAAGGTTGGGTAAAACGGATGATGCGGATGAGACGTGAAAAGCTTGCGAAATTTGGACCATCGGGATTGAATTGGACAATTTTACCACCTCAGTTTCGGGATGAATTATGTGTGTGGAAAGATGTCAAGCCTATCAAATATGCCAACGGAACTGATGAGTTATACCCTCCATTTTGGGAAGTGCAATATGTTTATATTCCAATACTTATAAAAGCAGTAGAAGATTGGTTACTGATCCGAATCAACTTGCATACAATGGAGATCCTTCAGTATTGGTCAAATAACTTATATCGTGAACTATATCATGAGTTAGTTCTCCCTATTTTAGATTTTATTCCATGTAATTTTTACTGTCTGATGGAACAGATTGGTTACTGGAAAAAAAATTATACTGTACCGTTTATTCATCCTGATAAAAGGGATGACATGCCTTTCACAACTACTGAGGAGTATTTGCCCAAAGACGGGGTGACCTTGGTGGTAATTCAGGGGTTTTTGTTTGTATGTTAATGCAAAAGCTAGTTCAAGGAAAAACCTTAAGTATGGAGGGAAATTTTAAAGACACGTGTGCAAAATATCGACGCTATATGGCAAAAGAGTTTTATCAGTATCGTTATACTACTTGTTAGTTTTTGGATGCTTATTCTAATAATATTGTATTTTATGTTTCTATTTTATGATAAAATTTCATTCTATAAATGAAAGTACAAAAAATTACATACATCTCTAAAAATATAAATGAAATAACATCTAACGAGTGTCATCATTATCATTTGTTGCTTCATCATTTAAGTCGAATGAGCAAGGAGGAGATGCATTAAAAAACCGGTCAACTGAATGAGTCATCTCTTGAAATTGAGGGTAATAAGGTATCGGGGAAGAATGATGAAACGATTGTTCATAAGTTGTATTAGGGCTTTGATAAGGATTTGACGGGCCCCCTTCTTCAAAATTCTAGGTAGCCATTTGACTAAATTGTGGAAACTGAGAAGTTGAGGTACCACCGTAAAAAAAATCTTGGTTACCCATTTGGCTTAAAAAGGGGGAGTTGAACTGTTGTTCTGTGGAAACCCTTTGTTCAGTCATATTCTGTTGCTCCACATTATCATCAACAACTTGTCGACCAACCCGCCCTCGTCCTCTACCCCTTCTACGTAAACGTTGTGTGACAGGAGGAAGTTGAGTATCATCAACATTCTGTGTCACATGCGTTGGTAGATAACTTATATGGTTTGCATGTGCAAATTCCATATAACGGCTCGCCATATTCCTTCCCGATTCATCCCCTGGTCTTTGATAAAACTGACTCATCCCATCCATCTATAAATAACATTATGAAAGTTTAATTTTAAATATAATAATAATAATGATAATAATAATAATTAAATCATTATAACAAATAAATTAATAATAATAATACCATCATTCTCAATCTTTGTCCATCATTTTGGAAGCCATGAGGGTTCGTGTCTTGATGAGCCGGGTTTGTTGTATACACAACAGTACGCTCTAAATACCACCTCATGTATGCTTCAGAAGCAATTGGCGAATCAGTGTATTCCTCATTCACAACAGAATTATGTCGAGACGCCCATGCTTGAACAAAGATATTATGATGTTGTATCCAGTTTTTATTTCTACCACCTCTACGAGCAATCGAATGTAGATTTGTGTGTTGCTCCCGGGTTAGTAACACACTTGTAGGGATTGATTGAAACATTCCAAACTGTCTTAAAACCCTACTTGATATGTGAGGCTCAACAATTTCCCAACATATAAGGTATGTGTCACTTCTCCAGCTTTGATATCCACTTGTGCAGATATCAGGTAGACGGTGGATGATATTATCATAAGGCCTCCAATTAAACTGATATAAAAAATATGAATTAATATGTTTTCACAATGTTAATTTATACAAAATAATATTAGATTAATATTAATACCGTGGCTTCGCTTAATGAATGCAGCTGAGATCGATAGGCACTCAAACAGTGTGGAGTGGTGTTTACATAACTAAGTTCACCCGTCCATCTGTAATAAAGTTTTCAAATATGCCCGGTTAATTAGAAAAATATAACATTACTAAAAAATAGTTAATTTATAAGTTTTCTTTAACATACCTTGCACCATATGGTAATCTGAAATCAATCGATCGAGTATTCTGGGGACACATAGAAGGGAATCTTTCCCATGCCCATAATTGCAACAAGAATAAAGGCCCCCCAACCTCTCGATTAGTGACACTCGTTGCCTTACATAATTGCCTATACAAAGATGCTAAAACTGCACTTGCCCAACTAAGTCTACCACAGTTATTTAAATTTTCAATATGACTTAAATAATTTATGTGCACCCAGTTGCTAGAAGTGTCAGGAAATAAAGTGGCACCAATCATAAAAAATATAATTAATCTAGCTCGTTGGATGCATTGAAAATCTGTGGCATTATTAGGGAATGGTTTTATTATTTCATCTAAAATAAATCTTAGGTTTAACTTATAACCACTTACAGCACTTGTAGCGAGTGTACAACCGGTCAAATACTCAAACCTCATTATAATTTCAGTTGCACTCATAGCATAATCAGTGCCAGAAACAACATCACCTTCAACCGGCAAACCCCATAAAACTTGTACATCTTGAAGGGTTATCGTAGTTTCTCCAACCGGTAAATAAAATGTGTGTGTCTCCGGTCTCCATCTTTCCACCAAAGCCGAGATAAGAGCACGGTCAAGTTTGCGATAACCACACTCGATCACACCCGCAAAACCAGCCAACCGTATATACCTCATAATATTATCAGGGATAGGTTTTTCATCAATATAATCCCAAAAAGCTTTATCACCTCGTCTAACACGTAAAATTCCTTCGTCGCTTTCTGGATCGCGAAAATAATAATCAGCTCTATGTTGACCACTTAAAAATAACAAATCGTTATTTAGTGGACCTGATGTAATTCTCCAGCTCATTTTTTTTAAATAGAGTATGAAATTACAGAGAAAATTATATTGAAAGATAGTGAGGATTGAAAAAAATATCGAAAGAAAGAGAATTTGTAAGTAAGCAGATGGATTGAAATGAAATTTGTGTGATATAAATAATCGTCGTGTGTATGCTTGGTAGGTGGATCGTGCGGCTGAAAAAAGGGGTCTGAGAACCCGCCCTTCACAAGGGCGAGTTCTTGGTTAATCACATCGGGAACACACACTCACACATTCACATTCACATTCACATTCACATTCATTCACATGCACACACTGCATACACACACTGACACTGCACACACACACTCAAATGCATTCACATGTGCATACACACACTGACACCACACACTAAGAACCCGCCCATGGTAGGGGCGGGTTCTGTAAAGATGTGACAACCTCCCGAGCGTCGTGTTGACCGTGCCACAGAACCCGCCCCTGCCATGGGCGGGTTCCCCTAAAGTGAAATACCCCCGAGAATAACACCTCTTGTCAACGAATACCCCCTAAAACACCCAATTTTAAAAAAAATTCGCATATGTCTTATCTTAAAATACATAAATTATTACTAGTGTGTGAACCCGCGTTTTGTCGTGTGTTGTTAAAATTCATAACATTTGATTTCGATTATTTGTATATTAGTATTTAATCTGTAGATATAGAAAAAAATTATATTGACAACTTTGTTTTAGAAAAAAAAATCATGTCGAAACGTTGATATAATTTAGCACATCATAACGACAAATTTAGATTTTATAAACCATCATATTTTTATAATTATAAGAGAAAGACGATAAGATTCAGAACCTTGAAACAATTTTGAGAGCTTTTATATTTTTAGTTTGATGACTTGTATGTTATTACACATTATTACTTATTACTAAAATTGTTTTTATTTTATAAATAACTATTATAATTACTTTAAATACTATTATTATTATTATTATCATTATTGTTATTATTATTATTAAATTCAATGAATTCATATGGATTAAATTTTTTTTAATTAAATTCACCATAATATTATCATACTAACCCTATAGGTGTCTTAATATTAAGATAAAATTATTATTTTGACATCCTAAAATGTTTTATAAAAAGTATAAATAATATAGATATTCATTATTGCTTTCTATATGTTATGTATAATGAATTGGCTCGCATGATATGCAGGTGTTACTGAGTCTATTTTTTGACCAGCCTTAAATACTGGTTATATTATTATATTATTATTATTATTATTATTATTATTATTATTATTATTATTATAACTATATAAATATCTGGTAAATAGTATTTAGTTAATAATATAACACTTAATTTAAATAGTAAAAATATAAATATAATCTTAGTTTAAATTATATAAATAAAGTAATACTTAATATAGTGAATTTAATCATATGCATTAACTCATCTATTAATTATAATAAGTTTATTAAATAAGAATAATTTAGGAACACTTCAATAAAACACGTGTACTATATGTTTAAATACTTGTTCTATGTGTCTTACAAAATAAGAAATTACCAATCTACTCATGGGTTTTGTATTATATAGTAGTAGGGATAATGAAAAAATATAACAGAGTAGCGGTGAAATTTACAAAATCATTTCAATTAGATCACTTATATATATTTTATTTAAATTAAATCATTTAGTTATTAGATCTGTCATCATTGAACTATTTTATGTTAATGAACAAATGAAGAAGAAGACGTAGGGTCGAGATATTTAATAAATTAAATTATATTAAAAATTAAAAAAACCATGTTAACTATGTTAAAAAATAAAAATTACTTAAAATTCACGTCTCTACTCCATGTTATTATAAAAAAAGAAAAATAACTATTCACTAAGCCTAAAAATATATTAAAACCTTTAATTTATATAAAACATTAAAACTGAGTAACTTAATTGAAACATCTTTTAAAATTAAGTGATTTAAGTAGAACGCTTTTAAAACTTAGTTTATTATTTTGTCAAGTTATCCCTTGTCTCTAAGAATATATAAATTAGTTTAAAATAACATAAGAGTAGCAGTCCAACAAAATTGGTCGCTATGAAAAAATATTTGATATTAGAGTTCTAACAAATTATGCAAAGATAACTAATTTCATGTGTTTTTTTTTTCTAAATCATAAGACATTGTTGACAAGTACAATTAAAGGTATAATTGGGTTGAGTCAATCTTGAGTTTGGCTTAAACTTGAGTTCGGTTCGTTTAACTTAATAGAACTTGAGCTCAAGTTTGGCTCGTTTACTTTAAAGTTTTTTTAAACTTAAGCTTGGCTCATGAGAAGTTTTTCAAGTGGATCAAAGTTACCTTGTTTATTGTTTATAATTTTTTGTAAATACTTTATTTATATGCATTTTTTATTTTTTGTATTTCTATAATTATAATGATTTAAAATATTATTATCACAATGATGTATAATGATTATTATTACGTGTGCGTATTTAATATGTTAAGTAACATTTATAAAACTATCATGCTTGTTTAAGCTCGTGGATCTAGTAAAACCGAATATATGAAGACCACACTTGAGCTTGTTTGTTAAATAAGTTTAATACAAGCTCACATAAGTTTGATTTGATTCTTGCTTTTAATGAGTTAAGCTCAAATGACTCAAAGGTGACTTTCAATACAAGTAGAAGATAAAAAGTCTTCATGAAAATATATTGATACAAACATTGTCACACATCCAAATCCACACATAGAGATGTTTTATATAAAATACAAATCAGCCTTAACTACCGGGGCGCATTTTGGGTTGGTGTATAGGTTTGATCCACAAGTAACCCAAACTCAAAAATTATTGCTTCTTTTTTCCTTCTTTTGGGTGCTTCTCTTTATGTTCTAAAAACATCATATTTTTAACTTTTAAGCACGTTATACACATTTTTATTACTTTCTAATAATTGCTTTTTATCTCAGGTTTGTTTTCTTTTTTTTTTGTTATGCCTACCTAGTCGACATTGTAGACCTTTACGCCTTCGACTAACTAGATGTACCGCCTAGTGAAGCTTTGGAGTTGGTATATAGGAGATCCAAGCTTTTCAAAATGAGCCCCTTGGCTTCTCCATATAGTGCGACTCAGAAAGAAAAAAAAGAAAGAAAAAAAAAAACCCTTCTCCATATAGCAGTAGCAGTCTCTCAAGTTTCATATTATTTGCTTTTCCCACTTAAACTTCTCCTTTTTGCTATTACCACTAATAAACAAATGAATACAATCAACAAAGTATATATTACGTAACTCTTTTCATCATTCTACTCTAATAAAAAGGTAACTATAGGTAACTATGGAGGACACGTGGCAATACCAGATTCATTCTTATAAAATTTTCTCAATTCTTTTCCTATTAAATAATTACCTTAATTACAAATAATATTATTTAAGTCTTTTTTAGATTAAAAATGGTTTTCTAATAAATTAAGAAAGATATCTCTTTGTTAATGGTATTTCTAAAGAAACAAATTTTTATAAAATAATTTTTTTTAAAAACATCAAACTTATTTAAAAATATGGAATATTTTAAATTTAGTGTTTTTAAAAGGCAATTTTTTTTTATAAACCAAAAATAATTAAAATGAGATTTATAATAAGGATATTTATAAAAATGACAATTTTTTTAAACAAAATGTTTGATTTTTTTTGAGAAAAATAAATAAAAAGTTGATATCTTTTTTTTATTACTTATAGTTTTTACTCCTACATAATTTAAATCATATCTTATCTTAGAGTATCGTTTTATAATTAAGTAAAATTTTATTATATTTAATATTTTATTTATTCAACACGTGTAATACACGGGTTTACTAAAGCTAGTTAGATGATGTAAGGTTTGCCCTTATCCCACCCCTTTAAGACTCTACTATCAAGTGAGATTTTGTTGGGTATTTTTGTTTGTTTGTAACTCTTTTGGATTATACTTTTAACAGGTAGGGAGAAGCTTGATTCTAAGGGGGAATTCTCAGTCACTAACCATCTAATTATTGGATGATTCTTTTTCTGCAGGCACCTCGTTACTTCTCCTCGTTTGTGCTCGAAGATCTTATCAATCCTGAGGTTGCCATAAATGGGTCATCAATTGTTGGCTTTCTTGTTGATGTGCTCAAGAACCAAGAGATAACTGCGATTGTGTGTTACAGTTAATGCTACATTTCTCAAAGGCATTTCAAAACAGCAGAGGGGGCAAGATTAGTGAGTTAGATAGCATATCAAAACAAGTACACACTATTTTTGACCAAAATTTTATTTTCTGTAGATGATTGATCTGTCATATATGATTGTAAAGTATATTATTTCATTTTATGAATGAATCGATTTAGGTGGTTTTATGCATTTAAAACGCACTCTGGATGACTTTCGACCCGTTTGAGTTTTGACTCTTTTCTTTTAAGCATGGCCTCAGTTTTACAGCTGCATTACTTATAGTTCTCTGGTTTCTTGTTGCTAAAAAATCCATCATTTTTATTAAAAAAACACCAAGCAAGAATACATTTCATAACAGTGAACAATCTTGAACATATTATGGAGATGTAAAATCAATAAAAGTAAGAAAAACAAAAGAACAGAAAAAGACCCATTCATAATCTGCAATCTTTTGTTTAGTAATAGCTATTCTCACAAAAGACGGTGTTATAATATCAACTTCAGAATTCTCTGCACATCTGCTGTTCAATCTGTTACGATTAACGTGAACAACTCCTAATTATACAAACTCCACGAGCCATGTATCACTTTCTAACCCGAAACAATCGCAGCAGATTCACTGATCAATCTTCACCAGTCCATCATAGATTGAGATTATAATTGCAGAAACGCGTGACGATCGAAGAAGATGATGTGATAACTTTTTCCAACAGTTAATTAGCACATAGGTGAAGTGAAATAGAGTGATTAAAAGCAGGTTGAGTTGAAAGGTAGAGATGGTGGTTGATCATCCCACATCGGGGGGAGGGTTTCTGATGAAGCATGGGTTTGGTAGTATAAAAGGAGGGTTAGGGGATGGTTTATGATATCTTTGCGCTTGGGGCAATGACGTAGCTAATGAGGTAATAACCGAGGCGCGTCAATTGCTGGTTGAAAACTATTTCCAAACCCCCTCCTTGGCTTGAGGTCTCCTTGAGCCATCGAGAATTTCTGGAAGGACTCCCTCTCGAGGGTAAAGTCCTATAATATCTAGTTTTAATTCTTTTGTGTCATTGGTTTAGAAAGTTAATTTTTTTTAAAAAAATTAGGTTTTGTAAGTATCAAATCCTAAATATAAATTAACAAGATATTAGTTTTATACTTAATGCTCCCATACATTCTTGTTTACTTTTTCTTATATCATATTTTAAATATGATAAATTAAACTTATATTTACCTTTAACGATTTTTTATGATTTATAACTAGTATGTATTCACAGGTTGCAATAGAAGGAAAGTAAATCATCTCATACAACTATCTGAATATGCATAAAAATAACTCAAAAGTAACATATTGAAACCCACATCAAAAATAATTATAAGGAGATACAGTTTAGTTATCTGCACATGTTCATAAACTATATAGGACACAAAAATGGATAATCTCTAAGCATTTCTTGTTCTGTAAGGCAATCATTTTCCTTTTGAGGGGTCCATAAAACCTCAGCTGCCTGTAAAATGAACAAAAAGTTTAACAAATAAATTTAAAAAATAAAGATTCATAAGCTAGAAAACATGTTCAAATAGGCCTCACACACCAGAATATCATTTGAAGGGATTGATGCAAGCTTTTGCAAAGCTATCTTCAAAAGTTCACTGCTTTTGATCAGTGGCAGTTCATACGCGCCTCCAGCAGCAACAATGATCGTAACCTTTTAGCACAAAAACATACTTTTTGGTCAAAGATTGTTTGAAATTGTACGATATCAAGACAAAGTTGTGTTTCGAGAAAGACTGTGTGTGATATTGAATAATCAGCAGATAAACAGTTGTGATAAAACGCGCTCACCACAATGTATTGGTTGCAGACCTCATCAGATACACCCTCATGACTTTTTCACCTTGCTTTCTGATGTTGTTGAAGTTGACCAGAGTCTCTTCATCAAATTTATCTCTTTCTTCTATAGAAAGTTCGTTAAATCGTTTCTCGCATTCGTCTACTCCTTTCTTCACTTCCACCTGAACATGTTGTTAATAAACAGAAATTCAGACTATTAAGGTTCCAAATTATCAAACATTTGACTCCACTATCTAAAGAGTCTGCTGTTATAATTGGTTGACTTTTTGTGACAAATAACATAATAAAATTAAGGACTTACAGAGGAATAACCAGAAATGCAATAATCAGGATGTTTCAGCACAGATAGTATTGTCTCTGTAACCAAACAGAAGAGTTAGATGCTTGCAATGGAATATGGAGAATAAACGGTATAATTTTAGTGTGACGCTAATTGAACAAAACTATATACTGACACGTGTACACGCGCACACACATGTTTATATAAATATAACCTAAGTGTCACGACCCGTCTAAATTTTAATCAATAAGCTCAAGATCTAGAATGTTCCAGACCAAAAGATAACCCCATCAGCCTTTTTAAGGTTAGCATAGTAGAAAACAAGGTGATGATTAGATAATAACTGTTGATTTTGTGACACATCATTGTCGATAATTTGTTTACCTTTTAATATATACCTAAAGCCCGTCGGGCTGGAGGTATCAGCCGTCTCGGCTATGTGATTAAGATCCTTTTGAAGTGATCTAGCCGTGCCCAACAATCCAACCTTAAAAACACACAAGGTTAGTAGTAGCTAACAATTGTAATATGTTGTATGCATAATGAAATGCACAACTTGAATCATGTCTATCATGCATATTGTCGAGGGTCCCCCTACGTTGAGCCCGATTTGATGGGCTCCTGATTAGCCCAACCCAACTCGACCCATTAGAGTTGACCACCTCTTATAAATAGAAGGCTAACTTTGGATCCATAGTGATCCCCGACTTCTTGACCGTCAGAGGATGGATCTAAGGCCCGTTTGGTTTATAGAATTCTAAAGAATTGGAATTGGAAATTTTTTTATCCAAAATCCTGTTTGGTTGGTTAACGGATGATATTGGAATTGAAATTGGAACTGGAAAATTTTCCAACATTCATTGGAATTCACATTCCTTCCACTTACCTATGGAATGTTAAGTTTAACATTCCAATGAAATGTTCAAAATTAACATTCCAATTCCACTCAAAATTGACCAACCAAACACGTTATCAATTTTAACAAGATTCCAATTCCAATTCCTTTGCAAAACATTCTGCAAACCAAACTGCCCCTAAGGCTTTGGCTTCAGAACCTCTTCTAACGGCTTTTAATGATTCCCTAGTCCAAAAAACTAGAAAAACATGATCCTTAAATCAAATTATTGACAGATAATCTTTAATGACAAACGTACAACTCTGTTTTGGAGACAAATGTTATTTTAATCGGGACCACCTATCTGTTTCCACCCGGACCGCACTCCCAACCCTCTTAAAAAAAACTAACAACTGAAAAAAACAGCAGTAGTCGAGAAAAATGATCACCTGAAGCTTAACAACACTCGTTTCAACACGATCTCCATAAGCATACCGTCTTAACAAGAAGTAGATTGCAAAAACAGCACTCATGACAACAATACATAGATCAAGAAACCCGAATTCAATCCCGAACAAGTGTCGACCGATTCGAGTATCAGAACAAGATGATTCAGGGCTGCTAGTAGTACCACTGCTATAACGTTTAGAAGAATGAGAGAATCTTGGGATACTATAACGTTTAGAAGAATGAGAGAATCTTGGGATACTATAACTTCTAGAGTATGAGGATGTGGAGGCTCTGGACACACTGCCGGAGCTTGTAGAAGATGATCGGAATGAAGTTCCACCCATTCGGCCACCGGACGCCGCCGCCGCGAGGTGGCCGTGGTGGTGATCGGCCACCGGTAACAGACATAGTAGCACCACCGTAGTTATGATGGGGTTGTGTAACAGGGCCTTCATTGCATTCTTCATTGACTTGTGTAAATTGTAGTGAAGTTTAATCTTTTTAGGAGTTTGAAATCTTTTGGAAATGATGTGAGATGATGGTTTTGTTGATGATTTATTATTTTGTTTGGAAACTTGTTCGTTGAAAACGAGTTTCGTGTATCAAAGGTATACCCTTTTATAAAATAATCTACTTTTGTAGACTACATGAGACGATTACAAAAAGTTTGGAAAAATAATAATTAACTATATGATATTATTCAAATGACTCGTGTTTAGTGAAAAGATAATTTAATTTAAAAGGGCTAAGGAGAATTCTAAATTTAATATTTGTCATTTTATTGTTTTAAAAAAAACATATTTTAATTATTATTATGTTAAGGTCAGGTTATTTTGTCTAATACATCTGATCGTTGTTTTATTAGTTTAGCTGCAATATTATAATCAACAATGCATTACATAAACACTTAGAAACAAAAACACCAATTTGATTCACCTTATTAAAACACAAACCTCATTATCCTCGTTATGAAAGCTGTTTAGATCTCTGACTATTTGTGATTTGTTTTTTTTTTTTATGTTGTTGACATTGACCAAAGTCTCCTAACTAAATTTGCCACTTTCGTAAGTTGATTAATTCGTTTCTCTCCTACTCTACACTCTTCTTTACATTCATGTGTAACATATTAACAAATTGAAATTCAAATGCCAATAATTCCAACATTTTATCAGCCTCTTTTAAGAATTTGATGTACTAATTGGTTTACTTTGTGACAAATTCTTTTGTAAAAACGGAATGCGGAACGTTGAATGCCGATGTTAAAATTTCATAGAGATCGCAGTTGAAATTTCATGTGAGTCAGTTGGAGTTTGATCATATATATGCTACTAAAAATAAAATTTTCATGAGATGTGATCGACTTCTCACACATAGAGTAATTCCGCCCCTAGTTTGTATTGTTGGCTAAATTGCCCAGTAACACTATTTTGTCAATCTTTTCCCTAACCTCTTTGTAAATAATTAATGTGTGATTAGAAATATGTGTTTGATGATGGTTTTATTAAGAGTTTTCTTATTCCTCTAAGTGATTGTTAATGGTAA
Organism: Flaveria sonorensis; assembly: GCA_025506505.1. Taxonomy (NCBI): domain Eukaryota; kingdom Viridiplantae; phylum Streptophyta; class Magnoliopsida; order Asterales; family Asteraceae; genus Flaveria; species Flaveria sonorensis. Next base: position 62,770,604 of record CM046440.1, on the reverse strand, counting down.
TGGTAATGGCAACGGCTTTCTAACTAATTGTCAATAGTAGTGACACGGGTGGCGGCTCAACATTTTTAGTGGCCTAAGACGAAAATGAAATTGGAGACCTTTTTAAACTTTATCATTAAAAACCTTTTATCCGTACTTGGGACCAACAAAAATAAACTAAATTTTTTTAAATCTTTTCATATCCAATCAAAGTAATCCTAAATAAATTGTAACAACTAATCAACTATTCAAAGTAATTCAAAGACTCAAAGTGACACTTAATCAAATTTAAGCATATCCTAATTCCTACATCGATTCCTAAATCAATTATTCAAGACAATTTCAATTAATATTATTTTTTATGGGCAATTAAGTTTTAGGATTTTGTGACCTAAGGCATCGACCTGTTTTCCTTATACTATCGGACGCCCAATCAGATAGGACTAATAAAACCATAAAGTGATATGTGTTTTTCATACCGTGTTTTCCTTATATCTACCTCAACTACCTTTTCATTGTGTTTTTCATAACCGTGTCACTATTGAGTATCATTATGGTCATAGTTAAGTTGTTTTTGTTTATGAACGAGCTACACGGAGCTAGTATTAATTTGGGCTCCACATCATGGCTTAAAGAGCCAAGCCAAAAGTTAAAATTAACGCTCAAATAAAGAGATTTGACTCTCCTTTGCATCAACACGTTAAGTAGCCTTTATCGCCTCATCACATGTCTTAACAACTTTAATGAAACATTATTGGCTCGTTGCAAGTGAGACATGGTTCAACGTTCCAATTTCTCATAGTAGTGGAAATAGTAGTGGAACATAGTGACAATGGCATATGTAGAATGGTAAAGAATACTATTGAAACCCCAAAATGTTCTACATAAAAACACATCATAGCATAGAATATTTCATGTAATACTTTTTTCCAAGTTTCATAAACTCAAGTACTTTTTCCTAACAATAAACTTTCAAACTTGTAAACTTTTTGCATAAATATTAAAAGTTGTTCAATTAAATGACTTAAATGAAAAGGGTGTGGTTATTGTAAAAATAAATAAATAACTAAAAAGGGGAAAAATATTATTATTCATTTGGTCTTAGGTCCAAGGGTTAAGAAAATCCATAACATAATGATAAATAATTGAAACTTTAAACAGTATGCCAAGTGTATTTTAGATTTAATCACATTTTCAAGTTTCACATTTTTTTATACGCTCATAACTTTTACATATAACATTAATTTTTTAAAAAAAATTACACCATAAAACACAAGCGTTTTTTATATTTAAAACACCTATATTTTTTATTCATAAAAACAAAGTTTTTTTCACGAAATTTCAAATCATTGTGTAATATTCCTCAGTTCATTGTGTAATATTCGACAGCTTATTATGTAATACAGGTTATTATTTATAATTAATCAGATCATTGTGCCTAATACTGACCATTTCGTTATGCTTATGTTTTTTTGTAAATGATGATTTTCAAATAACACAATGCTAAAAATATAATTTTTTTTTACGTTTTCATGTTATTGTGTAATACTGATCACGTCATTGTGTAATACTTATCAAGCAGCTCATTATGTTTATTGCTAATCATCGAGTCTAGTGCTAGTTATGGTATTACCCATTGTATTTAATGTTAATCATTGTGTCTTTTAAAATGGTGATTTTCAAATAACACAATGTTTAAAATGTAACTTTTTTACGGTTTTTCCAGTTCATTGTGTAATCCTGATCAAATTATTGTGTAATTCTCATCAATCAGCTCATTGTGTCTATTGCTAAATATCGAGTCTAGTGTTGGTCATTGTATTACCCATTATGTCTGATGCTAACTATTGTATTATTCATTGTGTTTTTTAAAATTATGATTATCAAGTAACACAATACTAAAAATATATTTTTTATGTTTTTTAGTTAATTATGTAATCCTAATAATGTTATTTTTTAATTCTCGTCAAAGCAGCTTATTATATTTATTGCTAATTATCTAGTCTAGTGCTGAATAATGTAACTCATTGTGTCTAGTGTTGACCATTATGTTATGAATTGCGTTTTTTAAAATGATGATTTTCGAATAACACAATAATAAAAAATGTAAACTTTTTATGTTTCAAGTTCATTTTGTATTAATCATGAGATAATTGTGTAATCTTCATCAATTAGAAGATTACACAATGATCTAACGAAACTACACAATGAGTTATAAAAACTTTTTTTATATCAATACTATACGCGTTTAAAGATTAAAAAATACTAGTTTTTATGATGTATTTTAAAAAAAAATAATATCGTATATAAAAGTTATAAATGTTCAAAAAAAGGTGAACTTGAGAAGAAAAACATTAACAATTTTACTCTCAATCTAATTTTGATCAAAAGACACGTGCAACATCTTAATGTTTCTTACATTTTTTTGTTTTAAAAGATTCTATATTTGAATATTTCCCAAATGAAAAATATATGATACTTAAACAATACCTAGAAAGTATTTTTTTAAAGATTATAATGTCATTTTGTCCCTTACTCAATTTAAAAACTTTTTTTTTTTTCTATTTCAGTCACTTTAATTTATCAAATATTGTCATTTTCATCCACTCCACTAACTCCTTTAAATATGAAGGTATTTTAGTCTTTTTTAACACTCTAGTTATGCAATTAAAACAAATTAATCAATTAATATTCATAGAAAACTAAAAAACATATGAAACGACTAGTAAGACCGTGCGCTTCGATTTGAAAGCTTCAACTAACTTTAACTCGTGTTGTTCAATTGAGGCCTATGTGAGATTTCAATTAATCTTCACGTTTTGTTCTAACATGTACTTTTATTCGATTGAGGTCTGCTGTGAGATTGATGACTGCTGTTGTCACGCTTTATTTGATTGATGTATGCTATTGTCACATTTTGTTTGAACGTGACAACAATAAACCTCAATCAAATTAAATGTGACAAAAGTAGATCTCAATCGAACAACAGTTCACGTTTGAACAAAACGTAAAGATCAATTGAAATCACACAGTAGATTTCAATCGAGCAACATGAGTTAGAATTAACAGAAGCTTTTAAATCGAAGCGTCCGGTCGCACTAATCGTTTCATATGTTTTTTAGTTATAATTGAATATTAATTGATTAATTTGTTTTAATTGTATAATTAGGATGTTGAAAAAAACTAAGATACTCTCGTATTTAACGAAGATCTTAACTGAGTTAGTAGAATGAATAAAAATAACAACATTTGGTAAACTACAATGACTGAAATAAAAAAAAAATTTGGATTGAAACGATAAATTAAACAAAATGTCAGGACGAAAACAACATTTTCTTCTTTTCTAAATTTAACTAAAAATATGAGATAATTGTGAAGAAAAAATTCATCAAACAATAATTAGCTTTTATAGTTGTTCTATTTAAGTCGAATTAATCAGGATTTATATATCTTTGCATTTATTTATATAACATCAACCAAAATTTATTTTTAAACAAAAAATTATAAGAACAAAAAATAATATTAGAACATAAGTGGTTTTAATTGTTGGAAGAAAATATGAGAAATTTTATTAGAATAATACTAAAACTTAGTTATTATATCATAATTTTGTACCACAGTTAGAACTGAAATAAATAAAAAGACAAAAGTTAAAATTATTATACCCCTAGAAGTAATCTCATACAAACATATATATACATATATTATAGGTCTTAAAATATGCACACACACAATATAGGGTTCCCAACAACACATGCTAGAAAGTACGTAAAATAACATGGTTACAGTAACAATATATACTAAAAACCATGAGGAATTAGGATACTCCCCTATCTTCCTCTGCTTTGGATCCAGAAGCTGGAAAGTTTGGATCTTAGGATGAAACAAAGTTAACAATGGCAGGTACCCATACCAAACACCAACTTCATCTTCTTGCATTTTCTTGCAATCCAAAAACACAAAGATCCAAAACAACCGCGATTAGTAGTAGTAACAACAGTAGTAATACGTGATCTTACAAGCTGCAAACGAAACCTCAAAAGGGTAAGTCAATCTAATGAAACTAGTTGAAGTAGATGTAGAACATTTATTCACATTCGGGAATCGGTCTCACAAAGTTACTTATCTCATCCATCACGATATGAAAGTGGTCGTTATTGGGCAACAAGTAGAACCCGATGGTCGCTTTCTCTAGGTATAAAAGTTTGACGTCTTGACCAGCCCGCTTAAGCCCGTCTGCATAAGCCAACTGCCAGTCTTGAATTAGGTCCAGACCCGCAACCACCACAAGACTCTTGGGGAACTTGAGCCCTTCGAGGCTTATACCCCTTGGACCAAAAGGGTTACAAGCAGGATGGTCCCTATCTTCACCCTCAGGAAGAAAAGCCTTCCAGTACCAATCACGGTCTTGAATTGTCACAAAATATTTAGCATCCAATCGTTTTTCAGATTCGGTTCTCGTTTGTCCACCAAACATTGGATTCAACAGTATATTTCCCAACACATTGATTTGAGGTTGAGATTTAACCGCGCGTAAAGCAACTTGATGTACTATGTTACCACCTGAGCTATCTCCAGCCAAGAAAATGTGAACCTTTGAGTCTTTACTCTGAAGCCACGGCCTCGAGTTGACCCATTCAAGCGCGGCCCAGCCATCATCATAGGCACTGGGATAAGGGTGTTCAGGGGCGCGCCGATAGTTTAGAGAAACCACCACCGCCTTGCAGAGTCCTGCAAGTCGGCGGCAAAGAATGTCATAGATTGCACTGTTTGCAGATGAATGTGCAAAGCTACCACCATGGAAGAAGATTATAACAGGCACAAAGTTGGTTTTCGATACAGGCTTCTCAAGCTGAGTGAAACCAGCAGCTAAGGGTACTCCACCACCACCATCACCACCACCACCACTATCGGCTGCAACCGGTCTATAAATTCTAGACAAAAGGTTAATAGACCGATCAATCACAATATCAAATGAAAACACTCCATCCACAGGGTTCACATTCGCTGGAACTTTGCGGTCCAGGAACTCCGCCAGGTGCCGGTTAAAGGTGCCATCTGGTCGCCGGAGAAGATTGTAAGCCAGCTTGAAATTTGACATGAGGATCCATGTATTCAGTGGAACAACCCTCTATGCACACAAACAAATCAAAATTTTCAGAAGATAAACCCTAATCCCCAATCATTTCATCAGAATCGAACAAAAACACCTCCTATCGACCTGAAAACACGCTAAAATCAACAGAAATCTACACAAACCATAAGTATCAGTATTCCTACACGATTTAGTATTCAGTGGAACAACCCTCCATACACAAACAAATCAGAATATTCAGATGATAAACCCTAATCCTCAATTATTTCATCAAAATCGAAACAAACACCTCAAATCGCCCTAAAAACACGCTATAATCAACAGAACCTACACAAATCACATGTATCACGATTCCTACACGATTCCTACCTACAAAACCGGAACAATCAACGCCACAGATCTAAAACCAAAAAAACAGAGTCTGATCAATTGCAAACAACATAAAATCATCAACAGTGAATACAGATACCTTCAATTCACAGACGTTGATTTAGTTTCAGTGGAACAACCCTCTATACACATAAACAAATCAAAATATTCAGAAGATAAACCCTAATTCATCAAAATCGACCAAAAACACCTCCAATCGCCCTATAAAACACGCTAAAACCAACACAAACGTAAACAAATCACATGTATCATGATTCCTACACGATTCCTACCTACAAAACCGTAACAATCGAAGCCACAGATCTAAACTCAAAAAAACAGAGTCCGATCAATCGCAAACAACAAAAACTCATCAACAGCGAATACAAATACCTTCGACTCACAGACGTTGATTTGATCACTTCCCGCCATGAAACAAGCACTTCGAACAAATTCAAACTTACAACAAAGAACCCTAAGCTGACGCTGACGTTGAAGGTGACGTAACTGCTTCGGAGATTCAAATAATCACATTCGAGGCGGTTAATTGACGATCAATCGATCATCGATACGTAGGTTGACAGGCGGAAGAAGAAGAGTGGTGAGTGAAGGATAAGGTGGGTGCGCAAGTTAGCAGAAAGGTATGGGATAAGGCTAAAGTGTTAGGTGGGAGTGAGGGTGTAGTTAAACACTAGGGACAATAGAAACGATGAAATGTGAGACCGTACTGTCATGTAGTTGATTTAGAGGGGAGCCCGAGTTATAAGTTTATAAAGTTTTAAAAAAGTTTTGGAATCTTTATTATCGTAGGGTATAGTTTCGGGCTTATAACTTTGTCGCGATATCTTTTTCTGTTAAGAGCATTTATGGGATGAGTTGTGTTGTGGAAAATACAAAATGATATGGAGATGGATGTGTGAGGGCGGTTAAAGTTATTGTTGTTATGGGACTGACTTTTTGGATGGTGTTACTAATAATATTATTTAGAATATTGTTTAACGTATAAAAAGATTGCTAGAACTTTAATAGTATTTTTACATGTTTGATATGTTATGGTAGTAGGCATGTTACCAATTACTTCTTTGTTTGTTACCTAAACTAAGTTGAACAAACATGGTTTTGAATGATAACTTTAGCTATTAAATATCGTAGATGATACTATGTTATGGTATTGTTGAATTTTAGACTATAAAGACCCACTCTCATGTTAGTGTTTTAACTTAAGTAAATGCATGAATGCTACTTGTGGTATGCATATTTTATGGATTTGATTGTTTTTCAGGAGTTGCATGTTTGATTTTATACATTATTATTTGCTAAACTTAGACGTGTTTAACCTTGTCATTAACAGACATAAATAAGCATTGAATTCACGCAACATGACAATTTATCTTTACATTTCGGTATGAGAAAACAATAGTTGTCAAGAGAACATAGGTTCACTGTAAAATTGAGCGACAAAGATTCACATTAAATTCAACATTCAAGCCTTCTTAGTCCTGCGGCGCAAATTGACATCAAATATTGGTCGATCAAGGTCGTCTCTAAAACATGTGACAACCCTATGCCTGTGGGAGAACATATATGATTTTATGTTAAAGAATTCTTTTTCATTATTCAAAATGAGATAAAAGAAACTAGTTTCCTTAATATCATCATGAAGAAGCTTACCTTAATATCATCATAAATAATTACAAGGCACACACCATTGTATCACCTCCAACTATTGACATCATCTACCTTCTCTACAACTAAAACAACTAATCGATTCAATCGAAGTCAATATATTGAAAACCCAACCTAGTTAAAAAAAACAATTGTTAAATTTATTGTTTCGGATACTAATCGAATTATGATTTTTTTATTTTGGTTTTTCAAACACCACAACTCTTCCAGTTCCAGAAAATGTAAAATATTTTGGTGGAATTTAAACTATTACATACAAAAAATATTTCAAAACTATCTTTCCTACGAAAATTTAACTGTCAAAATAACCAATCAAAAACGAGTTTTATTTTCCAATAGGAAAGTATTCCAAAAACACGCTCCTACAAAGTACACTCTATACTTTTATATATTTAAACAAAGAAAACTATCAAATAAAAAAAAAACACATAGTAGACAGCTTGCAAAGATATATTTCCGAAGTTGATTGGTGATGCACAGGTCGACTGTATTCGGAAATCGTAAATGATCTTAAATTATTAATTCCAATTTAAAACAAAACAGATAAGTATCAGATATTTCCAAAAAGAACCTTTGCAAATTATAGAAGGTTTTTCTCAAGTTTGCAAAATTATTATTTTTTTCTCAACATCATTTTAGAAGGTGTTGAACCTTTAAGATTTCAATTTATTTTTTAGGATAATTCAATAGGCCTCAAAGATTTGGTACTCGAGACATCAGTAAGAGAGGAGAGAGTCCATGTTTCTCATTTTTGAAATATTAACGATCTATCTTTAGTCTGCTTCATGTACAAATTAGATTCTTACTAGTTTTAAGCCTCCCGCGTTGCGGTAAGGGGCGTAAAACCGTGACAAGTAGCAACAATGTCACACCACTATCTTTCTCTATAATATATATATATATATAAAGTGATGATGAGAAACTAAACATAAAAAACTAAAAGTTAAGTTGCCAAAGAAAAAAAAATACTATTCATTTCTCATAAATAGATTAATTTAATATAAACTAAATAACTAATTATAATATACATTACAAATACTAATTCTAAAATATGAAAAATACACTTTATTAAATAATAATAATTACAACACTAAATAAAAAATAAAACTATGTAAGAAAAGAAATAGAAATAGGGCTGCAAACGAACCGAACGAACACGAACAAGGCTTTGTTCGTGTTTGTTCGTTAAGAAATATACTTGTTCATGAACTGTTTACGAACATTTACCGAACGAGATTCTTTGTTCGTATTCAATCATTAAGAAAATGAACATGTTCATGAACTGTTCACGAACACTTACCGAACTTAAATGAACACAATCATAAGCAAACAAACACAAACAACTGTTCTCGAACATAACGAACACAAAAAAACTCATGAACACAAACGAATACAAATTATTATAGATTTATTTTTGAATAAAATTTATATATATATTACAAACATTATACAAAATCAATCAAAAATAAACAAGTACTTAACATAAATATAAAAAAAAATACTTGATATAATAGTCATAAAAATAACTGACACAAAAATTAAGAATATAAACGAACACATTAACGGACATAAACGAACACATTGTCGAACGTTCACGAACGGACATTAACGAACATAAACGAACACAATATCGAACGTTCAAGAACATAAATGAACGAACACGGCTCGTGTTCATGTAAACGAATGAAATTTTCTTTTTCGTATTCGTTCATTTACTAAATGAACGAAATAAACGAACTTCCCGCCGAACGGTTCACGGACTATTCGCTAAACGTTCAGTTCGTTTGCAGCCGTAAATAGAAATGCAAATTATATCACTCATCCCCGACATTTGGTTATTTATCGTTTACGAGCTAACACCGTACTTAACAACGGTTCACGCAAATGATCATGTGGCTCTAATATAAACCACATATCATTTTGTCTTTGTTTTTACGTCACATTAACCGCCTTTTGATCGTGTCTTTACCTTTTTTTTCATTTTTCATTCATAACTTCTCTCCTCGTATACGGTTTTTACTCTTAAGGTTTTCTTTGATGTAACAACTAAAGTCATAAATGAATTTGAGCAATTCTTCTTGTCACATTGATGATGTTGTTACAGGTAGAGAGATGTACAAACCGGTAGGGCCAAACCGGTTCGGGTTTCAAACCGGTCCGGTTTGAACCGGTTTTTTCTCAACCTGTTCGGTTCCTAAACCGTTTCAAGCCTAGAAATCTCAAACCTATGAAACTGGTCCGGGCCGGTTTGAAACCGGTTCGGTCCCAAACCGGTTCGGGTTTTTTTGTTTTTTTTTAATCCAAAGTAATTAAATAAATACATTTAGGGTAAATATGATACATTTAGGGTAAATACAAAGTAACTCATTTATTATACATGAAAAATTAAATATGATTATTTATTTTTATTTATAAATATTAAAACATAAAACATTACAAAAAGCTTAAAATTAAATTTATTCAATAATTTAACTCTTAAAAATCAAAGATTACATAAAATATAAAATAAAGATACTATTCCAAATATATAAACAATTCAAACGACGTAAAATTTTAAAAACTAAACATTTAAGCTAGTCGTTCTTCGTTCGTTCGTTACATATTTGAATATTTTATTCTTCGCCACCAGAACCCGAGCTATTACGAAGGTACTCATCATATGTCGCTTCATCATCGGTCCTTCCGGGTGTCAATCCACCATCTACTTCGTCTTCATATATTTCGGCTTCATATTCCAATTCTCCTTCAAGTGAGCATTTGTCTTGTATTCTTTCAGCTCCATCCAAATAATCCTTCAAGCAAATACACATTTCAACTGCTTTGGGAGTGAGTCGGGTTCTTCGTATTGATATAATCCTGCCACTAACAGAAAAAGCAGATTCCGAAACTACCGTGGAAGCTTTGACGGTTAGTAAATCTCGGGCCATGGTGGATAGGGTGGGAAATTGATATTCCTTACCTTTCCACCAAGCCAACAAGTCAAAATTTTAAAATCTTGTAAAGTCATGGTGGATAAAAGTTTGTTCCACTATACCTCCCCGAGTTCACTACTCGAAGTGTTACCACGTTGACGTTTATTACATCCATGTTTCTCATTTAGAGAGTCCATGATTATTTAATTGGATCACTTGAACCTTCGTCATGTGCTGCATGCCTCATAGAAACATGTATGTTTGATGTTTCATCATATTTTGCTAAATAAACATCAAACATTTGGCCTAAATGTGCGTTTAAATTAGCTTTTACACTTTGACCATAATATGGGTTTTCTTCTTCTAAATCCAAATTAAAAGTAATTTTATCAAGTACAGTTCAACCCCCGACGTATTTAATCGATGGTTTAAGGCAACGGCACATGTAATAACCGGAGACACTTCTTTAAAATATTTATTAAGTTTTTATTTTATTGGTTGTATCATATCCGAATAAGGTCTACCCCTAAATGACAACTCATTTAATTTTGAAGTCATTAAATAAATTTGGTGAAATACTAATGGACTCGTTGGATAATAAACTCCAGACAGACAAGTAGTTGTGGTTTTAAAAACATTAAGCATTTTGATTATTTCTTCAATAATAGCCCAACCGATTGATGGTAAGTCGAAGCCTTTTCACGACTCACCAAAGTATTGTGAAAGGCTATTAAACTTTCTTTTTACTCAATAGTCTTTTCAAATATGTTACAAGTCGAATTTCATCTTGTAGGTACGTCCCAATTCGAACCTAAACATTTGGAATTTGCGTCTTTACAAAACTTGCGATACCTACTATATCTTTGGTTACTGCTAAAAATGTCACGTAACATTCTTTTAAAACTATCTTTTACTGTTTTTATAGTTTTTAAACCGTCTTGAACGGCTAAGTTTATGATGTGCACAACACATTGACTATAAAAAAACACACTGTCACAAATTGATTTATATTTTAATTTTAGATGTTCTATCGCAAGCGTATTATTTGACGCGTTATCAAAAGATATTGACAAGATTTTGTTTTCCAGTTTATATGTTTTAATAACTTTTTTCAATAAGATAAAAAATATTTTGACCAGTGTGAGGATAATCAAACAATTCAAACGCAATCATACGTTTCATCATTTGCCACGAATCAGGTTCAACCCAATGAGCGATGACACAAATGTTTGAGTCCGGTGAACCGTGAGGAGGGGCCAAACGTCACTAGTTAAGTTAACATCGGTTTATAAATTTTCAAAATAAGATATTAATTCATTTTTAGCTTTTTTCCATATTTTTAAGCAATCTCTTCAAAGTGTAGCACGACTTACATGTGTGTATCGTGGTTGGAGAGTTCGTTGAATTAGTCGAGTCAACCGTTCATTGTCGAAATGTTTGAATGACAAGCTTTCTTGAATTACAAAATGCGCCATTTGCTCGCAAACCACATCAACGTCATAAGCCCAAACATTCCATTCGCTTGTCATCGAAACTTGACCTCGAGACGTTTCACCTTTCAAAGCCTTACAATATTTATTCGCAATGCGGTTTTTTAAAGTTGTATTTGCATCTTTTTTGAAAAACTTATGACAAACTTGCAACGAGCTTTGTTTGGACCATTAGTCATTTGACATAAATTGTAATTCCACCATATTTCGGGGTTCCTATTCGTAGGAAGGATTGTTACCACCGCGTTGCTTGAAGACGCATCACAACCAACGGATGATTGAGCACTTGATGAAGCCATTTTGAAATAAATGAGAGTATTGAGAGTTTTTTTTTGAATTGAACGAGAGAATTGAGCGTTTTTTAGAATAGAGAGCGTTTTAAATTGTTGTGCTTCAATCAAAATATCCAATGCATATTTATACTAGCTTAATGGGGGTATAATGGTAAATAAACACAAAAAAGGTCAATAACAGCTATATAGCCGTTATATATAGGCTAGTTTTCGAAAACCGGTTTGGTGAACCGGTTTGTGACCCGGTTTGGGAACCGGTTTGGGACCGTTTGAGAACCGGTTTGAAACCGGGCCAGTTTGAAACCGGTTTCAACATACGCACCCTCGAACCGATAGGGGAACCAGTGGTTTGGACCGGGCCTGGACCGGTTTGGGCCGGAAACCAGTTTTGTTTTTTTTGGCCGAATCGGTTCCCGAACCGGTTTTTTTGGCCATTCTACTTGCGGGGGTATTTAATCTTCTTTTCGATCTTGGCGACTCTTCATTTTACTCATCATTGGCGTTGAGATTAAATGAAACGTAATCCCTTTCGAAGACCTTGGTGTTGAGTTGGCGGTCTTCGCTCGTTTTAAGATAAGTCACCAAACTCCGCACCCATAAGGTTTTGGCCAGCCATTTAGGATGGCTTTTAACAATTTCTCGTGACACAAGATGAATAATCTCTGGTTCATTAAGCTTTCTAAACTTTTTTGTGCTTCCTTCATTATGTCTTAATTCGTTTATTGGTGAAGTTGTTTAATATTTCAGTAGACTTTATAACCTTATTGTTTATATCCTTCTACTTTATGTTCATTTGATGAATTGTAGGCCTACAACCCTCTACTTATGATCAAAATGCTCAAAGACCTGCTTCCAAAAAGAATTCGCGGTCTGTTGATTTCTTGTGCTAGAGTCTTTCGATATGCTTATCAATGCCTTCGCTAAGGCTATTTCTTCTCTCTCAGACCATGGCTTTGTCGTCCTCTTCGTAGCATACTTCTTTGTTTGCGTAGGCGCTCAGGGGCGGCCCTGAATGGGAGCCGGGTGGGCGACCGCCCAGGGCTCGATCTCCTTATGAGCCCGGAATTTTTAAAATTATATATTATATATTATATATGTATGTATTTTTTTAATAAAAAAACTATATCTATTAATTAATCCATTAACAAACCTAATAACATTATGATTATTTTAGCTCATTAAACTTTAACTAATAGCCATTAACATTTAAATAATTTAGCCCAATGAATACTCAAGAGATTAGCGATGATAGCTATTTGAAAACGACGTGTCGGAGAACATGAATTATGAAGACTTGATTGAGAACTTTGCTTCCATAAACGCTAGCACAGCCTCCCGTTTAGCTTAAATAAGTAAATTAAATCATTTTGCTATAATACTTTTGTTTTGTTTATTGTCATAAAAACTATCATCGTATTATAATTTTTTATATACAAGTTATTCGGTTTAGATTTTTTTATATGTCGTAATATAGGGGCCCATTTTTGTTCTCGTCCCGGGCCCAAATTCATTTGAAAATCTCGGGACCTTCGTTCACCGCTACAAGTTTTAAAAAAAGTATACAATCTGAGATAGTTGAGTGTGAAAAAAAAAAACACTTGTTAAACTCAAAGAAACAAAGAGAAAGTTGTAGGCAAATTCTTCAGTGTCATGCGAAACATTATATAATAAATTAAAAAACAACTTAAAAGCTATGGTATATTTTAATTTTTCATTCTTTGAGCACTAGACTTTTGATTTCCATTCCTTGTCACAAATTTTAACTCTTCGTTCTTTGAGCGCTAGATATTTTCAGATTTCCTGATTTCCATTCTTTGTCACAAATTTTAACTCTTCGTTCTTTGAGCACTAGACTTTTGATTTTCATTCTTTGTCGCCAAAGTATTTTTTTTTTCCATTTTCACCTCTCATACTATATATAATCATGTTTTTAACTAATTTTATTTTTCATTAATTTCATTTTTGTTTAATAACTTCGTTCATTAATTTCCTTTAAGACAAAATGCGTTGTTGTGTTTAGCTCTTTTTCCTCGACGTTCCGATATAACTTTTTTTGTATCGTAGGCCACAGGAGTGCCATGTTGCGGTTTTGTAATAAACCTAACTGATTATGAGCGAAAAATATTGTTGCTGACAATTGTATAACAGAACCGGTTTAGACATTCACTTTTATGCTTTTTGAAATCCAAACCAACATCAACCACACACAGTGTAGCACAGGAGAAAAATTAATGTTGTGTATAGCGAGGATAAAAACTAGTCGTTAGAAATGACCAAATGGAAGATGCTAGTCATGCAAATGAACAACATACCGATAATAACGGTATTGAGAATGCAGATGCATGATTCGCCATTGAATTTTGATCCTGATTTAGAGACGTTGATCATAAGCATTTCGCTTATTTTTTCTTCAATTCGTTTCTCCAAAAACTCAAAGGAACAATTCTTGTCACTGGCCGTGATAGATCGCACCAAATCAACTCGTATGTAACATTTTTACCCCCATCAATCCTACATTTTTTCTCACAACCTGCATCGAATCGTTGAGTTCTTCCTTATTTGTGCAATAATTATGTTAATATGGCTCTTATCGCCTCATGATCTTGTACCCATTTTGTGAATTTGAGCTTTTGTATGCTAAATTTATTTTAGGGTTTGTGATCATGGGGAGAAATTGACACAGTATAATTGATATTAATCTATTAAACGCATAGTGTTTGGATATTTGGGATAAATTATAAATATCTGCAATGTCCCACCTAGTGGAATCATAGTTGATGAGCCCATCGAATATGGGATGATGTATATCATGTATTGATGTTTCAACTCTCACGTCTCATGTTTGATTAGGTCACAATTCTTCAGGGGTCCACTTCCATTAGTGTCAAGTTCTAAGAATTGATGTGTGCATGACATATGCCAAAAGTGAAAGGTAGTTTTAGAAAAGGAGAATAAGTTTTGTGTTGTATTTTCCAAATTGACACTTTGATTTAAAGGTTGCATAACTAGGTGACCCAAATGTTAAACCCCACCCATTTTTCGATTTGGTTGCATTTATGTTAATTTCTACCAAATGTTTGTCGTGAAGTGGTAAAATGACATGAATGCTAAACCTTTGGGAGATTAGGAATCAAATTTTGAAGTGTGATCGAAAGATGTAGAACTTGTCAAGATGAGAAATATGTGTGAAAGGTACACTTTTGCTATAATTAACGAGTCGGGTGTAGCAAGTTATGACCATGATTTTGACTAGAACGGACATAAATGAAACCAGTTTGATAACCTTCATAATACTGTGTCTGTGTTTGGGTTTTATATATTTAAAAGCAGTTATCATCGTTATTTCCTTTTAGGGGTTGCTGTCTTAATTTATTTGTTAGATCTTTTGAAGTTTGTGGTTTATGTTAAGGTTAACAGTCACCTACTGTTCTTTGGGTCCTTGGTGTCTATTATGTGACATTGACAGCCTAATAGTTATTTCAAATCAGACACTGTACAACCATATGGAAACTCTAGATATTGTTCTTTTCACTGAAAAGCCAAATTAATTGCTGATTTTAGTTGTTAATTTTTATTCATTTCATATACAGATAAATCATATCTGTTAGAAGACCATAGGTAGTTAACATTTTTTGAGGTTGAAGGAGCTAAATTTAACCTTGTATCACCTCTTTGATTTGGCTCTAGCCTAGCTGGCTGGCTTACACAGCCAATTTGTATTCAAACATCAAGACATTGATTTTCAAAGTAGCAAATTATTTTCTATAGTTTTAGAAGAAAAGATATAAGATACACTAGGAGAAAATCTAAATAATTGAAGGGTATTGTAACACCTGTGAAATTTTCATATTATTTTTGTCAATTAAATAATCATGGTTATGTTTCAAGCGTGATTTCATGACTAAATTTTAGATAAAACTTAATGTCTAAGCCTTGCGATACGACTTAATAATTAAGTTACGGATAAAACTTAACAATTAAGTATTGGATAAAACTTAATGACTAAGTTTTAGATAAAATTAGGATGAAACTTAACGGCTAAGTTTTGGATAAAGCTTAATAGCTAAAACTTGGATAAAATATAAAACTTAATGGCTAAGTTTTAAATAAAATATAAAACTTAATTGCTAAGTTTTGGACTTAATAGTTAAGTTTGGATAAAACTTAATAAGTAAGAAATACTTAATGAGTAAGAAATATCCATGTATAAATAGATGCCTCTTGCTTCATTTCATTTCATAACCTTTTGATTGTCTTCCCTACTTTCACACACGAAACTCTCTACTACCTTTTAAACACCATAAAGATAACTCGAGATTAGAAAACCGGTGTATATGCTCTAGACAATAAGTATAGAAGTTCTGATTTAATCAATGTGTTAGAGGCTCGTGACTTAATCCTTAAGTTACTTCGAGGTTCAGAAACAAAAGCTTATCAAGTTTAGAGGCTCTGTTCAATTTACCAGGTGAATACGTTTAATACTTTCAAAACATTCAAATGATTTTATTTTGCGAAAATGGGATTAGTACGTTAACCATGTTAATGTATAGAGGTATTCTGCTAAAACATTTAGGCCAGAAGTATATGTATGTTTGATCAAATTATATCCTGGGGATGGGTGAAAATCCCATACCGGGACTGGTTCAGACTCAGTGCAGATCCGGAGAGTCCCGTAGTAAGACTGCCTGAGCACCAATACCAGTATATATGGAGGGGGAACTTCCAGTTGAAATAAACTGCTAAATGTGTGGTTTACCATTAATTTATGATTAACTGTTTATAGTTATTCATGCCGAAATATTTTTGTGTCAAATTAAATTTATTCCCCAGCTTTTCGCTGATGTATTATTTTCAAACATTTTCAGGTAAACATGATTAAATATGTTTAGTCAGGTGTTAGTGCTGGATGGACTATGAATCCTAGGCATGGAAACCCTGTGATGAATATAGTAGCAAGAATAGTGCCGGAAAGATTAAAGTTTCCTAGGCATAGACCTTGTGGCAAGTTTTGAATATCTGTCAGTAGACAGAAAATTTTGTAAACATTGCGTTGAATAATGTTACGTAAAATTTTGGGTATTTAATCCCCAACGAATATATGAAAGTTTGTTTTTATAAATCATCAGATAAATTGTGAAATGATTTTCCGCTGCGTAAACGTCTTTCAAGACATGCAAATAAAAAGTGAATAATAACGCGTACCAATCGGTCGCACTCCCGTGGTGCCCTGAAGCCGGGGTGTGACAGGTATGAAAGGAACTACAGTCTACAGTTACTCAAAGAGATGGTCAGACCTGTTTGGTGCTTCTTCTTAGATCTTACAGTGAGGGTTATTGGCTCTTCATTATAGCAGTGAGCCAAGATGGCTCAAAAATTTAGAGCAGTGCATATATTTAGCATATGAATGTTCTAAGCACATTAATTTGATATTAGGATAGACAACTGACCGCCTGACCCTGTCATCTTTTCTTTTGGTTACTTCCACCTACTGACATTGAAACCATGTGATCCAACTGTGCAGAGTCTGTTTAGCTCATTTAAAGGAAGTTCATGTATGCATCAAAAGATGGTGAAATGCATTGGCTGTCTTCACTATGTTCTATTTAAAGATAATTAATTATGAGAGTTAAGTGTTGGTCAGTAGTGTTAGTATAATATTGTTACAATTTACTTCTGTGAAATTGTTGCCTTGGGGAAGAAGTCGACATGATAGTAACACCTACCTACCTTTTTACCTATCTCATTGGTTAACATGATATTTGTGGGGTTCCATAAGTTTACCGATAACAGTTAAAAAGAAGGAATGCCAAGAATTTTGTTTGACAAATGTTCTAATGGATCAAAAGAAGAATGAAGCATGTTCTTTTCTTTATTTTTCTTTTTTTTTTTAATCTAAAAACATGATCCATGAATTTTTTTGGCCATGCTCTAATTACCACATGTTGATTAATTTCAACATAAAACATAATTCTAGAAAGAAAAGAACTTACTCATCCGAAGATTTGATTTGGTTTGATGATGATGCCATAAGATAGTAGCCTTTAATCTCCTTTGATGTCCAACTTATAATGGATAGAGTATGCATGTGTTGTTTTTCTTTCTTTTACTTCTCTCAAACTTAAATAAGAGAACAATATGTAGCGCACTGACTAATTGGACTTTAAATGGATTTAGTAAATAAGCTTCCATATATAACTTCACAAAGGGCAATATTGTCCATCTAAATATTATCTTGGAGGGACCATAATACGATTATCAATAGATTGATAATTGTATCTACTAATATATAAGGCCGTATTGGTCAATTATTATAACTTGATAATTAAGTTAACATATCAAATAGTCAGAAGACAATACCATTAAGTAAATTCTAACAATAAGATAATAAGATTGACTTGCTAGGGGGTTGTAGACTTGCTTTTTCCCTTTAAAAGAACACAAAACCTTTGTTCTTCAGTTTTCTTGCTTGGTTTTGTCCCTAGTTGTGTTGTGGTATGTTTGTGTGATCTGTGATCATACAAATTTTTTTTTTCTCTACTGAATCATTTTCTGTATGGATCATGAGATGCTAGGTTGTACTCTTTCAAGAGATTACATCAACGGGTTATGATGGGAAGTAGAACATGTATTTGCTTAAAGTGGTTCTTTGAATGTATTTTGAACCAATTTATCTCTGCTAACCCCAACTAGCATTGTATCTTTTAGTTTTGAACAAAGTGTTTATTGCTTTCTCATTTTTCTTTTACCGGAAAGTATTAAACTAAGACATTAGTAATCTAGACTTGTTTTCAAGTATAGGTTTTTCAGATCTTTTAAGTAAGTTAAAACAACACTAAGAACATTCCAAATTACTCCGGCTGATTATTTTAATATTACTTCGTTTCCTGCAGATGTGGGTAATGACTCTGAGGAAGAGGATAAGACCCCACAGGTAAAACAGTAATACTATTTCATTTGTTGTAATATTTTACTGATTTTACTGTTCTAAATTACTAGTGTCACCTGATAGTAATTAATAGCTGTAAATAATACTGTTCATTCATCCACTTATGAAACATGATACTTATGTGTCAGCATCCCAAAATGGAAAAGAAACCAAATTAATATCAGAAATTTGACATTTGTAACAAGTGCAGTTAATGATGCTTAAGGAGATAATTAATCTTAACCTTGTTTGTATCCACTTCTAATATATTTCATGCAGCCAAGATATCAGGTACGGGGACTAACTGTTGGAGTAGCCCCCTCGTTTAGAAGTGTAGAACGTGCCGAGAAACGTAAGGAGGTAGTTTCCTACTTCATTTTCATGCAAATTTTTACAAATTCCCTTAGAAATTGTTCTTTATTTGATTATACACTTATGACATATATCCTAGAAATTTAACGTTAGTTTTGAAAGTATGATTCGTAAAATGGAACTTTATAAAACTTATAATAATTATGGTTTATTATTTTACCTGGTATTTTTTTTTCTAGTTCCAAATGAAGTTAGAGCAATAGCACCAAGCATTAGAGGCAGAGAAGATGGAAAGTGAAATGAGAACCAAGGTAACCAACCTATTGCTATACTTGGCTCCATATACGCATGATAACAAATTTGCCTCAATTCTCTAAAAATAGGTCGATTTTGGTTTTATTTTACTTCTAACAGGTCCAATGACTACGTTTGTAAACATCAAATACCAATGCGCATTTAAGTAGTTACAGACTGCTATATTTTTTATCTAAAAAAAGATTATTATTCTTCTTGAAATTGTCAATGATAGGAGGAGGAAGAAGCATCCATAAAGGAACTTAGAAAGAGCATGGTTGTTAAAGCACATCCTGTTCCGAGTTTTTATCGCGAAGGACCTCCTCCGAAGTTTAAACCTAAAATGGTACCTCATGTTCTTTACTCTATGTTATTGTACTTTCATCATTGTACGTGAATTAACAACGTCATACTTGTACGTATTTCGTTGACGTATATTTTGATGTTAGTATTTATAGATAGTAGAACATTTACAGATACCCGTGACTCGTGCCAAATCACCCAAGTTAACCTGGGGAAGGAGCTGCAATGATTCACACCATTTGACCATTGACGACAAGTGTTCATGTTCACGGAATGCACCTCTCAAGGGACGATGTTGTGTAACTCCAAATTCCAGTAGGAACAAATAGTTGCAAAGTTAAGGAATGTGATCCCCCAAACACATAAGACTTCTTCGTGTGAGTCTCATCAAGTAAATCAATTAAGATGTTGTTCTTCAGTTGGCTTTTCACTAGAAGCAGATGGATACAAACTTGTCATTGTAAGGACAAGTATGGTTTTTTTTTTTTTTTTTTTTTTTTTTTTTTTTTTTTTTTTTTTTTTGTATAAAGTTGATATTATGGACATGTATGCATCCTCTTGCATACGCAACACATAGACAAACACTTAAGCTTCAAAGCCTCTTAAGTGTTGTAACTTTAGACATTTTACCTGCAGTAAAGATGATGTTTTGAGCCTTAAACTCCGTTTTGACTTTTGTTGACTTTTTAGTCTTACAGTTAAAAATATTTCTATCAAAATTACACCAACACAATTTAAAAAGAAAATAAAAACTAAGATGTGTCCGAATATTACATCAAAAACTTGGGTTGTTATGCAAACATTGCTACAAGTTCTAACGGGCGGAGCCTTGTAGTTGGCCGTTCTAGCCTTTTCTATGTTTATACCTAAGCTACATGTAAAAGATAGTCGAAAGCAATATCCCTATGAACACCATTTCGATGGTTAAGTCAAGGATCAAGTATGACTACATAACACAGATGCATGTATATGATTTGTATTAGAGTTTAAAGATGGGAGGAGAGTGGAGAGAAAACAATACATGAAGAGGAGATGGCTTCGTATTGAGACTACCTTATATAAAGGCTAGAGTGATGAGTAGGCTTTTAACGGACCGGATTAAACATGCCCAAACTTAAATGTCAGGTCCAAGATAAGATCCAAGATAAGAGGTGCTAAAGCCTACATAAAGGGGTAAAGGGTGTGGCACACCACTCCCTCGTTGGTGTTAAGGGGCTGGGCCCCAGTTCTTCAACGGGCACTTGATAGTCCATTTTGTGTGTGTAAATCAAATTATAATTTTAAAAAAATGAGCGTAAAAGAGATGAGAGTATTTTCTTAGTTTAGTGAGTGGGTGAGGTTGAACGAGGGTGGTTGAAATAGATGATGTGAAGCCTACATGGAGTGAAGAGACGTAAAAATTCATCCATAATCCTTATGATACAAAATTAATAAATAAAAGTTTTCTTTTAAGGATTTGATAACGACAACCACAAGGATTGTGATTAGAAATTATGTCATACGTAAATAATATGGTTGAAAGTGGTAAAATGATAAAATGGTTAACTTCTTGGAATCCATGGATATGTTACGTTGCATTGTGTGGTGGCTAGATTCCTTCGGAGTGAGACTGTATAATAATGTAGCTTAAATGCCGTTCCTTTGAGCACTTTAGTTGATTTACTGAAATTTCCTTATATCACGTCGAAATATAAGAATAAAAATATTGTTACACATTTTTTTTGTTACAGTGTATGTATTTGAAAGCATAGAAACAAAAAGACGGTAAATAAGGATGTGTTCAATAATATTGAAAGACGTCAAGAAGATGACTAGTGGATTAAAGATAGGATGTAATATGTGATAAAAAAAGAAATAAAAAAAAGAAATAAAATATTTTTTTTCTCTTCTTTACTTTAAAGAAAAACTTTGTTCATGTCATCATTATGCACGACTATAAATTATTTGGAAAAAAAAGAAATAAAGCATGTTTTAGGGGACGTAGTGGATCTATAAACAATATATAAGAAGAGATCAAGTCTTTGGCTTATTTATGGTTAAAACATAGATAACACAGGCGGCAATTTAGTGAGAAAATAAAATAATTTCAAGTTTTGATATTTGTTGTATGTAATTTTAAAGATGTTTTCATGTTATGCTTTGTTGGTGTATTCTTGTTGGCCTTTGAAGTTTTTATCTATATATAAAATTTACCATGCTCGAGAACGTAACGTTAAAAGGAAACGTTAGTTTGTGAGATACTCTCATGAATCATGATGTGAAATTTATCCTTGGGAGAGTGAAGACAAAAAGTCAAAATACAGACTCAATAACGTTGACAAAACTGGTTTCAAAGTCATCAATATAAAACCAATAAAAACCCCAAGTTAACTTCTCGAAAGCCCCATATCATTAGGGTTTAAGGAAGCCAAAACTCCACATTTCTCCTCCAATACACAACAACAACAATGTCTCCAGATGCTTCTGATGCTCTTGCAGGTTTCCATCATCATTTATCTCTTCCAAAGCATCTTCATAATCATATCATCTTCTCTATACACCTAACCGATCTCTTCAATTTCAGCCAGAGAAAAAGTTCAACAGTTCTTAAACGCTGCAGTCACAGGAAACCTCGACTTCTTAAAGAGTGAGTATCATTCTTTCTCAAAATCTTCATGTTTCCAACACTAAATCGTTCATTGATTGCAGTTTGATTGTATGTGGCGAAATTGATAGGTGTGGCTGCACAATTGGATGATGGAAAAGGGTTATCGCAAACGGTGGCGAGTATTAAGGATGCGAATAAACGAGGAGCTTTGCATTTTGCTGCGAGAGAAGGGCAGACTGAGGTGTGCAAGTATTTGCTTGAGGAATTGAATCTTGATGTGAATACTAAAGATGAGGATGGTATGTGGTTCTTTGTTTGTTAGTTTTGACGCGATGTGGTGAAGGGTTATAACTTATAAGGATTGAAAGATTTATGTTGTTTTAGGTGAGACTCCTCTTATTCATGCTGCAAGGCAAGGTCATATCTCCACTGCTAAATGCCTTATTGAACATGGTGCTGATCCTTCGTTATCAAGTGAATTGGGAGCCACAGCTCTGCATCATGTTGCAGGAATCGGTGAGTTGTTTTAGTTTATATCGGTTCATTTTTCTCTATAGACTTTACTAAGGGACTAAATTGGAGTGCTGTATTGTAAGATGAGAATTATAACTACATACATGCTTGAAACAGAAGATTATGTTTAAAGAACACAAAGATAGTATCTTGTTCGTGTGAAAGATTGGCATGAATTTATGGAACTTAATGTTTGCAGGACATATTGAGTTGATGGAGTTATTGATATCATGTGGTGTTGATGTTAATTCACAAAGTGAGTCTGGCACCCCCCTGATTTGGGCTGCTGGTCATGGGCAGCAAGATGCTCTTAAGCTTCTACTAAAACACAATGCTGATGTAAGACTTTATCGATTGATGTTTCTTATGTTTCTTTATATTGGTGCTCTTTTGAACTTTTGTTGGTTTGTAATAGATTGCTAGCTAGACATCATATATTTACCCCATGGATGCTTTCAACAGAACATGCTACTTAGGGTTTGTTTGAAAAAAACTGATTAGGTCAGTGTTATATAAGTACGTGGTTTGGATGGTCCAGAGAGTAGAGAGTGCATAGAGTTGGTGTTGAATGGAAGATTGATTGTAAATGTTCTGAATGGATCATTGTGAATTACTTTGAACAGAAAAGAGTGTGCAGTATTTTGATAGAACTGAATTATGATTGTTGGATTATGATACATGCCCAATTGCCCAGGGTGGATCCGCCTTACCCAGTCGAAGCAGACCTGCTAGACTGGTGGGTAACCTGATTGGGGATCTGGGTCAGCTGCATCATGGGGTTAGTGGCTGAGAAATAGGAGCAGTTACAGCAGTAGAAATAGGGTGTTATGAGTTTCATTTGTTTCTGTCTTGTTTTAGTACTTTGATTAAGGTTTATTCCTTGTTAATCGGAGATCGTACCCTTCTTGAATTGGGTACGCTATCTGTAATATTTTTTGTTGTTTTCTAGCAATCTAGCCGAGTAGCCGACTGTTTTTAGATCCTATCAGATTATCTTAGCATGACGTTTAGTTTTGATAACTGAAAGCATCAAAACCCCATCCCCACATCCGGCGATGAATTGTACGTGATCTCATAGATCTTTGTTTTCCATGATTTTTTAATCTTTATGTTAGCCAATTGGTCACAGAAACACAAAGACAGCAGTGATTTTTGTGGGAAAACACACCCACGACTCTTTTCTTTTTATTGAATAAAAACCACACTAAAACCTCTTAGACAATGACCCTATTTTATACTAATCTTAACCTTAATTACTAATGAAAACTCCACTCAAACACAGCTGGAATGACAGCCCATTCACAGCCAAAAACATAAACACTAATACCATAAATAAAGCTAATTAAAACTTACTAAATAAAACAAACCTATCTTTAGACTCTTGATGATTCTCCCCCCTAAACTTTCACATATGATCACAATTAGGATTAACTTCTAACAATCACCCCCTTAATCCTAATGTGGTCTTCCTTCTCTAAAGTAGAGTCGGCTCATCATCTTCACAAACCAAGTTGGCCTCTTCGTGCTTTGGTTTTGACTTTGGACATTCATATGCAAAGTGACCAAAGCCTTCACACCTATAGCACTTAACTCGTGATTTGTCTCGTCTTCCACCGTGTTCCTGCAGATTGTTACTAGGCTGCCCTTCACGACCTCTTCCTCGATCTCGACCTCTCCCACGGCTTTGTTTGCAACACTCACAATTGCCACATCTTCCTTTAACTTGTTCATCATCACGAGTGAGTAGTAACTTACCTTGAGTGTCTTCAGCTTGGTCTTCTTGTGGTTTCACTCTCTCCTCATACGCCTTTAGCCGACCCACCACCTCTTCAAAAGACATTGATTCAATCTCTGAATATTGTTCAATTGATGCCACGATAGGTAGATATTTTCTTGGCATTGAGTTTAGAAATTTCCTCACAAGTACTTCATCTTCAAGTGACGACCCAAGACTTTTATACCTTGATTGCACTCCACTTAGTTTACCGGCGAACTCTTCAATGCTTTCAGTTTCTTTCATCCTCATTATCTCCAACTCGCTTCTAAGTGTTTGCAGCCTAGCCTTTTGAACCCTCTCGGCTCCCAAGTAACGAACACGAAGTGCATCCCACACATCTTTGGCATCGCGGTGCTTTGCAACTTGAAGCAAAACATCTTCGGGAATCGACTGAAATATCATCGCCTTTGCCATGTTCTTCTTTCTTTCTTCTATTGCACCACTTTTCACAGGATCAATGGCTTCTTGCAAATCATGTGCTGCTAGGATGGTCTCCATCATAATAGACCATGCAGTGTAATTAGTAGCGGTTAGTTTCGGGCATTGTAGAGACACGTTGCTTGACTCACGGGCAGGTACCATCTTTCAGCGCAAACACAAACAGTTCCCACAGATGTAGCAATATCCTCCCTCCTCTTTTTTTTTCACTCAAACTTCAGCAGTAAAAATCAATCTGTTTCACACAGATACACAGAAAACAATCTGTTTCACACTGATCAGTTTTTCGCTTCTTCACACGGATCACCCGCTTTTCCACACTGATCAATCACGGATCAATTCTTCTCGAACCCGCTTTCACAGCAAAGTTGGTTCAATCTTTCACGAATAAACAACTTCTTCTCCAGGCCGGTATCACACCTTTGTAACCTGTATCACACAGGTCTTCTTCTACTGCAGTTGCAACACACAACCTGTCTTCAATCGATCTGTCACAGATCAGTCACTTATCTTCACCCTGTTTTGATTGCTTCTCGCAACCGGCTCTCACAGCCCTTTGATCCTTCAACAGAAATAGAGCAGAAACTTCACAAATCTGGTCTGCACTCTGCTGTTTGATTGCTACCCAAGCAGCCCTTTTATTAGAACCTCGCAGCAGCCTTCATATTCAATCAGCAGCTCTTTTACCAATATTTGAACCAATCACATGTTCATTATTGGTTTGATGGTGGTCGGTTTTGTCTTCAACAGCCCTTGATCTTTATTGCTCTGATACCAATTGTTAGCCAATTGGTCACAGAAACACAAAGACAGCAGTGATTTTTGTGGGAAAACACACCCACGACTCTTTTCTTTTTATTGAATAAAAACCACACTAAAACCTCTTAGACAATGACCCTATTTTATACTAATCTTAACCTTAATTACTAATGAAAACTCCACTCAAACACAGCTGGAATGACAGCCCATTCACAGCCAAAAACATAAACACTAATACCATAAATAAAGCTAATTAAAACTTACTAAATAAAACAAACCTATCTTTAGACTCTTGATGATTCTCCCCCCTAAACTTTCACATATGATCACAATTAGGATTAACTTCTAACACTTTAGTGGACTTCACTGGTTCCTTGTATGATGTCCTTTCTTAGTTTAACCGATCCCCTTTCTACGAAACAAAGAATTAGAAAAATAGAGGAAGATATGAGAAGATGAATAAAGCTTTTAAAGGAGAAAAATAGGAAAGGCAATAGGAATAAAAAAAAGAATTAATGCTATTAATCTATTTTAGCAGAGTTTGAAAATAGGCGACCTTCTCAGTATACACTAGCATGGATTCTGTCATATGCTTTACGGCTATCTTTGTTTGTGTGAACTGTTCAACTATTCACATTCCGCCCTTCCAACAGCAAGGGGAGGGGATGGGGTAGTGCAATTGAATATCTTCTTCCATTGCTTTTGCTTGTAGTACATACATGTATTTATATGGTATTGAACCATGACGCTTGTTTGCAGCCTAATATTGAAACTGATGATGGCATTACTCCTTTGCTGTCAGCTGTAGCTGCAGGCTCACTCCAATGTTTAGAGCTGTTAATTCAGGTACCCTAATTTCTCTATTATTAGAATGTATATGTGTGTCTATTACTCTGCCTATTTAGACGAATGCTTCTTTCTAGGCCATTCTATCTAATATCTCAAAATGCAGCGCCCTGCTCACTAGTTACTTCTAAACTTATAAATGTTTTAGATTCCACAGTTTTATGTGTTGAATGGTAATACATATGTGCATTGGATCACAGGCAGGTGCTAAAGTTAATATAATTGCTGGTGGAGCAACCCCACTGCATATTGCTGCTGATATTGGTAACTCAGAATTGATCACGTGCTTGCTAAAAGCTGGTGCTGATCCCAATATGACTGATGAGGTGAGCCTTGAAAATGCTAGCCACTTATTGTTGAAACATTTTTTTGGTATCATTTATTATTAGCTATTAACCGTCATTTTTGGTAAGTGTCAACTAAGTTCGTCATGATACTTGTGGTCCTATATTGTAAACAAAATTGCTTCTTTTATCTGTTTTTTTTTGCTATTTTTAGGATGACTTAAAGCCTGTACAAGTTGCAGCTGCTAGAGGCAATCGAGGTGCTGTTGAGATGCTTTTACCTTCATCATCTCGAGTGGAAACTGTTAAAGATTGGACAGTTGATGGTATAATCAACCATATGCAATCTGAAGGTGCCAAAGAGCAGGTACTTGCTTGAATCTATATATGTTTTGATGGTTTTTTGAAGGGATTTTTACATATTTCCCCTTCCTAAGACCATTAATTACATATTTATCCAAGCCAAAAAATTAGTTACATATTTCCCCTTACTAAACCTTGTATATATGTTTTAAGAAGGGGAAATATGTATTTTTTTTTGGTTTGGGGAAATTTCTAATTAATGATATTAGAAAGGGGAAATACGTAAATGTCCCTATATTAAATGGCATTATTGTGTGGTGTTACTTTGATCATATTTTTGAGGTGATTTTTTTCAGGAAGCAGAAAGAAGTACAAGAGATAATGTGACTACCTCACTAAGTGATGCTACTTCTTCCACCAAAAAAACAGCCGAGGTACCATTTTGACTTTTTTTCTTAAGGCAAAAAGATTGTTCTATGTTTGTGGATGCTAATGTTCCTATATGTATTTTGTATCATCTTTTAGATTTTAAGGTTTCAATTGAAAGTCATGTGTACTAGTGGAGAAACTATCATGATCTTATCTTTAATATAAATTTAAGCTTGCAAAAGTCAGAAGTTTGTTTTTGTTTTGACGATGAAGTGTCTGTCATGTTTTCAGGTGTCAGCGGAGGCGAAGAAAAAAGCCGCGGAAGCCAAATCAAGAGCAGATGATGCTTTCAGGCGGAAGGAACATTCGATGGCTGTAGATGCTTATACTCAGGTGCACATTTTGATTCTTTTGTGATTTTAAATGTTACTTTTATGGCAGTTAAAAAGGAAATTATCTGATTTTAAATCTTATCTTTTTCTGTTGGCTGTGAAACAGGCAATTGATTTTGATCCAAGTGATGCTAAATTGTTTTCAAATCGGAGTCTGTGCTGGATACGCCTTGGGCAAGCTGACCGCGCGTTAACTGATGCACAAACATGTAGGGAATTGAGACCCAACTGGCAGAAGGCTTGGTATCGAGAGGGTTCAGCTTTGCGTTTGATGCAGGCATGTTCATCATTTAATCTGAAAATTCTTTACTCTAGAATTTAAGGGAAAATTATTATCTTTCTCTCTGTTGCAGAAATTTGATGAAGCAGCAAATGCATTTTATGAGGGAGTGAAGCTTGACCCTGAAAATATGGAACTTGTACATGCTTTCAGGCAATGTTCCAACTACCTACACGTTACTTTGTCAATTGTCGTTGTAGCGCTATTGACACATGACAATAAAATTACTTAAACAATTACAGAACAGTTTGGAAATTTCTATAAAATGATAGAAATTGCATAATTGTTAATTATTTGGATTTTGAAAGCCAGGAGTTGAATTAAAAACAAGGGCAACAAAGAAAATATATTTTTTTATATGGATAGAAGAAGGTTGCATATAACTTCTACCCTTTTTGGGTCCACTGATGGGGCATTTAACTAACTGGTCTTTAGGCCCTTGTGACAAACGGTTAAAAATCCGGTCATGTGTTTTATTTATTTTTTTATTCTGTTTTTTTAATAATCCGGTCATGTGTTTTATTTATTTTTTTATTCTGTTTTTTTAATAATGGGTTTTTTTTGGATAGAAAGAAAACAAGTGTTTGTATTCCCTCTCACAGTGCCATGTTCTTGTCATCTCACAGGGAAGCAGTTGAAGCTGGAAGACAATTTCATGGTGTAAACAAGGAAAAATAAAGTACTACTTTAGCTTCATTATTACTTAAATTTATATATGTTATGTTAATGAGGGTGTAGAATTCTAATCGAAAATGCTTAAATGAATTGCAGGAATGATCCCTCCGGCACACATATAGACAACCAATGAGAGTTGATATTATTATGTTTGTTTGACAGTTAGTTACTTGAGGTTTTTCATTGCATCTTTTAAACCTTTTATTGTGCTATGATGGTGGTTGCTAAAGCATGGTATTCAACTGTAGTAGATGTTGTACATGTCATGTAATATCTTGTCCTCATTTTTGTTCTTATGTTTGGATGAAAGCGTTTGGGTCATGACTATTTTTTTTAGTCACGGGTATTATACAAACATTTGATTTGATGGTCTTGATTCGCTGTCCTATAGAATGGTCTTGATCAAGCGTACTAAATGATGCTTTTGATTATTTTGACCTGTGTTTTTATTTATTTCTCTTGATTTTTCATTTGGCTCAGTTGAAGTAGGGGGTGTTTACAGATTGCTTCACTTAGACAGCTGGTTTGAGATGGTATATTAACCTGAATTCCTTCATCTTCACATCAAACAACACTATTTTTCTTCTAGCGTATTCGGGTGACCAGCAAAAGTAACTATCAACCAACCAATACAAACTTCCATCAGCAAATACACCTGCACTGTTTTTTGGATAAGCAGGTATTTGGGGTATCTCTCGCCACGACCTCATCCCCGAGCAATGAACCATGGTGCATAATTCGCGTACCACATTAATGTGTCGTGAACAGACTGCAAGTTTTTTGAGAATAACACACATCGTCGTTAAACTGTTGGCTGAATCATTAAACCCAGTACCTGCTGTGTCTTGGAAACCAAACCACCTATGACCACAAGCAATATTGATGGATGGCAGGTGGTCACGTAATATTGCAGGTCGAATGT
This sequence comes from Flaveria sonorensis, assembly GCA_025506505.1. Classification (NCBI taxonomy): domain Eukaryota; kingdom Viridiplantae; phylum Streptophyta; class Magnoliopsida; order Asterales; family Asteraceae; genus Flaveria; species Flaveria sonorensis. Next base: position 62,740,801 of record CM046440.1, on the reverse strand, counting down.
TTAGTGTGTCTATTTGGAGGTTGAAGGTAGGGTTTAGTGTGCGTTTAATGAATGATGTTAGCGATGATATTTATGGGTGAATGAATCCACAGACGTAATTAGAAAGTTTATGAAATTAGGAGACACTTAGCCCCAACTTTTCGCATTATATAATATATTAAAAAGCAACCGGAGTGTTAAATGTTTTTGGCCACAAAGGTTTTTTTTTTTTGGTTTTTTTGGTGCAATGTTTTTTTGGTCCCATAGTTATCTATAAAATATTGAATAAAAATTGATTTTATATAATTATATAAATCCATTATAATTTTAGCCATTTTCTTTAAAATATTTTTAAGCACTAATATGATGACGAACTAAACTGTTTATGGGCAAAAAAAATGGTTGACGGAAACCAGTTTTAGCATTCGTTTTTATGGTTTTTGACGAGCTGATAAGATAACAACTAAACTCACGTCACATAGCTCGGGGGAAAAACGATCAAACTCCCGCCACGTAGCGGGGTGAAAAAAAAATAGCTTCTACATAAATTACCAACTAACTAACCAAATTGTAGATTTATCCCAATGAATTAGTGATTAGTAGATGTATAATAAGATACATAAAGCATGATTAGCTTTAAAAAATATTTAAGAGAATTTTATATACACCTCTACAAACTTTCAAATATACCAAATCAAATTTAAAAGATAAATGATATTTAATATTTCAAAATTCTTAAATCAGTAAATTTGATATTTCAATTATTAAAGGTGCATATGATATTTTGATTTGGTTTAGATATATGATATTTAACAAAATTCGTAGGGTATATATGATATTTTGTGAGATTCTTAGGGGTAAATATGATTTTTAAAAATATTTCTAGGGTATATATGATATATAATATTCATTTGGGTATATATAATATTTAGTAATTTTTGTATGAGTATATGTGATATTTCAAATAGGGGCATTTACATATTTATGACATATTTATTAGTTTTATGACACGGAATGGTTTTTGTCTTTTTGAAGACTTTCTATGATTTAAGAGGGGGGAAATCGAATCAAACTTATTCATTTATGATCTTGGAGGCCTGGGGACGACAAAGGACAAAAATACTTCAATGACAAAACAATTTTATCATCCAATTCATGTATTTCACTTTCGGATTCCACAATTCTTCATCAATTCCGACCACATGCAACTACATTAATTACGATCATGTAAGGGTGTTGGGATTGATATTACTTGATGCAATTCTGGTTTGTAAGTACACTAGAAATGAATTTACTTTGATTGCTTAAGTGTTTGGTACTGTGTGAATCTATGTGCTAACATCTTTGTGTGTTGAAAGACAAGTTGTTTAATCAAATTAATGTATTTTTCTCTTTGATTCGGGTTAATTTTCAGTGATGAACAAAATATATTTGATTGTTAGTGTTGAGTAATGAGTTGATATTGTATATGTTCACATCACTTGTCGTATATTATTTGATTTCTTATTGTTAAATGATCATTTGTGTGAACGAAGTGTCATTTATTTATCCTCCATACAATTATGTTAATAATACTATGTCTATGTGGTGTATGAATGTAATTATCAAATCCAAAGATTTGTTGACTTGTTGAACCTCAACCCTTATGTTGAGGTGTTCAGAAATATACGAAATCGAATCCGAATCTGAAATATCCGAAATTCGAATACGAAATATCCGAAATTTAGGATATCTGAAATTTCGGGTTCGGATATAGATTTTGAGGATTTTCGGATATCCGAATTATCTGGAATATTTTTCTAAAAATCATTAAATAATAAATATTTTGATCAATTGCATAAATACCTTTGTAAACATCTCTTTAATGCATATATATACCCAAGCAAAAACTTTAATCGCATATATACCCAAGTTATTGTTATGACAATATTACCATCCCAAATAAATTAATAAACACTTACAGATGAATGTATATGCCATAAAAGAGCTTTAGAGGGTAAAATATACTTTTAACCTATTTGTTAATTATGAGGTTTGTAAGGGAAGAATTTGCTAATTATGAAGTTTTAGTAAGAATAATAGCAAATTAGTTATTACATAAACTACTTTTAATCAAAATGAGTAAATTTGTCAATTATAAGGTTTTGTAAGGTATGTATGCATTAAATTTTTTTGTTTGGGTATATATGTCATTAAAGAGTTGTAGAGGGGGAAACATGCTTTTAACCCTAAATATTTATTAGATGCTTCGGATATTTTCGGATATTTAATAATAACTTCGGATATCTGAAATCATTTTTAATAAAAAAATGTTAATTTTTTATAAAAATTATTAAATAATAAATATTTTTTAGAATTCGGATATCCGTTCCAATATCCGAAATTTTGCATACAGATAGTGAAATCTACTATTCGAAATTTTTGAATATCCGAATATAAACACTCCTACCTTTATATGATTATGATTTCTTCCATTGAAATTTTGTTACTTTTCTTTGTATTTTTTTTAAGAACGCCTTGTGTTTGGAGTTAATGCATTTTAATTTAACAAACTTCACACTAATTTCATATGTTACATTATGTTAGAACAATTAATTTGAACTAGGAGCCATCCAATGATGTTTTTATGATTCGACATTCTACTAGTCTTTCTAGCTAAGATGAATATGTTCCTAAACCTTTTTTTTAAAATTATTATTATCTTTGAATAGTACTTTGACGCCAATCATGCATCACAACATGTAACACAACAGCACCAAGACCTCGACGCAACGGATTCACAAAAAAATCTATTTTTTATGATTACCATTTCTAATGTATTGATTTTTTTGAACGACAAATTTACGACTCTGCTTCAGATGATAGGCGTTATCTTAACTGGGCACACCTAACCGTTTCCCAGCCGGGACCTCATCCCCAACCCTCTCAGGAGAAAACTCATTGCTGAGAACATCCCCTACCTCAACTCTAAGTATTTTACTCAGAATGTATTAATATTTTTAATCAAGTTTCTTATTAGCGTCTTAAAACACCTTATTAACATACAAGAGATGATGCTTATCTTTATTGTTAATTTAATTATCCAGCTTATTATCTCAAGTAGAAGATGATCCATAAAGGATTGTATTGTTTGCTTTCATTTATGATGATAAAAGATAGGATGCTGAAAATGAAGGAAAAATTAAAAAGGACGAGAAACATTATTATCCATTATATCTTAAATCTAATGGTTAAGAAAATTTGATTGCATAATTATAAATAACAAAAACTTTAGATACTAGGGCCAATAGTATTTTAGTCTTAACAATATCTTTAAGTTCCACATTTATTTTTAAACGTTCATAACTTTTACATACAACATTATTTTTTAAAAAAATTTTACCATAAAAACAAGCGTTTTTTAATCTTTAAAACACCTATAATTCTAATACATAAAAAACAAAATTTTTTTCATGTTATTTCGGCTCATTGTGTAATATCCGTCAGCTCATTGTGTAATATTATGTCATTGTGTAATATTCATCAGATCGTTGTGGGTTAATGTTGACCATTTTGTTATGCATTGTATTTTTTTAAAAATGATGATTTTAAAATAATACAATGATAAAAATGTATTTTTTTACGTTTTTCCAGTTCATTGTGTAATCCTGATAAGTAATTGTGTAATCCTCATCAAGCAGTTCATTATGTCTATTTCTAATAATAGAGTCTAGTGCTCGTCATTATGTTACTTATTGTGTCTAATGTTAACCAATGTGTTTTTTAAAATGGTAATTTTTAAATAACACAATCCTAAACTTGTAATTTTTTTTATGTTATTTCTAGTTTGTTGTTTAATAATGATCAGGTAATTGTGTAATACTGAGCAGGTCATTGTGTAATCTTTGTCAAACAGCTAATTGTGTCTATTGTTAATTATTGAGTCTAGTATTGATTATTGTGTTACCCTTACGTGTCGTGCTTTTTAAAATGATGATTTCAAATAACATAATGCTGATAATATAATTTTCTTTACATGTTTCAGCTCATTATGTAATCTTGATTATGTCATTGTGTAATACTCGTCAGCTTATTACGTCTATTAATAATCATCGAGTCTAGTGCTGGTCATTGTGTCTAATGTTGACAATTGTGTTATGCATTGTGTTTTTAAAAATGATAATTTTTGAATAACACAATAATGAGAAATGTAATTTTTTTATGTTTCAAGTTTATTATGTATTTATCATTAGATAATTGTGTAATCCTCATCAATTTAAAAATTACACAATGACATTACGAAATTACACAATAAGTTTAAAAAAAAACCTTTGTATTTTGTATCAACATTATACGTGTTTTAAATATTAATAATTGATCGTTTTTATGATGTAATTTTTTTAAAAAAATAATATCGTATGTAAAAGTTATTAGTGTTTAAAAAAGGTGAAACTTAAAAGAGTGAAAAAATTACAAAATTTGCCATCCACCTAATTTTGATCAAAAGAGCACGTGTTAACATTTTAATATTTTTTTACAATTTTTAGTTTTATCTTTCCCTAAAAGATATATCGTATTTTAACTCGGCAAGTAATCAAGTAATACTCTCATATTATTAGATTATTAAATTATTTTGTAGCATTAAGCATATTCAACAAATACATTCAACCTAGCAGCCTCAATTAATTATTCTCTGAACAAATATGACGATTTGGAGGCTAATTAAGTTTCTCCTATTTTCAATTTACGAACCCTAATTCTTTACATCAACGTGTTCATTCACCTACAAATATCATCACTAATACATTATCATTCATCAAACCCTACCTTCAGCCTCCAAATCGACATACTAAAACCCTTCAACCTTCAATCTACAACCTTTAAAACTTATCAATGGCGGATCATCAGTTTCCTCAAGACGTTATATACATAATCTTGTCAAGATTGCCCGTCAAATCTTTGGCTCGTTTCCGGTGCGTATGCAAACAATGGTTAAAACTCATCAACGATCCTTACCTCCATACCATTCACATCAAAGAAGTACCCACACCAATCATCTTCCAACAATTTCAATCTGTTCATCGCAACAAGATCACCAAAGAATGCAGAATTAGTTTCTTGCGTGTGATCCAAGGTACTACCAATGCACAAAAGGAGCCCCTTTTCAAGTTCTATTATAAGAGTTCGGGCTTCATGACTCGACAACAGCTCGTTGTAGGTTCATGCAATGGGCTAACCCTGGTGTGTTATGAAAAAGCCCCAAGTGATCACGGCTCCTATTCGTTTGCAGTTATTAATCTTCTTACTAAACAACGCCACAGTTTGCCACCCATCAAGTATTTAAGATCATGTAAGATTTACTGGTTCGACGTAACTGAGGCCGCAGGGATTGGCTTCGATGATTCCACCAACACTTTAAAGACGGTGTTCGTTATTCCTAAAGAACCTGTGTGGCCACTAGACACTGATCTGGTACCGAAAAAACTATGCACCATGGTTCATTACTCTGGGACGAGCTCGTGGCGAGAGATACCCAAAGCACCTGCTTATCCGATAAGCGGTGCAGGCGTGTATGCTAATGGGCGTTTGCATTGGTTGGTCAATACTCGTTTGGATCGCTTGTTGCCCAACGTTAATGATAGAAGGAAAGTAGTGTGGTTTGATGTGAAGATGGAGGAATTCGGGTTAACTGAGCCCCCCAAACCACGCGGAGACTATTGGAGCGACTATCAGTTGGTAGATCTAAACGGTGAAGTTGGATTTGCATATGTTGACGTTTGTATCGAATTGTGGGTGTTGAAGCAGGAAGAATGGGTGTTGCACTGTTGGTTTGATCCAAATGTGGCGTTGTATGATGCCACGGTTTTAGGTTTTTGGAATAAAGATGGGGACGTATTATTTTCGACTGCTGGAGGGAAATTGCTGTTGTTTACAAGGTGAAAACTGGTGATTTGCTACAAATTGATGGGGTTGAGCTACGTGAAGCACATATTCAACTGTTCCAAAACAGCTTGTTCGCGATCGATCCGTGGTATCAACACAAGTGGTTATAATCGATTAGCAACTGATATGTAAAGATTATTAATCAAGTGCTACAAGGTAGTTAATTAGTTGTTGGTGAAGAGTAGATCGAATTCATGTGGTACGTACTTTCTATCTTATTTGGGTATCTTCTTGTTTGTTTTTAGTTCATTAGTTTTAAGTATGGTTAATTTCCAGATTGCTAGATTTGCCTATTTGATATCAATCAATATGAGTATATAACCATCATTTCATGCATGGTTTTTGAAGTTTTTCTGAAATTGTTTTGGAAAATAGGTGTTTCAAGAACCCTAGTTTTTTAGCTTTCACGTGTTTTTCTGAGTTGATGAGACAAAACACTGTATCTGTAAATCGCATTTACGGATCTCCACATGCCAACCCTAATATATGTTGGGTTTGTGAAGGCTTTGGGCTTGGGCCCATGTTTAAGTTTTCTTGTTCATTAAGTTGTTAACCCTAATTAGTCTCTATATATATCCATGTCATGCATTTGTAATCTTTGTACTGAGCAAATAAATAAAACCCTAGTTGCAGCCCGTGGACGTAGGTCACATCGACCGAACCACGTTAAATTCTCGTGTTCTTATTGCTTTCGTGTGCGTAAGAGTGTTTTGTGTTTATTTCCGCTGCGTAAAGATACCTAACAACTGGTATCAGAGCATCAGGCTCTTGAAGATTTCATACGAAACACGCCGCCGTGTACCTAGGGTTGCCGCCGCCGCCTAGGGTTGCCGCCGTCGCACCGCTTAGGGTTTCTGCCATCGCCGCCGTTGCCGCCTAGGGTTTCTGCCGTCGCCGCCGTCATCTAGGGTTTAGCGCCGCCGCCTAGGGTTTTGGTTGGAAGTACCGGATCTGGTTTGTCTATTCTTTTGTTGACTAGTTATCAACTGTTCAGCGCGCTTGTTTTTTGAAGACTTGTCTCTGTTTGCTATTATGGCTGAAGACGGGAAGACTGTGATCGAAAAGTTTAATGGCACTGATTTTGGTTGGTGGAAAATGCAAATAGAAGCATTATATGTCAAAAGGATTTGGATATGGTACTGGAAAAGAAACCGGAGAGTATGGAGAAAGCTGAAGAAACAGTTTGGAATTCCAAGGACAAGAAAGCTAGAGCAGTTATTATGTTATCTTTGACGAAGAGCGTTGCTTTTAACATCATGAAAGAAACCACTGCAAGTGGTATGATGTTGGCTCTGTCAAATATGTATGAAAAGCCGTCTGCTGCTAACAAGGTGTTCTTGATGAGGGAACTGTTCATGACGAGAATGAAAGAGGGAAGCTCAGTCACCTCTCACATTAATGATCTGATGTCTATTCTTACCAGATTAGAATCAGTGGGAATAAAATTCGATAATGAGACTCGAGCTCTGGTGTTGCTATCTTCACTGCCATGACAGTTGGTCCGGGATTGTAACTGCTGTTACAAATTCTATGGGGGCTAACGAAATGACATTTGAAAAGATCCGAGACATTGTGATAGGTGAAGACACACGTCTGAAAAGTGCAAATGTTGGATCATCTTCTGAGATGTTACATGTTGGCAGGGGAAGGGAAAATAGCCGAGGCAGTGGGAGTCGGGGAAAGAGTTCAACTCGGACTCGGAAAAATGTGAGGTGCTGGAACTACAACGAAGATGGACACATTAAGAGTCAATGTCCAAAGAAAGGTCTGAACACTGCTGCTGAGGATGTCAATGATGGTGACGTGTTAATCCTTGAGGCTGAAAACAGTGTGGACTCTTGGATCATGGATTCTGGTTCTTCGTTTCACGCCGTACACAGCGGTGAAATGATGGTGAATCTGAAAACAGGCGATTTTGGGAAGGTACGTCTCGCCGATGGCAGAATGCTTGATGTAATGGGCATGGGTGATATTGATTTGGTGACTCCATTGGGAACTACATGGAACCTGAAGAATGTCAAGGTGATTCCGGGTTTGAAGAAGAAATTAATTTCTGTTGGTAAACTGGATGAACAAGGATTGGAAGTCAGGTTTGGTGATGGTAAATGGAGGGTAATCAGTGGAAACCGGGTGATTGCTCGTGGTGATAAGCATGGGTCATTGTACACGATGGAGGTACCTGCTGAGGGATTGATCAACTTGGTTAAGCAAGTCAAAGTCGGGTTCGCTAAATCTGCTGCTAAGAGAGTTCATTTTGCAAACATGAAGTCTGGAGCAGAGATTGTAGCTGAATGGGGTCAGAAGTCTAAACCAGTCAGAGGATTTTGTGACAGTGGGAGCATGGGGCATGTTTCGGGTACAGTCAAGAAGAATCGTTAGGTTTTGAAGACTAAGACTGGAAAATTCTCTCCTGGTGATTGTTTGCTAAATTTGGAGAGTGTTAGTGGTTCTCGGTGTATCTCTGAATCTGGTGGATCGTGTAAACCAGTTGAGACAGAGGATGGGTCGCTGGTGGAATTTGCCACGACTGAGTTGGAGCTCGGGAGAGCTTCAACTAGCCCTTCTGGTACTTGATGATGAGGGGTTGCTGCAACTAGGAGATGTGATGGAGTCTTAGCTTGTTCTTTGGGAACTGGAGGCTTGGAAGACTTGTTTAAAGATTACTGAAGTTACTAGACGACTGGGTTGCTTTGTACTTGAATGGCGGGCTAGAATTTATCGCAAAGCCTTCAAGTGGGAGATTGTTGGGTTTGTGAAGGCTTTGGGCTTGGGCCCATGTTTAAGTTTTCTTGTTCATTAAGTTGTTAACCCTAATTAGTCTCTATATATATCCATGTCATGCATTTGTAATCTTTGTACTGAGCAAATAAATAAAACCCTAGTTGCAGCCCGTGGACGTAGGTCACATCGACCGAACCACGTTAAATTCTCGTGTTCTTATTGCTTTCGTGTGCGTACGAGTGTTTTGTGTTTATTTCCGCTGCGTAAAGATACCTAACAATATACATATATTCTAGTAATATTTATACTAGTTATTAGATAATTTAACCTACTTAATACTATATTAATATACACATATTCTAGACAAATTGGATTTTAATAATCCAGATTATGATTAATTGGCTGATAATAATTTATTTTATCAAATTGACCGATAATAATCCCAATCTTTAGTTTCGCTAGCAATGACAATCCTAGTAACATAATTTTTATTGATTTACGTTTGATTTTCATTTATTTTTCATTTCATTTCATAGCGTGTCTCCTTATTTTATTCACTATCACCATCGTGAGCAAAATCAAGTGGAAATCAAGTGTAAACAAATATACATAAAATGGGGATACCATCATCAGAAATTCACCCACAACAATATATAAAGGGTACTTAGAACAAAAATATTATCCACAACAATATATAAAGGGTACTTAGAACAAAAATATTAAAATCAAACACAAAGAAAGATGCAATGAGGAGTGACGCCTCAAGTATTAACAATACTAAAAAACGAAAAGTAACTCTACTCTTTATCAATGAGAAAAGGAGTCATTGTGAAGTCTTCAATGGAACTAGGCGTATACGCGATTGGTTTTTTTCATGTTTTTTTCTATATTATTGTATGCACATGTTGCGCGTGTGATAGAGATGCATCATCATAGCCGATAACACGTCGCAGATGAAACTATATAGATATTGAGTAAATCAGACCTCGATCGTTTCAAATCAACATACATATTAAGAAACTTGGAGCAACGTACAACCAACATCGTTTTGGGAATAATGAAACAATAAAAAGTCTCGATGGATACAGGTTCATCATCATCGACCCATCATTCCTTGCAAGATACCAAAATCGCAACATCCAATCATTAACTAACATATGACATCATCCATAAATACGTCAAAGAGAAGATTCAAAAAAATTAAGATTACTATACTAGGGCTTAGAGTAAATGTCCGGTTGTGGCCGTATACCCGAAAGGGTTGCCAAGCCATGGCAACTGCCACTATTTTTGCCCTATAATCATAGCCCATGAACCATAAAATAACTCAAAGTCTCATATGAACACTTCATCTGGTTCATCATCACTGGCTCAAATAACGACAGGGACAATGTACCCAGTGTAAGAACTCACCAATATATTACCTCAACTAACCAAGACAATACGCAAAACAAATTAGATAATAAAGTCTCCGATAAGCAAGCGCTCATAATCATTGACTGAAAGATAGAACTAAAGTAAATCAAAGATCAAAGATGAACATATTTGTAGGTGAAGACTTGTTAACCGTCACAAACATCAACTGTATGGAAAACACGACAGGCCAAATCGCAATGCATCAAAGGAACATCCAAAACCCATATCCATAGAAAGGAGTGTCGGTGAGAAAGAAACCACTCTCGACCACCATCTTCGTAGGAGGCGAGGCGCCATCATCGTCGTGAGAGAGCATGTGATTGACGACAACATAGACAGCATGAACAACGATCAGATGCAGGGGCGACCTACCACCGTCAGGCGGCAGTGGCACCACCGGCAACAGGAAGCAACCTCGGACGACACACTCTCTCTAAAAATTGGTGACCAGCGAAAGCAACTATCAACCAACCAATGCAAACGTCCATCAACAAATACACCTGCATTGTTTATCGAATAAGCAGGGATTTGGGGTATCTCTCTCTAGGAGCTCATCCTCGAGTAATGAACCAAGGTCATAGTTGTTTGCGTACCAAATTAATCTTCGTGACTAGACTTGTTGTTTAAGAACATGTTTGGTTAATCTTGATATGACGAGTCAAGTTACGGTTTACGGGTTATTAGAAAGTTTATTTGGTCATATGTTTTTAATTATTACAAGATTAGTGGGTCTAGATAATAGAGTAGCGATGGGTAAGTCAAGTACTTTTAGTTTAGTGCAAGGTGTTTTCTCTATTAAATGTAAATTTGAGAATAAATGAGAAGCAAGAGTTTGTGAGTGTATAATCTAGAGCCTGAACCATCAATTGGTATCAGAGCGCAAGGTTAAGAAATGAGCGCAAGCCGCTAGTTTGACAGTCGGTTTTTCAAAGGGTCAGCAGCCCTAGGCTGTAGTAATGAGAGAGGAAGCATACAAGCAGGTTAAGAAAGAAGCAAGTCAGTCTCAAGTTTTGATCGTAGGGAAAAAGAAGAAAAAGGAAGAACTTAAAGGCAAAGAAGAGAGCAATATATCTACACAGATCGGAAAAGAAAAGATTCATGATCAGATAAGACAGAATAAAAACATCATGTTTGATATATTTGAGTAGATTAACAGCAGCAAACATGACGGATCTAGAAGGAAATTTCAGTGGTAACATAAATTTTTTTTCGTACATTTATATTAATAAAAAAGTCCGAAGAAAGATTATTCAAATCAAATTCATTTAGGATCGAAGGAATTCAACCCGAAGGAATTGAACTCGAAAAAATTGTTGACCCAATATCATAATCATTATTGTTAGGAATAGAACTCATGTATATGTTTAGATGATAAAATCACTCTTGTAATCATAATTATAATTATTATTCTTGATGATATAATATGAATATATTTGATTATAATTATGTTTATGAATTAAATAACCTTTATTTTGCGCGTCATATATTCATCTATGATATAATATATTTTAGAATATATATGTGAATGTGTAGAAAACATTAAACACTGTCAATTTGAAAAATTGACCAAGTGTTGGAACAACTGCGGATGAATAAAGTGTTTTTCCGTAGATGTTCTCGGGAACATAACTGGTGTACATCCGTAGATCTTCCACGGAAGAACAACCAGCTGAACAAGAAAAAAAACAAGCTACTGGAGGGATTTCTGCGGAAGACAAGAACTCCTGCGGAAGCACAAGAACAAGTACAGTACAACAGTTGCTACGGAAGACTAGTTACCTGCGGAAGAGTAAATTCCTGCGGAAGACCAATTAACTCGGAAGTTAACATCAAGTCAACAAGTCAACATGGCAGAACATCAACAACATTAATGACGATTGAAGACATTTTATTCATCAACAAGTTTTATCATCAGTAGAATCATTGTATATCACGAATTCCTAAGCCGATAAACATAGCGAAGATTCGGATAATGATGATTAGCTTAATTATAGCAACAAAATAGATAGCAATATGACAGCATTAGATCTCTATAAATAGATACGAGATTATCAACAGATGTAATCAATATAAATCATATAACAACAGTTGAGATTCATTAGAATCATCAGTATTGTATTCAAGATCAACAATATCAATAGCAACAAGAAAGCATTACGATCAACATTATTGATTTCTCTGGGTTTGATTATTCTTATTTTATTTGTTTGATTGATTGATTTCATAGATTAAACACCAAGTATTGATAATTCCGTGATCAATACTTGTTCAAATCAATTCTGATAATTCCTGAACGATCCTAGGATTCTCAGGTGGTATCAGAGCTTGGTGCTCATTGATTTATATCAATTGATCTATCAGCTTTGATTAAATTTAATCGAATTCTGTTTTAAAACAAAACCTCTGTTTTTCAAAATTAACTATCATGAGTAACTCAGTTGTTGGTGCTTATCAAGCTCCTAAACTGGAAAATAAATCTGATTTTAAAACCTGGAAAATCCGATTCAGGAATCTTGTTAATTATACAGATTCTGACTTATGGGCTTCGATTACCGAAGGACCTTATATTCCACCTGCCTTAGGAGCGGATTATAAGGATAATAATCAGCCCATTAGTTTAAAGAATCTATCACCTGATGATGCCAAGAGAGTCAAGATTGACATCAAAGCCTATAGTATGCTTACTATGGCTTTGCCTGAAGAACTCTTGATCAGGTGTGAATCATACAAAACTGCTAACTCGTTATGGAAAATCCTGCACACTCTGTGTGAAGGCAGTGACAAGATTAGAAGTATAAAAAGGACACTCTCCGTGCATAATATGAAACCTTCCATCATATTCCGGGAGAGTTAGTCCCTCAACGATTGCATAGATTTATGCAACTTGTTACAGAAATGAATATTCTTGAACTTAAGTACAGCAATGAGGAATTAAATAAAAAGATGCTTCATTCATTACCAAAAAACTGGACACAGACTGTGACCATATTTAAAAATACTATTGATCTAAAAGCAATAGGACTAGATACACTAGTAGCTAAGGTAGAAGTGTTGGAGCTAGATGAAAAGACGAGAAACAAAAGTGTGAAAGCACCTATAACTCCTTATCAATTCAAAGAGCTGAAGAATACTGGGAGTGCATTCATCTGCAATGAAGGTGAAGGCAACTCAAGTGATGAAAGTGAACCGGAAGAAGAAACAAGTTTCTATGCAGCAAAGCATTCAAAATCAAGATCTCAAAGCAAGCAGAACAAAAAGGAAAAAGGCAAGGCTGATGAATCCAAAAGCAAGAAAATCATCAATCAAGCGGAACCAATTACGGTGGTTCTAGAATCTGAAGAACAGAAAGCCGCCTTTTCAGCTTTCAGTTCAAGTTTTCAGGCATATCTAGGAAGCACCTTGACTCCTGCTCATTTTTGTCAACAAGATCTAGAAGAACTTCATCCTGATGAAGTAGAAGAGATGGATCTGCAATGGCAAATGGCAATGATTACCTATAGAGCCAAGATGTATATGAAAAGAAACAAAGGACTATTTGTTGGAAGCAGAACAACAAAACTTGGGGTAGATAAGTCCAAAGTAAGATGCTTTAAATGCAATTTGTTTGGACACTTTTCAAGGGAGCGCAATAACAACCAACAACAAACAACTGACTAAAGATAGACCAGTCAAAGGAGTTTCACACACCCACAACTAACCAATGCATCCCCACCAAACAATACAACAGGTACCTCTAACACTAAAGAAACTGGTTTGATTATTTTGTAGGATGGTACTTGTGATTGGAGCATGTATGAGAAGGAAGTGCTTGCTGAAAATCAAGCTTTAATGGCCAACATGAAAGTGCCTCCAATGGCCACTGAGGTAAGACAAAGGTTGTGCTCTCCCGCTTGCATAGATGAAGTAGAAAGATATAGATCTCATGCTCATCAATTGGCTGATAAAGTAAAAGAAACCTTACTTCTAAATGAATCTCATGTAAGAGAACATAAACTTTATCAAGTTAAAATTAATTCTTTACAAAAGGGTTTAGATAAACTTGTGTCTGAAAATTACAATCTAAAAACACAAGTTGAGCATCTGACTACATCTTTAACCAAATCTATGTCAGAGCATGCATCTACTGAGGTGAAACTGCAAAAATTTCAATTGTCATCAGAACAATATGAGAAATTGTTAAACTCTCATATTGAGTCTAAGAACAAATCAGGATTGGAATTTTATGCAGTTGCACCACCAGTTAACAACAATTACATTTCTTTACCTGAGTCAATGACCAACAGTTTAACTAATCACTTTGTACCCAGTAACAAACCTGAGACATCAGATAAACATGATTTGTCTGAGTCATCTGAATCTAATTCATCTGAATCAGAATCAGAATTGTCAGAATTTGATTATGACAACTGTGATGACCTAGATAAAGAGGAAGAGACTAATAATGCTAAGTTGGGTAAAGGTAAAATTGTGTCAAATGAATACTCAATACCAAAGGTCTTAAATGAACTTAAACTACCCTATCCACCAAAACAAAGAAACCTTCTCAAGACAATCCACACAAGGATTGAGCAATTAAATGAAGGAATACATGCATTCAACAAACTAAATGTAGAAAAGTCAGCAAAAAGAGAATCAGGAGAAAAGATCAAAGCTTCAGTAAATCATCTGCGGAAGAAATCAGAACAGACTAAAAAAGGGTCACAAAAGATAAATCAAAAGAACCTTTTGATATCAAGTTTGGAAGAGACAATAATCATCAGCAGGTAAACTTGAAAAGGAATTAATAAGCAAAAACTATGAGCAAGAAGAAAGCAAAAAAAGGAATGCACTGACAGTAAAGATGAAGTTTACTGTAAATGGTGTGACATGTACAACCACAGCACAGAAGAATACTACTTTAGCAGTTATTGCTCAATATGTGACATGAACAATCACATGACTTCAGATTGTTACTTCAACAAATATTGTGCAATATGCAACAAAAACACCACACTACAAAGGAATGCTACTTTAATAAGAAGAACAAAACAAAGGTTGTCAAGAAAAAGAAAATAGATACATCTGAGTCAGATCCACAATCTTCTGAAGATGATAGACATTCAAATCAAAAGAAACAACAACAAAAACAAAAAATTACACAGAAAAGAACAGACCTACTGAGGTGCAATCTAAAAACAAGAAGGATAAACCACAAATGCAAAAGACAACACCTCACAAAAGAATAGCACTTGAGGAAGAAGACAACTTCTTTGACAATTTGACAAAGGCAATGATGTGCCTCAGTCAAAAACAAAGGATGCAGAAATATTTTCTGGCAAATCTTCATCATCCATGTCAAAGAAGAAGTGTCAAACAAAAATAACTAACCAAGTTAGTATGAATCAAGAAGACATCACCTCAACCTCATCAACCAATCCATCCTCACCCAAAACTAAATATAATGAATTAATTGATGTTAAAGTTAATCTAAAATCTTCAAGTCTTACTCATGAGAATGTTGATATATTAGATAACAATGTCAAGCCCAAGACCAACAAGGCTTGGGCTCCTAAGTCTAACTAAGTTCATTTTTGTATAGGAACATCCAAGGAGGGCTGACAACAAGTCGTATGTTGACAGTGGCTGTTCCAGACATATGACAGGAGACTGCACCCTCTTGTAGGATTTCAAACATAAGAATGCTTATATGTAGCATTTGGTGGGGATAAAAGGGAGATAAAATTACTGGTGAAGGAATGGTAACAAATGGAGTTTTAAAATTTGAAAAAGTTAACTTTTGTGAAAATTTACAGTTTAACTTACTTAGTGTATCACAAATATGTGACCAACACTATACTACTTTCTTTGATAACTCTGATTGCTATATTCTTAAGCCAGGTTTCAGAATTTCAGAAGACTGGATCCTTCTTAAAGCACCAAGAAAAGGTAACACCTATGTGTTGGATATGAACAACACTGCACTAACAAGCAAAGAAACATGCCTGATCTCTAAATCATCAGAAGATGAAGCACAACTCTGGCACAGAAGGATGGCTCATTCTAACATGAAGAACATGAATAAATTGGTAAAAAATAACTTAGTCATTGGTGTTCCAAAGAAAGAATTTTACTGTTCTACTCACTGTTTATCATGCTATAAAGGAAAACAACATAAAGTATCACATAAGTTAAAAACAATTAACACAAACACAACACCACTAAAGTTACTGCACATGGATCTTTTTGGTCCAACCAATGTGTTAAGCATTGGCAAAAGGCAGTACTGTTTGGTGATTGTTGATGATTTCACTAGATTTACTTGGGTATTTTTCTTAAATTATAAAAGTGAAACATCAGAAATTTTAATGTAGTTCATCACTAAGATAGAAAATCAACTTGATCTAAGAATCAAGATACTGAGAAGTGATAATGGAACTGAATTTGTTAATTATGTATTAGATTCATTTTGGAGTGATAAAGGCATAGCCAGACAATTCAGTGCCCCAAGAACTCCACAACAGAATGGAGTTGCTGAAAGGAGAAATAGAACACTCATTGAAGCAGCAAGAACATTGTTGGCTGACTCACATTTGCCAATAACATTTTGGGCAGAAGCTGTGAACACAGCCTGCACTGTTCAAAACAGAACCTTGATTGTCAAAGAACAAATAAAACACCCTATGAACTTCTGTTTAAAAGAAAACCTTTTATAGGATATCTTAAAGCTTTTGGGTGTCATGTATCTGTATTAAACACAAAGAACAATTAGGAAAATTTGCTGAAAAGGCCTATGATGGTTTCTTTATTGGTTATTCATCAACATCTAAATCATATAGAATCTATATTCCACATGACAACATAGTGGAAGAAACTCCTAATGTATCCTTTGATGAATCCTTATTCCCACAGTCTGTGAAAGGATCATCTTGGCTGTTTGATATAGATACATTAACTAACTCATTTAACTCTAGTTATCTTAATGTGACAGGTGTTGCGGATACATATTACCCCTATGTTCCTCCAAATATGGGTGTACCATTGACAGCTGATCCACCAAGAGTCATTACTCTAGAAAACCAAAGTGATATTGATCCTAGAACATCAGCACAAACACACAAAGATGTTCAGATGTTTTTACTCCATGCACATCAGCAGCAATACCCTCTACTTCCGTAGATGTCTCTACTTCCGTAGATGTCCCTCTGCAGATGTTGAACAAAGACCCCCCAAAAATCAAACCATATCAGAAAATCATCCCACACCATTGTCACACACAGATATGCCTTGGACAGAGACCATAGCTGATCAAGTACCTGCTACGGAAGACATGCCCACTATCCCGGATGATATACAAGTTCTTGCGGAAGCTCAGTTAGTTGCACCAGAAAATGAGATGAACTATTTTGTTGACTCTCCATCACAACTACCCTCATCTCCAACAACCAACATCACAAACCTGGATTCATCCATCCAAGTTAATGATGTACCAACAGTTAGAACACATAAGTATCACCCAATTGATAACATGATAGGTGACCTCAATAGCAGAACTACCTAGAAGACAAGGGGAGCTGCAAACACTTGTCTATTCTCATGTTTTCTATCTCAAGTAGTTCCACCCAACATCAAAGAAGCCTTAAAAGATAACAGCTGGATTGATGCAATGCAAGAAAAGCTGCAGCAGTTCAGGAAACAGAAGGTGTGGAACCTAGTTGAACTCCCTGAAGGCCAATATCCTATTGGCACAAGGTGGTTATTCAAAAACAAGCTAGATGATAGGGGAATAATAATTAGAAACAAAGCAAGACTAATTGCTCAAGGCTACACACAAGAGGAAGGCATAGACTATGATGAAGTCTTTGCATCAGTTGCAAGGATTGAGGCAATTAGAGTGTTCTTGGCATATGCATGATAAAATTGATGAAGAGGTCTATGTATCTCAACCACCAGGATTTGAAGATCCTGATTACCCACATAGGGTGTACAAGCTTGACAAAGCTTTATATGGCCTTCATCAAGCACCAAGAAAATGATATGAAAACTATCCAAGTTTCTTCTAAAACATGGATACAAGAGAGGAACAATTGACCAGACACTCTTCCTCAAACATGAACACCAAGACCTCTTAGTTGTACAAATATATGTTGATGACATCATATTTGGATCAACAAACAAGAGACTTTGTGAAGAGTTTGAAGTCTTAATGCAATCTGAGTTTCAGATGAGTTCAATGGGAGAATTAACTTTCTTCTTAGGATTATAAGTTCATCAGAAAACAGATGGTATCTTTATCAATCAAGAAAAGTATATCCTTCAAACATTACAGAAATATAACCTTGCAGACTATACATCATGCAAAACACCAACATCTACCATAGATAAAATTGTACCAGATCCAACAGGGAAGTCTATTGATCAAAGATATATAGATCTATGATAGGATCCTTAATGTACTTAACTGCTAGTAGACCTGACATAATGTTTGTTGTGTGTGTGTGTGTGCTAGGTATCAAGCAGAACCAAAGGAGTCCCACTTGAATGCAGTAAAGAGAATATTCAGATACCTCAAAAGGAAACCATCACTTGGACTATGGTATCCCAAAGAAGGAGACTTCAAACTTTACTCCTATTCAGATAGTGACTACGGAGGATGCAACACCAATAGAAAGTCAACAACAGGAGGATGTCAATTCATAGGTCCAAGACTTCTGTCTTAGCAGTGCAAAAAGCAAACAAATGTTTCAGTATCCACAGCAGAGGCTGAATACATAGTTGCTTCAGCAGGCTGCTCCCAGGTGCTATAGTTACAAAATCAATTACTTGATTATGGTTACAATTTTCTCCATTCACCAATATATATAGACAACTCAGCTGCTATGTTTATTACTGCTTATCCAGTCTAACATAGTAAAACTAAGCATATAGAAATCAAATACCACTTTCTAAAAGATTGCTCAGAAAAGGGAATAATTAAGTTGATCAAAGTAGATACAACAAATCAACTTGTTGACTTATTCACTAAGGCCTTTGATTCAGTAAGATTTAAGTTCTTAATTGAATCATTAGGCATGATCAACTTAGAATAAGTTCAAAACATTAACATCAAGTATATAGTCTCATTAACTGTGCTCATATGAGGATACAACATAAACCTATGTGTAAGGATGTTGATTATCTAAGGATATGATAGTATGCTATAAACATGACATATATCCTGCCTGCACCCAACCAACTAACTACTGATCTAATGTGTTGAATATGTGAATAGGTTCATCCTGAGTGGAATATAAGTCATGTCATGCTTAACATAAAGCCAAGATGACTTAGTATGGACACGTCACTATGAGGAGTTAACAAGTAAGTCTCATCAGAAAGTACACAACTCATCAATCATACACACTTACTATGTTGTAACACCTTATAAACTCTATCTTTACGCATCATGACCCTCTGTTTTGCGTGAGCAAAGACCTGGGTCAAAGGACACCTCTGTTTTACGTAAGTAAAGACCTGGTGACCTGATGCTGATCATTAAAAGTTCTAAAAGGAACTGCTCTCAAAAGAATCCTAAAGGATCAACTACATAGTATTACAAGAACATACATAAAAGGCATTAATAAGACCTCAAAGAGATCTTAAGATAGAGCTTATAATCTACGGAACATGGTCTGTGTGATAAAGTGATGAATTGATCACATTCTGGGAGACAGACTTTCCCACTCCTTGCATGATGCATTCATACTTGTTTATCTTTAATTCTACCAAACATGATAACTAGCAGGACATGCCCACTATACACTCTAGATTGAACTTCTACGGACCACCATATTTGCAATTTGCACTAGATCTAGTAGGCTTTTCTCAACCAAACTAAGAAGGAATATGTCTGATTTATAGTATAATCATTAGTTTCTCAACCAATTGCCTGCCATAGAACACTATCCTCATGAGACTTTCAGTTACACACTCATTGATCATGCGATCTTCGTATAAATTTTTGATAAACTCATCCATAGATGATTAATCACAAATTTAGAGAGAGTTAGTATAACTGATCAATTAATTCCCTTAATCTGAGTAGTATAACTACGAAAGACATGAGCTATCTTTCGTAGATACAGTGAAATCTGTTCATAGTGAAATCTTTTCATCCGCAGATGTTTTTGCGGAAGATAGAATGGGTCCACTTCCGTAGATAAAGTACGGAAGAAACAGAAACTATGATTTCCGTGGATATTATACTTTGCTTAATTATATGATCAATAATTGCTATTAATGATTTATTAGGCATAGTTAATAACCGTGGAGGGATAAAAGGGTCCCACATCGGAAGGATAACAAGTGTAAATGGGTCCCACATATTAGACAGCCTGGCCGAAAAGGTATATAAAGGCACTTCGACCTTTGGCCTTTCTATTCATTTTCAAAACACACTGACCTAAAAACTTATCATTCAAAACCCCCTTCCAACTCACCAAAATCAATCACTGTAAACACCAATCATCTCTGCTATCATGGCGAACAGATTCGTAAAGGACCACAATGTGTGTGCCTTCTTGAAACCAGATGTGGATGACGAGTGCATGGTCATTATACAATACCTGAGGAGAACACGACTCCATTACGCACTAACAGCAGACCCCCTCATCTTTCAATCTCACATGATCGACTTTTGGAGCTCCGCACAAGTAGGAAATGAGGGAGAAGGATCTGTTATCATCGCATTCATAGGGAATCTTCCCCTCTGGATAGACGAAGGAACAATACGCAGAGTATTAGAATTAGGAGATGAAAAGCAGGGCATCCTGATGTATTGATCATGAATACATTCAAAAAGTGTTTGCCCTTATGGGGTATGATGGTGACTACGAGCACGGAGAGATCAAGAAGGGAAGATTATGCAAGCTCTATCGATTTTTATGTCACACGTACCTCAAGTGCATATCCAACCGGAAATCTGGTTTAGACAGATTCTCAAGGCACATATCTTCCGGAATCATCGGCATATTTGAAGGAAGGAAGTACAACTACGCCAAGTACATCCTCAATTGCCTACATGACTACATAGGAGTGCAAAAAGAGAATAAGATGTTTATGTTCCCAAGATTCATTCAGCTCATCATTAATGATCAACTGCCGGACGTGGAAAGAGAGGGAGATATTCTAGTACAAACACATCTAGGAAGATCCATGCTCAATAAACTGAAAGGGCAGTATGAAGGAGGCGGTGTGGACATGTTCACTCATGTATTGGATGAACATGAGGACATTCCTTAGGAGCTGCTGTGGGAAGAAGAGCAACCAACTGCTAGCTCATCAGCGCCATCTGCTAGTCACTCACAGCCTCAAACACCACCACATACCTCACCCAAATCACCCCAATAAGAATCACAGCCACCACCATCACCCATCCACTTGACATCTTCAAGTGAGAATACTGAACCCATCTCTCTTGGCAAATCACCAATACCAATCACCTCTGCTTCTACTGAAGTAGTTGGTCAGGATGGGACTCAACCTTCACTCCCACAATCACCAATCTCCATAACATCAATTGATACTAGTGTGCCCATATCTCCTCTACCACCAACTGAACCAACCATCTCACCCACTCCTACTGAACCCATTGACAGCCCAACACCAACAGAAGAACTCAACCTTGATGAGGATGTTGATGAAGCTATTAATGATGAAGATACAGAATAAGTCTGTATTGATGTAGAAGAGAAAGATAAAGAAGAGGAAGTTAAGCAAGAAGAGAGTGCTTTCATTGATATCATTGCTTACAATGAGAATGATCTGAATGAAGAAGAAATCAATGTAAGCAAAAGCTACTTGGTGGCCCAGTACAACAACCTTGTACTAAAGAGAAACAAGAGGATGGAAAAGCTGAGAAGGATGAAAAAGGAGTTGAATGAGAAAGTTGAAGCCGTAGAAGCCTGGAGAGCAGAGTAAAGAGGATGAGGGAAGATGTAGTAATGAACAACGAAGTAATAGATGCTTTAAACAATCTGGTAGATGAGCAAGCTGCAAGTCTGAGGCTGAAAGATAATGAGATTGAAAGTTTAAAGAAGAAATTGACTGAGGCTGAACAGACTAGAGGTGAAACAACAATGATCACCTACAGCAGAAAAAGGAAGTATTTAGGGAAGTTAGCTGATGCGATTGGAGAATCATCAAAGAAGATCAAAATAGATTCTCCTGAGTATCAAACTCCATTGAAACAAGTAAAAGAAAGTGACCTTGAATCTGATGAGAGCAAACAAGATCTGCTGTCAACCAGAGACATCCTAGAGGAAAGACCCCAATCTGCTATGTTCATGGACCTAATTAATAATGGTTTTCCATATGACATGGTAGAAAGGTGAATATGTCTGAGCTGATGCAGATAATCAAAGAATTTGATGCAGTGAGAATGATGATCCCAATGTGCAATTATGAATCATTCTCAAAATTCAAGGAAATGGAGAAAACAAGAAAATAATTGAGTCACTGTGATACATCCAAGCTGACCAGGTACAACATGATCTGTTGGCTGCAAAGTCACAATCATAGCCAACATGAGCTTAAAGGAAGAACTGTTGGAGAATTAAGGGCAATGATGGATTATGTGATTAGAGCTGGAAACTTGTGTTAAATTCAGATCCGAAGCCCCTAATCCTGCTTATAAACAAACAACATCTCCTCCCAAGCCAACTGTAATTCAAGTCAAAGACATCCACCAAGGCACAGAACAGATGATAATTGAGCCTAGGGGTGTTATTCCTCATAAGGTGTGGCCTCTGGAACTGCTGTGAGGGAAATAACTGAGAAGAAACAAGTCTAATTCAGCTATTTGATCAAATGACACTTCCAAGAGCAGTTGGAGAATAGGAGATCATAGGATGGAAATATGATGGGGAATGGGATTGCACACTCATCAAGAGGGCATCTAGCATGGTGCAATACTTTCACAAAGTAAAAACTCTACTAGCCCTGCCAGATAATGACCTTCATACTTTACAAACCATTCCCATCACCAATTATCCCATAAGTCCAAGAGGAAGAGACTTCTTCAGACTTGTGACCAAACTGAGTCACAAGTTCAAGGAAGATGTTCTCAGGGAAGCTAGACTGATGGATGCAGAGCATATAAAGAGAAAATTAAGGAAGTCTCAGCCCAAGTCATAATTGGTTGATAAATAATTTTTGAAAAGGATTGGTGCTGAAGACTCAGCTAATGCATCAGTCAAAGTGATTGAAGGAAATCAGTTTACATGCCCAATCACAAAATGGGGGTATGTTGAGAAAACAAAAGAATTGGTGCTACAGAGGAATGATCCACAGAAAAGGGGACAAAGTATCAGATTATTTGACCCTGTGGAAATTAAATCCTGCACCCAAGTTATACATCATATCTCCATGACAAGCACTTCCCAAGGCTGCAAGATCAAACTGCACAAAATGACTTATGCTTATACGTTCATCTAATTCAAGTCATAAACAAATTGCATGCCAATGCAAGTAAACGCAGGAAGTATGAAGCAGGCCAGCTAATAGGATCAGAAATCAAGCAAATCACTGAACTAAGAATTTCAGAATAGGATGAGTTGGAAGTGGTGTGCAATAATAGTGTTGTTGCAACACTCACCACTGAAGAAGATATCCTGGGCTTGAAATACAAAACTTTGAAGAGAATGAGCCGAAGGCAGATCAGTTTTAAATATGAAGATCAAAAAGCTGTTGCTGACTACTTCAAATCAAGAATTTTGGCAAGAGTGAATGAACTTAGAGTGCTAAACCAATGATTACTAGAGTCTAAACCTAAGGGGGAGTACTGTTAGGAATAGAACTCATGTATAGGTTTAGATGATAAGATCACTCTTGTAATCATAATTGTAATTATTATTCTTGATGATATAATATGAATATATTTGATTATAATTATGTTTATGAATTAAATAACCTTTATTTTGCGCGTCATATATTCATCTATGATATAATATATTTCAGAATATATGTGTGAATGTGCAGGAAACATTAAACACTGTCAATTTAGAAAATTGACCAAGTGTTGGAACAACTGCGGATGAATAAAGTGTTCTTCCGTAGATGTTCTCGGGAACATAACTGGTGTACATCCGTAGATCTTCTGCGGAAGAACAACCAGCTGAACAAGAAAAAAAAACAAGCTATTGGAGGGATTGCTGCGGAAGACTAGTTACCCGAGAAAGAGTAAATTCCTGCGGAAGACCAATTAACTTGGAAGTCAACATCAAGTCAACAAGTCAACGTGGCAGAACATCAACAACATTAATGACGATTGAAGACGTTTTATTCATCAACAAGTTTTATCATCAGTAGAATCATTGTAAATCACGAATTCCTAAGCCGATAAACATGGCGAAGATTCGGATAATGATGATTAGCTTAATTATAGCATCAAAATAGCTAGCAATATGACAGCATTAGATCTCTATAAATAGATACAAGATTATCAACAGATGTAATCAATATAAATCTTATAACAACAGTTGAGATTCATTAGAATCATCAGTATTGTATTCAAGATCAACAATATCAATAGCAACAAGAAAGCATTACGATCAACATTATTGATTTCTCTGGGTTTGATTATTCTTATTTTATTTGTTTGATTGATTGATTTCATAGATTAAACACCAAGTATTGATAATTTCACAATCAATACTTGTTCAAATCAATTCTGATAATTCCTGAATGATCCTAGGATTCTCAATTATTAGAACCAATATTCTACTTTTGAAATTTTCTTTTAAAAATTTACCAATAATAACTTGTTTTTTCATCTTTTAAATTCCTAATTTTAAAACAAATAACACAATAATATTATAAATTACACTTAGAAATAACACAATTCAAATACTTAATTTCAACATCAAATCTCTAATTCATCTTTCAAATCCCTATTTCATTTACCTAATTGTATAAACCCTAAATATTAGAAATTGAACCAAATAACCATTAATTTTTATAACAAATAACACTCGATCAAACAAAATTTAAATATTTGAAATTAAATAATATAAACCCAAAATCCCTAACTTCATAGTGTAACAGAGCAAATAAATTGAAAATGTTACCTTGAAGTAAGCGATGAATTGATGAAAGACATGTGGGCGGTGGCAAGGGTCTCCGCAGCAGGCGGTAGTTCGACGGTGGTCGGCCAGACGGCCGATGGTGGGGACGTGGGGTGATCGACGGTGTGGGTGGATGGTGGATGACTGGCTGTGGCCCGGATGGTTTTTTTTTTTTTTTTTTTAAGTTTTATGTTTGATTAAGTTATGGGATATTTGTGTTAATTAATTAAGCTTTTAAATTGTTTAATATTTTTTGGGCTTATTTTCATTTGGATTTATTAGTTGTTATTGTATTGAACTATTGGGTATTTTGGGTTTATTAGTTATTTATGTTTTTATAATATGTAATGTTTATTTTATAAATATAGATTATTTTTTTATAAAATTTAAAACTTTTGATGAAGTGTTAAGTTTTAAAAAAGTTTAGGGGTAAAGCAATAAATTCTCAGGAGTAATGTAAAACCGAAAGTTTTTTTTTACATAAAACCGTAATTTTGTTTACGCTACCCGTAAAAAGTTAAGGGGCTCAATGTAGGTCCGCCCTTGGCAGCAAGTATCGTCTTCGTCGAATCTGATGCAAGCAGCGGCTATCGTTTAAGAACAAGAAGAGGACGACAACAGTTAAGAGAGAAAAAGAAGAGTGTGTTCGGAAGAAGATGCGCTGTCTACGATTGTGTCATTTGAATTGTAAAAAAACAAATAAAACTACTTGCGTGATGCGGCGGGGTTGTTGAATTTGTATTTTCGTTTTATGAACATTTCATCTATTCTGAAACAATATATGGTAACCTTTGGAGCAAAGAATAAACATCAATCTAAAAAGTAAAATGCCAAACAACTCGAATTTAAATAAAACCTATATCGTAACGTATATAAAACAGAGAAGACACAAACTTATATTTTTCGTAGAGAGAGAATGACCTACATACAAAATATTTATAAGAAGCACACGAAGAAAAAACCAAAAAGGAAAGAAGATAACAATAAAATAAAATAAAAAATAGCCTGCTAGTAGGGGACGGTGTGACTAGAACACCCGTCTTCCAAGTTGTAAATTGCAGGGATTACCAACGGAGTTGTAGATGATTTTATTACACATCCGTTACCATGGCCGGCCCTGTAGGGGGGCGGGGTGGGCGACCGCCCTGGGCCCAACCTCCTCAAGAGCCTTAAATTTTTTAAAAAGTTTTATATTATATATGTATGTATACATATTTTTAAAAACAACTATAGATTATTAACGAACTAATTAAGAAACCGAATAACAATTTGATTATTTTGACCTATTAAAGCTTAGAGCTCATTAACATTTTAATTAGTTTAATTCACTATTATTTATTCAATCTAAACTCATTTTAAAAACGCTAGAAGAGTCTATTATTTACTTAAGTAAGTAAATTAGATTATTTTGTTACAATACTTTTATTTATTGATAAAATAATTATTGTTGTATTTAGTTAAACGAACGAACATGAACATGAACACAAGCCGCGTAGTTCATTTTTGTTCGTGAACGTTCGATAATGTATTCGTTTATGTTCGTTAATGTGTTCATTTATATTCTTAATTTTCTGTTATTTATTTTTATGATTATTATATCAAGTACTTTTTTATATTTATGTTACGTACTTATTTATTTTTTATTGATTTTGTGTAATATTTGTAATAAAAATATAAATTTTATTCTAAAATAAATTTATAATCAATTGTATCCGTTTGTGTTTATGAGCTTTTTTGTGTTCGTCATGTGCCTGAACAGTTGTTTGTGTTCGTTTGCGTTTGTTTGTATTCGTTTGCGTTGGTAAGTGTTCGTGAACAGTTCATGAACATGTTCATTTCCTTAATGAACGAACACGAACAAAGAATCTCGTTCGGTAATTGTTTGTGAACAGTTCATGAACACGTTTATTTCTTAACGAACGAACACGAACAAGGTCTTGTTCGTGTTCGTTCGGTTCGTTTGCAGCCCTACCTACATGAACAATTCATGTGATTGGTCTTGGGAATCGTCAAGTCGTCAACCGACGATTCAATCCACGCAAAAACCACTTGTACGTTATTCTTTTAAAGAGTTATACCGTAGATCAATCTTCTAAATGTTATATATGTAATTATTGATTGGTTAAAACTAACATAAAGAAATAGAAGCAGGTCAACTTTTTACAAGTTGAATGGCTGTAATTAACTGTACAAGGAGAAGAGCAGGCAGTAGGAAATCATGTTTTGTTGATCGATCGAAAGCAAGTAAGCACGGGAAGCGGGTTCGGTTCTTCAAACCTGTTGAACGAAGCAAGTTTAGCAAGAACGAAAGTAATGTTGATATGGAAGTAATCAAATGATACAAAGATCTATTAATAATAAAAACAATAGATTAACCAAAGGTTTCAAGAAGAATATTCTTATATTTTATGAATCAACAAAATTCACAATAAACATTCATCAAACCCTAACATTTATACTAGATTTTAGCAACCTAAAGACGAATTTAAAAGCTATTCAAAATTCAAATGATAAAAGGATAAGTCAACCAATTCAAACTCAAATAATAAAAGGCGAATTATTTTTTAATTTCTAAACATTAATAAATAACTATTAAGTTAAAATTTTCATACAACTCGTGTAGTACACGAGTTTCTAAAGTAATGTATCAATATATCCGCAACTTAGAAAACAGACTGTTTTTTCTTTGGTTATAACTGTTTTATGAACAATTTTTTTAGCTTGAAAGTTATGCTTTAGAATGAAATAATGGCTATATACATATATGGATATCAAATAGGCAAATTTGGCAATTTGGACAACCATATATACTCAAAACTAATGGACCAAAACAAACTAGAAGATACCCAAATTCAATAGAAAGTATGTACCACAATTCTAATCTTCACCAGCACCTAATTAACTACCTTTTAGCACTTAATAATCTTTACATGTCATTTTTTAACCGATAATTAACCGAAAACAAACTGCTTTGGTACATTAGGATATGTGCTTCAAATAGATCATCAGTACCCCCATCAATTTGTAGCAAATCACCAGTTTTCAGGCTGTAAACAAACAACCATCTCCCTCCACCTGAGGTAAACAATACGTCCCCTTCTTTATTCCAAAAACCCGAAACCGCCACATCATACAGCGGCAGATTTGGATCAAACCAACAGTGCAACACCCATTCTTCCTTCTTCAACACCCACAACTCGATACAAACGTCCACATATGCGAATCCAACTTCACCGTTTAGATCTACCAACTGATACTCGGTCCAATCGCCTCCTCCTGGTTTGGGAGGGTCCGTTAACCCGAATTCCTCCATCTTCACATCAAACCACACTATCTTTCTCACATCAGGTGACCACCAATATAAACAATTGATCAACCAATGCAAACGCCCATTAGCAAACACGCCTGCACCGCTTATCGGATAAGCAGGTGTTTTGGGTATCTCTCGCCACAACCTCGTCCCCGAGTAATGGACCATGGTGCATAGTTGTTTTCGTACCAGATCAACGTCTAGTGGCCACACGGGTTCTTTAGGAATAACGAACACCATCTTTAAAGTGTTGGTGGAATCATCAAAGCCAATCCCTGCGGCCTCATTTACGTCGAACCAATTCATGAGACTAGATAACTTGATGGGTGGCAAATTGTGGTGTTGTTTAGTAAGAGGATTGATAACTGCAAACCTATAGGTGCCATGATCGTCAGGGTCCTTTTCGTAAAAGACGAGGGTTAGCCCGTTGCATGAACCTAGAACCAGGTTTTCTCGAGTCAGGAACGAGGGGCTCTTGTAATAGAACTCGAAAACGGGGTCCTTTTGCGCGTTAGTAGTTCCTTGGATTGCACGCAAAAAACTAATTTTGCAGTATTTGGTGACCTTGTAGGGATGAACTGGTAGAATTTGTTGGAAGATGATGGTGTGGGTTCTTCTTCGACACGATGAATGGTTTCGAGGTAAGGATCGTTGATGTATTTGAGCCATTGTTTGCATACACACCGGAAACGAGATAAAGATTTGATGGGCAATCTTGACAAGATTTCGTATATAACGTCTTCAGAAAACTGATGATCCGCCATTGATGTACGTGCAGGTTGAAGTTGAAGGATGAATGTATATGTTGATATGTTTAATGCTATATATATGTGTGTATTACTTGATTAATTACTTGCCGACTTAACACATGTTAAATTTGTTATCATCAAAGTTGAAACAAACAATCCAGTTCTTTAAGGATTCTTGTCTACTTGATATCACAAACTAGATAACTAATATTTAAACTAACAATAAAGATAAACATTATCTTCGTTCTTGTATGCTAAAATTGTATTTTAAGACGATAATAAGAAACGCAATTAAAAATATTAATATGTTAGCGACGGTAGTCATAAAAAAAATTGATTTATGTGAATCTGCTGCGTCTAGGTCTCGGTGTTGCCGTATTAATTTCATGTTGTGATCGATGATTTTCTCTTTAATTCGGTTTGATTTCATTTAAATTGTGTCAATCAAGAACCTACGGCACACGTTCAATTTCACTTTTGACTATTCTCATAAGGTAACTCTAGTTATTTGAATTGTAATCGTTTTAATAATATAATTAGAAAAATAGTGGTGATAGTGGTAGTAATAGTTGTAGTGGAAAACTTGATCTTAAGAGTTAAGACCACCCGCAACCTGTGATTGTGGAACTTGACACAGGAATCGATGTGGCACTAACGGACGAAATTTCATGGATGTTGTGTTGTGTGGCCTCATTCATGGGACGTTATAGATGGTCACGTCTTGGGATAAACTGCTACCGATGTTCGTGTGTGGACCTGGTTGATTTTATCTCAAGAAACCTTAAAATTGTTCTATGTTCCTGCTTCAGAGGACAACTTATAGAATTAGGGTAAATGAGACTCAGATGAAGAGGATGAGTCAAAATTAATGGGGATACCATGTTTCCTAAATAATAAATGACTGAAATTAAAATAAATGTTTCAAAAAATCTAAAAGTTTTTTGCTAGCTTCAAACTTAGACAAATCATGTGATATCATAGGAAGGTTGATTTGACTCGAATCTTCGACGTGATCTTTAATCCTACACCCAGTTAATAATCTGATTCAAATGGTTGTTATGTTATTTGAATGGAAACCCAAACTTTTATAGGGCTTTTATGTTTCTAATGTTACTTGGTTGATGACTATAGGATTTCTTTTGTCTTAGCGTTTGGGTTTTTTTGTTTTTTCCCTTCATCAGGGTTGGGATTTCTGGTTTGGTTCCAATAGATTTAAAACTACAAATTTGTTTAGAGATCGGTCATGAATGAAAACCCTAACTTTTTATAATGGCTTTTATGTTTTATTTGTTGGGTATGTCGATGATTATGAGCCTTTGTTCATTTGAGACTTAGTTACATTTGTAATTTGGCTTCACTGTTTGATTTTATATAAGTCACTGGATGATAATAAACATAGGATCACATGAGAGATTCTTGCATTTATTTTCTTATATCAATTGTTGAAGGCTATGATGACGAGCCCCGGCTCATGATAGCCATAAGATTGATAATCGGAAACTTGCCACGATTCAATGAAATTTGCTAAATACATTGTCTTGGTGTGGCAAATCTGTTATATGTAGTTGTTTTGCTTTAGTCTGATTTAGAAACTAGAGATTATGTGATGATGTACCCTAAAAAAATTCAATAATCGTTATGGCGTGGCAGCCATGATGTCAACCTGAATTTGTTTCTCGCTTTCAGATTAGTTTACGATTTGTAGGCACTTCAATTAATCAATTATGAGCCTCAAGTGTCATTTTTTTAAACATTCTAACAAACAATTAAAATACAATGGTCCAGCGCGCCTGACATCATTTAGTTGCAATAATATTTAGGCTAGTTATTATTTATTTATGATAATTCTTGTCACATCTTGTTGATCGGGACTAATCGTGACTGATTGATATCAAAACAATATAACGAAAAATAGTAATTTAACTTAAAAGCAGTTACATTTCCCAAATCAAATGTCTACGTAGCATTACAACATTAATAAATTACCCAAATAAATAATTGTCAATAGCCTTTATGCTAATCATCGATCTTTAACAAATAGCATAAATTCTCTAATGCATCATCTACAAATATGTCAATGGTGTTCAAAATAACAAGTGTTTAGGAAAACAGAATAACAAACAAAAGACACAATTACGAGCATAAATCATATGAGCTAAAAACATATTTTATATCTTTTTATATAGAGATATTGTACTTGTTTAATAGATAAAAATGTTATTTTTTGGTGTAATTTTTATAAAAAAATAAATTTTTATGTAAAAGTTATGAATGTTTAAAAATATGTGAGAACTTAATTAAAAAAAGTAACAAAAATGACCATGCTTAAAACACCCCTCTAAAAAAAATTTTCTATAAATTAATCTCAACCTTGAGTAAGAAAGTTTATGGTTAACATTTTTTATTAACACCTTTTTAAATTTAAAACATTTTATATTTGAATCTCTGTCTTTTGAAAATATTATTCAAACAAAGAAATAAATTAATTAATAACAAATAAACATTTGTGGCAAATTGTCGCACTTTATTCAAGTTTTGCGACAAAATTGTCACAAATGAATGTTTGTGCAATATTCGATTTAAAAATATGCAAAATAATGAATTAAAAAATTAGTTAATTTTTTTTATTGCAACTGTGTTGCGAATTATGCAAGATTTGTTAACAATTTTGCCACAAACATATATTTTGTTTATTTTATTTTTAAATATGTTAGATAATCGATTAAAAGAATTAGACTATTAAAGAGTTGTCACAAAGTGTCGCTAAGTTTTGCAAGATGTGCGACAATGTTGCCTCAAACGTGTATTTTTGTTTTATTTTTTATATATATATGTGAGATAATAAATTAAAAGAATTTAAAAAACGAGTTGTCGCAAACGAGTCCCAAGTTATGCAAGATTTGCGACACTTCTATTATAAACGTGTAATTTTGTTTTATTCTACTTATTAATAAGTGAATTACAAGAGTTAGATAATAAATATACATATGTTATTGCAAATTTGTTGATCCCACCGTATTAGCAAAAATCAAATAATAAAAACATGTTTTTGTCGCAAGTGTAGCAAGATCCGTGACAACTTTACCACAAATACTTATCTTTCTAAATTTTTATTTTATTTCATTCTATATTACATGTATTTAGAATTAATAAGTTGTTGGAAAGTCGTCGCATTTTCTAGTAGTGAAGTTTTTAAGTTTTTTCGTTTTGCCATTTGTAGTAAGTTGTCCCGATATTGTGGCAAATATAGAGTTATGGCAAATTTTGAGCAAAAATTTGTACGGAAACACCCATTAACTTTAGTAATGAGTTAACTAAAAAATGTAATCGATTAATAATATAATTAGAATAATAGTAGAGGTGGTGGTGGTAATAGTAGTGGAGTACGGGATCTAAGACCACCGCAATGTGTGATTGTGGAACTTGACACAGGAAGTCGATGAGGCAATTACGCATAAATTTTCACAGGTGCTACGTTGCGTGGCCTAAGGGATGTTTTTAGACGGTCACGTCCTTGGGGACGGACGACAACAGATGATTTTTCAACATGTGTTTGTGTCTAATATTCATACCAACCTGCGAACATGATATGTTTATAGTTGCATATATATTCCAGTAAACAACATAAAGAAATTAACAAACAATAAATTATGCGTGCTATCAAACAAACAGTTGGTCTAGCACTCCAGCCATTATACTTCTTTTTTCCAGTTGTAAACTAAGCAAATATGACAAACGAGAACAAGAAGACACCCAAAGCCAATACAAAGTATGTTCCACAATTCTACTAGTCCTCACCAACAACTATCTATAATCACCACTTATCACTTTATATTAGCTTTAATCGTTTGAACCTTGTGTCAATACGTACCACGGATCGAAAACAAGCTGCTTTGGTACATTCGAACATCCGCTTCACATTGATCACCACGACCAACTCCTCGCAAAACGCCCGTTTTCAAGGTGTAAACAAACAACCGCCTCCCACCATCAGTAAAGCCAATCCCTGCAGCCTCATGTGGACCGAACAAGTTCATGGTTCTAGATCTAATGTTCTTGATGGGCGGCAAATCGTAACGTTGTTTATTAACATTTAACAGGATTGATTATGGTTTATTATTATTGTTGTTATCCAATTAATGGTTTATTATTATTGTTGTTATCTTGTTTAAGTTTATTCAAATCCAGATGGTAAGCAGATAAGTTTTGGTGGTTAGCTTCAAAGGATGCAGTCGTGTGATGAAAAATCAATAATAGAAAACATATGTGTGGATGAGGGGGTGCACATTTCTAGCGTAAAATTTGTAACATATGTATTAGTGCCCCTATCATAATTTTAAAATTTCTAACAAACTGACTCAGACACCCGGTAATTTATATAATAACCCTAAAATTCTCAATCAAACTAAGTGCGTGTATTCCATATGTTATGTAGTTTCTCTCCTCTCTCATCTATCAACTTCAAGCATATTTTAATCCAAGGGGGTTATGGGGTTTGGAATCACCCAACATCAATTTTCTTTCTGATCCAATCTTTTTTATAATTGATATCGTTGTTTTATAGTTTATGAAAACTTATAACCCCATTATCAATTGGTTTTATGATAATTTTATACAATAAAAAAGTATATAAAAGTTTTGAAAGCTATATAAACTTGAAATAAATAAAAAAAAGTTATAATATTGAGTATGGAAGTTTTATTATATTTAAGAGCCCAATAGTGAATCGTCAATTATCATTTATCCAACTCGTTATCAGTTATAAAGGCACAAGTATGCAAACCCAATTAACTAAAAAAATCACAAAAGACCTAATTAAAGGTTGAAATCATTGTTTTGAAGACCGGATTGGACCGGATGGTCCGACGAGAATCGGAGGGTGGCCGAACCGGTTCGCATCAATTCGTTTTGGAGGGGTTCGACCGGGCGGTCCGTCCCGAATCAGTGGTCGGACCGGAACGGAGCGGTGGTCAGACTAGATTTTGATTTTTTTTTAATTTTTTTTGATTTTAATGGGTAAATACAGGGTGTAGAACAATAAATTAGTATGTTGGACATAATATTATTGTTAAGTTTTATATATAATTATAAAATACACACATAAATTACTTATATTGAATTATATATATAACTATATATATAATATCTTATATTTATAATTATGACGTCATCCGTTTCTTAAATCCGGTCCGACCACCGGACCTGTAAAGCGTCCGGTTCGACGTCCGATCCGGTTTTGAAAACATTGGTTGAAACAGAGCCATCCAAGTCAGAATTTGACCGGCCCGACTTTTGACCAATCTATATGAATTTGGGTTGTTAGAATTCAAAAACTAAAAAATTATGATTAATCCGCTACGACTGACCCAATTTGACCTAGCATGTTCTACTAGTCTTTACATTTCTCATTTTATAAACTTTCAAGCAACAATTTCTCTATCATTTCTTCTTGTCCTTACAAAATGTATCCTTACAGCCAACACAGAAACCAACCCGAACCAAACCAAAACATGTTTGATTCATCGAACTATTATCGACTCTATACAGATAGAAAGCCAAACCAAATTTATATATTTGGCAATTAGGTATATGTTCAAACCACCTTCAACCAACCCAACTTCACCGAATATTATTGAATCCTGATCCCGAGTTTATAACTAAAACCCAACGCGAGATTGAGTTTGTAGCCGAAACGCAAACACACACACACACCTAGAGGATGCTCAAGCTCTGCCACTGATTAATAGTGAATCGTTTTTTCATACTATTAGTGAATTGTTTTTTGTATCAATCAACTATTGTTTAAACCTATAGGAAATAATCAATATTTATTGGATTTTTTGAGAAGTGTCCATTATAACTTTCATCCGACAATGATTCGGGAAAATTATGAAAGTCTAACATGATTAGCTAGAAATGGCAAGAATTTGTCTCAAAATATGATAGTTTTTGAAGATCTACAACAATAACTCTATCCCAAACAAGAAATGTACCATATCGATGGAACATCAAGCAAAACAGACCAAAACATCATCATCAACCTAGCATATAAGTTGCTATTCCGATGCCAGCTCCCTTTTACAGGAAACCAACTTAATAACATTAATGATGAATTTCAGGTGCATGAGGAGGCGGTTTGGCTACCGGGGTGAGAAGCAAAGGATAAAATCCATCATAACTTCTCTCGAGCGGGATTTCAAAAAAAAGTTTGAATATATACCATATCCGACTTCATGCTAGATCGAGTTCAACCGTCAAGGGTCAGTAAAGATCCAACTAGAAAGGATTAATTGAACTTGAAAGAGAAAAAAACATAATACGTACGCCTAGAGCAAACATTTTCCATTTAACAGACGCGATCAAGAAATCACCCTAAAGACCAAAAAGACATAAATAAAATGGAATCAGTAATTTTATTGTTCATCTTTTATTTTGTCTAGTATGATTTTTTAAAATTTCCTAAACGTTTTCTATTAAACAAAGACATTTTTTAATAATATTTTAATTAAATGAAACTTTTACTTTAATAGCAACTCAATTACTACAAGGAAGTTTATACGGGTTGACTTTTGAGTTGACACTTGGATGAATGAAGGCACCGAAACATTGAAAAGTGGTCGGTTTAGTGGTTTTTATCGTTTTTTTAGATATCATTTGTTTGCTTTAATAAGTTTGATATTTGGACTATAAAACTTTGATATGTGAACTTATAAGATGGTTCATTAATATCATACTGCACATGCATATTTGTATAATTTAAAAGTTACGAAAGAAACAAACGTATACGCGAGCACTTTGGTTTAATTATAGACTCGTTAAATCTAGTTTTTTAAACCGTGAATTGAAAGATGAACTAATTAAAGACTACATAGCAAAATAAAAAGGAACGACTTCACATTTGTTTTCCTTCTCTTTTGATTCATCAGTTCTTAATCGAAAACTTGTGTTGGACTGAAAAGAAGCCGCTTCGATACACCCGAATATCTGCTTCACATCGATCACCCCGATCAACTTCTCGCAAACGACCAGTTCTCAGGGTGTAAACGAACAACCTTCTCCCACCATCAGAGGTCAATAATATGTCCCCATCGTTGTTCCAACAACCCGAAACCCCCACAATATATAGTGGCGGATTTAGAACAAAACTACAGTGCAACACCCATTCTTCCCGCTTCAATACCCACAACTCGACACGAATGTCATCGATATACGCAAATCCCACTTCACCATTCGATCAACCAACTGATTCTCAACCCAAAAGCCCCCTTTTCGTTTGGGAGGTCTATTAACCCGAATTCCTCCATCGTCACATCAAACCACACCATTTTCGTTCCTTCATAGAGTGACCACCAATGAGAACTAACCAACCAATGCAAACGCCCATGAGCAAATACGCCTGCACCCTTTATCGGATAATCAGGGATTTGGGCTATCTCTCGCCACGAGCTCGCCCCCGAGTCATGAACCATCGTGCATAGTTGTCCCCGCACCACATCAATGTTTAGTGAACAAACTGATGGCTCTTTTAGAGTAACACACACCGTCTTTAACGTGTTGGTGGAATTATCAAAACCAATCCCCATCGCTTCTGCTGGATAGCAAAACTCGGCATGAGGAGAATTATTAATCTTGATGGTGGGAGATCGTAACGTTGTTTACTAAGAGGGTTGATAAGTGCTAGAAAGGTGCCATGACATGGGTCTATTTCGTAACACACCAGGGTTAGTCCATTGCACGAGCCTCGAACCACATTGTCTAGAGTCATGTGGTATGAATCCTTGTAACATAACTCCATAACACGGTCCTTTTTCGCAGTTGAAGTAGCTTCGATTGCGCCCAAAAAACTGATTTCGCAATGGGTTGATCTTGTTGCAATGAACAGATTGAATTTGTTTGAACATGATGGCGTGGGTTCTTCTTCGACACGATGAATGGTTTCGAGGTAAGGGTCGTTGATGTATATGAACCATTGTTTGCATACACACTGGAAACGAGCCAAAGCTTTGACGGGCAATCTTGATAAGATTTCGTATATAACGTCTTCAGGAAACTGATGATCCGCCATTGATGTGCTGGCTGAAGGTTAAAGTGTTTAGGGTTTTAGTATGTTGATATGAAGGTTGATGATAGGGTTTAGTAGTATGCTTTTAAAGAATGATAGTGTGGTGATATTTATAGATAGTGAATTGAAACTTAGTCCCCAAGATTGAATACTTGTAGATAAATTTACCCGATAACTTACCAAACTTAATTAAAGTGATAATTATGATCGTAAGTTGAATATTTTTGTAGATTTATCACTTGAAATACAGTGACTTTTATATATGGATACGATGAGCTTAAACTCTGATTAATCAGGGTATATTTATTTAAACTAGTTTAATCCAGAATCAGTTTTCCATATTTATCATTTTGCAAAAGTAACTCAAATCAATTACCAAATAAATGATAGATTAAATACTACGTTATATTTTTTATCATCATAAATTGAATAAAAATGCAAGTCCACTTGATATAACAAACTAGATGATTAAATATATAAATTAACAAAAAGATAAAATTATATTTGTTCTTGTCACTTAATATATATGTATAAGATGTTAATGTTATCTTTGTTCTTGTATACTAATATGGTATTCTTTAAGATGTTATTAAGAAACTCGACTAAAAATATTAAGCAATGGTAGTCATAAAATTTAATACTTTGCGTCGTGGTCATGGTGATGCCACGTTTCATCTAGTGATGAATTACTTATTAGACTATGTGTTATTTATCTTACATTATCTTTTCCATCTTAAGTTTTCATCTTATACGTTGCTTTGCTCTCTAAAGAAGATGAAGTTTGCTTGTTCTCGGCTGCCATAGTTGACGGCTAAGGATGGCGATGAGGATGCTACCAATGGTGGTGGCAATGATGATCTTTAGGGAATTAGTTTGGCTCTAATAGTATGACATGAATTATGCTTAAATACTATTAATGTATGATCACATGGAGGAATTACAAACAAAACATCCTCTAAAAGGAGATAAAGATAGAAAAGATAATATATGATAGATATATGGTCTATTACTATTTAGTTCCGGATTGATTTCATTTAAATTGTTTCTATCCTACCTATAGCACATGTTTCTCGCTTTTGAGTATTCTCATTATTATGTAAACTGCTAGCAAAATTATATATTATATTACCAGTGGTGAGTGTAACCGCTGGTAGAAATCATCTCAGCCATTTGAATCAAGCTGAATCAATCATGTCCGTTTAAACTCGACGGTTTTTTACGGTTACGAGGTGGTTTCCGGCAGTACGAGGTTGTTTCTGGTGGTTACCAGATTGTTTTCAATGTTTCTTCTAGAAGTGCGGCTCAATGCAGTTTTCTACTCTCTCTCCTACGCTCCTGCAATTTCTAATTCCACCCCACGTCGCCATTAACCTCCACATACAACTCCTATAAATCTGATGAATGGTTGTTGATGTCTGTCCTTTACATTCATCACACATCTGTCGCTCTTTTGCCTTTCCTAACAGACTAATCGGATATACCAGGTACTCTCTCACCTTCGTCTTCATCTTTCTTTTCGTCTTTGTCATCACTTCCCTTCGTTCGTCCTCTCGTCTCCCTTCAACCTATTTACTCCTTAAACTGAACACCAATTTGTTACTCTATATGTTACAATTTAGTAATTTATCCATGTTGTTATCCTTTCTGTTAGTCATCAATCCATATTTCTAGGGTTTGCTTTCTCAAATCAAATTCATATCCTTGGTTTCCTTCTCGGTGTTGCTCATCGTTGTGTGTGCACGGTGACACAAATGATGGACTAATGAATATATCACCAACGAATGGGCCTCTAAAAGAAATCAAATTCTTCATTTTTTAATTCATTGTCCTATTTTCAGGCATGAAATATTTGTTGTTGTCTCCCTTTTTCTGGCTTCTTCAATCGCTGGACGTTTGATGGTTCTTTTGTTTGAATATGTGATTCTGGTACATTCTTAAACGGTGTTTCAAATCAATCGCTCGATGGTTCTTATTTCTCCCAACATGTTTGAATTGGTTATTCGGGGACGTTCATGAATCTTTTGTCTGTTGGTATGTTGAATTGCATGTGGTAATTACTTCAGCACTTTTTTTAATCTAATATTATTTTGTTGGTTTCTTTGGTTTTGCTTCCACACTTCCTCAGTGGGTATGTAATATGTTAATTTGCATTTCCTAACTGCTTCCACAGTTCTTTTATTGAATGTGTTATCATGCTCTTTTGATATAATTTTCATTTAAAGGAAGTTAACTCTTGCGTCTATTGAGAATCCTTATTTCCAGTGGTTCTAAGATGCATCCTTTCTTAGAAACATCATATTACCATTGCAGGAGAATCTTCTACAATTGACAGTGAATTAAGCTCTAAAGTTCTTGAAGGATTGGATAGCTTGAAATAAAACTAAGGTTTGGTCAATCATGGTTATAGTAACTGTGTGTATATGTATAATATATATATATCTATATATATATATATACTAGTAACTGCCCCGCCGCGATACGGCGCGTGCGACCTTTTTATTATGGTATTTGCCTCTGGTTAGTTTTATTTTTAAAAAACTGAATTCCTTTTTTAAACATATTTGTAACAAACATGGAAAAATTGTATATAATTAAGATACGAGTGTCTAAATTAAATAAGTTTAAAGTTCCACTTTTTTAGTACGTTAGAAAGACATAATACCCTTGTTAAATTGATTTTTTAGGTTGTACCTTGGCTTAAAATTTACAAATCTCTTAATTTTGCCGGAATTTTCTTCGTACATTATAATATAGTATAGATATGTATATTTTATCATGCATTTGGTAATGTAGATGAAAAACGACAATTTATCATCATTGTGATACAATGGCTTATGATAATACATATACAAAATTGTTAGCTTATTTGCTTCTGTTTATTATTAGGCTGGTAAAGACGAACTTTTTGTTGACAAACAACAAATTCTTTAGATTAAGTTGTAAATGAATCTTCTTTAGATTATGAACAAACTTTCATTCCTACTTTTGCTGTATCGTTTGTTGCACTTCAAAATGTTTCAAGTATTTAGCTTATTTATTGAATTCAACTCATAACCCAAAATGCGTTGTTATTCTCATATGTTTAATTAAAATTTAGAGCCATATTGATCATTGTTGCGTGTTTTTTTTTGGTATTATTGTAGATTTAATATGGTGGAAGCATGGTTTTTCGTTTGATATTTTTCTATGTGGATATGTTGCGTGTTTATTGGAGATGTATTCACCTACTACATTACGATTTGTTTGACCATCAATTTTGTTTGTTTTTGTGTTAAGTGTTTTAAATGGGTGAATCGTGTTTGTTTCATAATATCCCCTATGAACTGTATTTTTTGAGGAATTAAAGTTGTAAGTTAATATTCATATGTTGTCTTTCCATCATACTCGAGTGAAAGATGTTTTTGATTCAATATATGAATATACGAATGTCATTATTTATCTTAAGAAATTATAATTAATATACTATGAGCCAAGGTCTCCAAAGGGATAGTTACTCTATCCTTGAGTTTGTCGCCCTGACATATTTCCCGACCTTCAATAGTTAAGCTATAAGTGAGATATATTATCGTATGTTAGTTTTTATTATTGATTAAGAAGCTTAAGAAAAATTATTTGCATACCTAGATCACTAGTAGAGTGGTAATTTCACACCACTTATAGGAAATTCATTATGTTATGACCCGTTATCATATTACTATTCATGATCGGTGATTATTCGAAGTAATTTGATTATCTAGATTATGTATTGGAATATTATAATTTGATGAAATAGAGTTTTCTAGGCATGATTTTTTTCATCTTTATGTTGTTAAATATGTTTACATCAAAATCTACATCATATCATAAAATCCACTTCTAAGTTTTTGTTTGTTTTTACATTTTCACACTATATATGTTGCACTTACAACTTCATATATTTTATATTTTTAAGATGATAGATTTACTTGAAATCCCATTATATTGAGATTGTTTTATCATTTCTTTTTGATGTAGTTGGTCATTTTCACTCATAAGTTAAACGAGCTATACTTTGATCTCACATTTTTTTAAATTCAAAAAAATAGTTTTATAGTTACGACATTAAAATACCCGACCACCGACGGGTATAAAAATAGTTAACCTGCTTCGCCGTGAGAAACTTACTTAAAAATTCTGTTATGCTTATCGGCATATTCGATGTTAATTTTAAATAAAAAATCATCAAACATAAATAAACAAATCACTTGCACTTCGAAGCGTTACACTCGTAAGTAATATAACATTATGTAAAAACAAAATAATCACATCAAACCAGGTCTTGGCTGTCAAAAACCATGTGAAAAGGCAGGGCCGCCTCAACTTTTTTTGGGGTCTCAATCGAACTAAAAATTCGAGCCTTTTCAAAATTTTGTTTTATTAAAACTATTGTTTTTTATTCGGGCATCGGACCTGCATAATAAATTATACATTTATAGTTGCTGAGATATATTTTTAAGCTGTTTAGATTACATTTATTTCTAACGCTATATGATACAAATTCGTTGGATTGAAGCCCAACCAAATTAATAAAATGTCTAACTCAGTAAACTTTTTACACATATAAACCTACTTTACAAATTTTGAAGGACCTTTAAACCTAGGGGCCTAAAGCCCTAATTTTATTAGCTTTGGGTTGAGCCTGCGCCTAAAAAAAACAGTATCCAGGCATAGTTTTGTTTAAAGAATAAACGTTTGATTAAACGAAAATAAATTGAAAGATGAAGTTAATATGATGTCCAAACTTTAATAAAGTTTTTTATATTTAAGCTAAATATGATTAAATGCTTTAAAATTAGGCTATTAATATAAGCGTTAATTACACATGTGTATAATATTAGTTTTACTCATTTATTTTAACCTAATTTTTATATATCTTAATAGTTTATATTATTAAATATTTTTGAGGGTAACAAAAATTTAAGTTATTATTAACAGAACGATGTTAGTGTTAGGTCTTATAAACATTACAAAACTGGAAATACAGATCCTAAACATGTTAGTTCTCAAAGTTTATGTCTCAAACTCGTTATTTTTGGCAAACAATAGGTACCATTTGTGTAATTAAATCAAATTCATCCATGCTTATTTTGATCAAAGAATGTAGGTACGTTGTTGATGGGTACGTTGATAATACTTGAAAAATTATATAAGAAAACAAAGATGCTAAAAAATCACGTGCAAATGTTAATAAAAAATAGGTCTGTCACAAGCGCAAAGAACGTACAGTTAAGTTACAAACGTTTGATAAAATAAGCACAATAAGTTAGGATCTTATAACACCACGTTTTCAAAAGTTATAGAAGGAAAAAAAACTAAATTGTTAAAAAAGTTGATGACTTGTATATTTGACTTTTGATCACAATTTTTACATGTGTGCTTCAATAACTTTTTACATTAGGAGCACAAAGTCAAATTAAATAACATCAAAACTTTTATATAAAATAGCATGTACATCATAAGACAATTTAAAAAACAATTAAAACATCTATTTTAAAACTTATAAAAGAAAACAGAAAATAGCCAAAAATTGTAAATAGTTAACAAATATAAATAAGTTTAGGGTATAAAAGGTTCATATAGCTAAACTTGGGAGCTTTTGAAAAATAATTATGCTACGAAGATAAAAAAAAATCTATGTATTACAGATGGTACGTCATAATGTATAATAACAATATATACAAAAAAGACACAAAGCATAATATACAATACTATTATGCAAAAAGAACTTGGTGGTTAAATATTTAAATGAGACTCAAATGAAGAAGATGAAGCAAATGGGATGTCATGTTTCAAAATAATAAATGATAATGTTTCAAAAAACCTTAAGGTTTTTACATTTAAACTTAGACAATTCATGTGATATCTAAGACGTCTTCATTTTTCCGTGGATGAAGAACGTTTTATATCAGAGAATAATGGTTTCTGACGCTTTTGGCCATGACCTATTATTTTATTCGCTGTGCAGTGTATGATGATTTTGCTTTAGTGTTTGTAGTCACCTTTGTGTTTTGATATATGATATAACTAATTTTAATAAACTCATGTATTACACGGGTTGAATAAATAAATATTAAATACAAATAAATTTATAAAATGATATACTAAGCTATTGATATCATTGAAATTGCGTATGAGTAATAACTATAATTAAGTAATAAACACAATAATATGAACTTTATAACTTTTTTAGTTTTTTTTTAAGATAAACTAACATTTTGTTCAAAATAGTTAAACAATTTTTATTTTTAAAAATGTCCTTACTATAACTTCCGGTTTTATTATTTTTGTTTTATAAAAAATTTACTTTAGAAAAACGCAATTTAAAATATTACGTAAATTAGTTTTGATTTTTTAGAAAAAAATTCTTTTTATAAAAAACTATTTCTATCGAA
Organism: Flaveria sonorensis; assembly: GCA_025506505.1. Classification (NCBI taxonomy): domain Eukaryota; kingdom Viridiplantae; phylum Streptophyta; class Magnoliopsida; order Asterales; family Asteraceae; genus Flaveria; species Flaveria sonorensis. The sequence continues at coordinate 62,697,155 of CM046440.1, read as the reverse complement.
ATAACATTAATAAAAAAATATCTTTTCTTAATTTATTAAAAAACTAAATATAACGTAAAAATAAATAATATTATAAATAATTAATGGACTTTTATAAAGGAATAGAATAGAGGGAAAAGTTTGATACGAATGAATGTGGTGTTGACATGTGCCACAACCCTTTACCCCTTTTATAAGTAGAAAGATATGTGAGGTAACCACAAGTAATCGTTTATTATAGCATAAATTTCATGTCAAGCTAGTCACTTTATAATGTTTTATGTGTAAGGGTAATGATGTTGAATTGTATATACGAGTAGCTAAATACATTTAAAGCACCATCAGAAGATAATTAAAACGAAGCAAAACAGTAAAAATTCACACCTATTAGTTTGGCGTATGGCAGATTACAAGTGCTCTGGTTCGCATATAGGCCTTATTTTTGGCGCATGGTGCACCGAGTACCATACCATAGCCATGGTGATGGTTTGGAGAGCATTTTTAGCAGTTTAGGACGACTTGTAATGAGGATGTCAACCAAATTTCATCCAGGACTCAATCGTGGAGACGTAGAGACAAAGAAAATAGTGATTTTTTGAAGTCCAAAGTGGAAGATTTTCAACATTAACTTGCAAATCAATCATCCGAATTCAATGAAGATCGTTTTTGTTGGCTAAACTATTTGTAATCACAACATTATGGTGTATGAGTTTTACCACAACTTTAAGACTTTATTTATGTTTGTTGCATGAGTGTTGACATAATTGAGATACTTGCTTGTGAATGTTCATGCTTGTGTTTGCTATTTTCATCTTCTATATCAGTTTGAGTACAGTTCATAGTAGAAATCTCTATTAGTGTCATTGCAGCCTAGATGTATATTTCTATTGTTATAGATTTATCATGATTTCTGATAGAAGTCTAAGGTTACATATTGTATCCTTTCACTTTAGAGATACTCTAAGTGTATAGTAATGTATATGTGATGCAATCGTATTTAATCATTCATTGATGTAAAACTGTGATTTAGGATATGTCTATGTAATCTTATAGTAACAAACGCGTAATATATTTTGCTAGTTGACGATAGAGCTCTGAAACCGAAAGTGATTATATTTTTCATTTATAAATAACTCTTTTTAATTTTCATGTTGTTCATACAATTAAATTCATCAATAAATCAATCATAAATTTTAAATATGTTAGGTTCAGTCACATTTGCAATTCAATTTGATTAAGGCATCGTTTACTACCTCTTCATGGTTTGATACCCTACTTACTCTATCTAATTATACAATTAGGTCATACTCTTTCTATCATTGATTGGTTCTTCGAGACTGATCATGTTTTCGTTTAACAGTAAAGTTACCTCCGTATGGCGCGGGTCCGATTAAATTCTTTGTTACTTTGTTGTCGTACGCTTAAAGAAACATATGAAGTTGTAGCATAACATTATGCAAACTTAAACGTAGATAGAAACACAACTACGCCCCATATGTTACAGTATAAAATTTTAAAAAATGTTTTTTGAAAAAAAATGTTATACGATATAATAATTTTTTAAATAATAGAAAAAAATATAAGAAAAGTCAAAAGGGAAAAATCAAAAAAAACCCAAAAAATATTGTACGCAAGGGAAACAAACCCCGTGTCATTGGCCAACTCAAAACCACGCACAAACAGCTCCGCTAGGGCGCACATCTGTATTCGGTAAATTGATAATTATAAGTTATTATCACCCGACTTGTTTCCGAACAAAGCTTACGTCGAAACGTGACGACCTCGAATTTTTACGATCCAATTAAAACACATTATATTTGATTGGACTCGTTCGGAACAAAATATGTCAAACCGTAGATTAACTAGAAACTACATAAAAAATAAGCGCAAAAACAAATATATCACCCGACTCCTTCCCAAACAAAGTTTACCTAGAAACGTAGAGCAACTTGAATTTATATTGAAACTTACATAAAAAAGCACACAACGAATTAGCTTTTTTAAGTTAACGGATGAAATCCATAAGGTCAAAGTGGCATTTTCAAAGTTATTATAAAGTTGAGGGTTTGAAAATGACATTTTGAAAACTTGAGTGGGTAGAAGAGGATTCTAAAAAGTTGTTAGAAAGTGAAGGAAATGAAATGAGACGCTGGAAACTTGAGTGGTTAGAAGTGGTTGATGGTAAACACCACAAACACTTCTAATCTTATTATAAAAAATATATAGATGTGATGTCCCATGATATTATCATTTTCATCTCACGAATTTTAACGTCTAAACTCACTTTAATAAAGTTTCATCAATCAGGTTATTTTCATTAATCGTTATATTAAAGGGTTTATTTCTTTAAACTACCTCATCGTGAAAACGCTCCCATCGACCTCTCCACCGCATAGCAATCTCGCCACCCCTCACCACCTTCGCCGCACCGCTACCCCTCGCTAGCGCACCCCATCGCCGGCGCCTTTCCTAGCCGGAGCACCCCATCGCCGGTGGCTTTCCTCCTAGAGCACCAAGTTCTCTACAACACGACCCAAGTTCAACGAAGCAATGCAACCCCCCGCTTTGATTATTGATTTTTATGTTTGGTGCTTTACAAACCGAGCAGCTCGGTTCGGTTCAAATTAAGAAAGCGAGCAGAAAATGCTCGCTCGAACTCGGTTTGGTTTATAACCGAACCTCGGTTTTGCTCATGTAGCAATCTAGTACAAACTAATAATACATTCAAAAGTTTCAAGTTTCAACTCAAACTTAACAATGTAACAAAAGAAAACATAAAAACTAAGTTTAAGTTTAACTCGAGCTTTAATAAATGACGGTAAATTCACGTCCATAATCTCCATTGTGGCATTTTCAAGTCTGCTATACCCGCTTTGATGCAATATTAAAACAAATATACAGAAATATCACAAAATGAGGTTTAAAACAGTAAAGGGAGCAAGGATAAAATAGTAAATATTAAAATGATAATGAACTAAACTCTAAATAAATAAACTAACATATTACATATATATAATTATATAAGTTATATTTATAATATTCGAGCGAACTGAGCGAGCTTACCTTTGCTCGTGCTCGTTTCGTTTACAAACCGAACCGAGCGGCTCGGCTCGTTTACAAACCGAACCGAGCGGCTCGGCTCGTTTACAATCGAACCAAAATCGAACAAGCAACTTTTCGAGCTTTTTTCGAGGTTTCAAGCGAGTTTCGAGTGTCGATTTATTTGAACAGCCCTAGTTGAGGGCGGGTTATGGTGGAGTAATGAGTTAATGAGAAGATGAATCACGGCACATGCTCTTTGTATCTGGTTTTGCTTGTATTCCATTAATTGTTTTTAATTTCCTGCGTTTCATATTACTTAATTAGAAAAATTGGACCATTAATATTCGTTGAATCTTAACGTGTAATTTGGATTTTCAATAATGTTATGTATTTTCTTTTAGAGTAAATTACCATTTCTCCTCCCGATGAGCTTCAATTTCAACGTTAAATTATGTCACTTGTCACGCACATGAGGACAAAACTGTCATTTCACGTCCTTTCATCCATTTCACCCTCTCTCCCTCCTCTCCCCTTCACCTTCAAATTAGGGCTCACCTTCATCCTCTGATGTATACGAACAGCAGATTTGTAGAAGTCAAACCCGGGCCCCTATCGCAACTTATCCATCGACTCAAGTCAAAGTTGCCCGAGTTGTCATAATCTTCAGAGGAAACTTCAATACCGGCCCATTTTGAATGCCTATGAGCCTTATGATGATCATCTTCTAATTTCTTGAAATCTTTATTAGTTTCTTTGTACACAGAAAAGAACGAGTCTTTTGTTGACAACTGAAAGCAGCACGACACGAACGGAGAACCGCTAGCCACAGGGTTCACCGCCTCACTCCAGTGGCTAAGATTCCTCTTGGAGGGCGGCGAATTTCACTAGACCATCTAGAGCGAGGTTCAGAACTGGTGGGAGTTCAAAGAAATATTGAAACCGGCGATTGTAATCATGGTCGTAGTAAACTGGATCATTTTGCAGAATAGGTGGTGCTATAGGCGGCGGTGGGGTGGTTGTGGTGGTGGAGGTGGTGGAGCTTGGTGGTGTTTATGTAGCAAACTAAACAAGAACAAGATGGGTGGTACTGGTAAAGTGGGTCTTGATGAAGAAATGGTTCTTATCGGTTGATTGTGAGCCCAATTTTGAAGGTGAGGTGGGAAAGAGGTTAAAATGGTGAAACGAAAGAAAGAGACATAAATGACAGTTTTGTCTTTATGTGCTTGGCACATGACATAACAAACGTTTTGAAATTGACGCCCGTTAATGTAAATGACGAAAAATGTAACGCAATTTAAATTAAGGACATTCTTATAATTTCCTTAGTTAAAGGACAATTACTGACATTTGATATAAATTTAAAGGACGAAAATATAATTTACTCTTTCTTTATTGTTTATTCATTATTTAATACAGTGATATAATTAAATCAAATAGACACATTTATTAGTTTAAATAATTTAATTGATAACATAGTTTTATACATAATTATTCAAAGAATCAACCAACAATATTTAGTGATTCAATATTTATTGCATCAAAGTATTTTTACTCAGTCAGACCTCTTATTAATTTAATATTTAATGATTCAGAGATTACAAACAATCCATAACAGATATGGTTAATTTCATTTTCACGTTAACATAGTTTGAGATTTCCACCTATTTACCATGTTTAGTTATATACTTAATTATTTCGGAAAGAATGTCTTTTTATTGACATAACTTAAACTCGTTGTCCATTATATTCCCAAGACTTAAAAAGAAAAATAACAATAGCCATTAAGTTTTATTTAAATATGATTTTTTTCTATACATTTAGTTTTCAGGTTGTACATTAGTGAGTATCACTATGACTAAAAGCAAAAGAAAATTAAATTCAAGGTTGTAAATTTGTTTATGTTTCTAACATGATTTTCAATATGTACATTATGTGTCTAATTTTCATGTTCGTGTCAGATTCAACCTACCAACCCTCAAACATGGCATATATTATAGTTGCATATATTTTATAAAAAACATACAAGAACAAACTATAATCAGGCCTGGTTTAAAACAAACATTGATCGAGCCTGTTTAAGATTTTATTTCAACGATCGTTATTTGAAGTCTTTTCCCGTGATCCACTATCTTTGTCTATGGTGAACATATATTACATATCCACACATGTTTAATAAAAAAATTAACTTAACTATAGACATTTTAACTTGAACAATAAGTAATATACAATGTTAAATACACCGCTAATATAATATCTATGCTACTCTAATCGTTCAAATTTAGACAAACCATAAGAAACCACCACTTTTACTTTTATGATGGAGTGAATTAAAATAATTTATATTGATAAACTGATAATTCCATATACAAAAACAAGAAGACAACCAATTCGAAACAACAACATTCACATTCGATTTCCTAAATTATGTAAGTGTATTCCCTATATTATATGATAAATTGTGAGTGATTGTAAGTGAAGTAGAGAAAAAATATTACTACTCATCTATATTTTAAGAAAGCACTGTTCAAACCTTATAAATTTTTAATATTTTTTAAGTGGCTGTGAGATGGATGAAAAGAAAAATAATGATAAAAGTATAAAAAGTATTATTTAATTGAATATAAGAGAGAAAAAGTATTTATTTTTAGTGTAATTATAAAGATAAAGATAATGATCGGAACGTGAATGCTTTAATTTGCATTGATATATTTTTTCATATCAGTTAGTTATCAAATAAGTGTTTGTGTCGTCGGATCGAAAACAAGCTGCTTTGGTACATTCGGACATCGGCTTTACATCGATCACCCCAATCAACTTCTCGCAAACCATGAGTTTTCACGTGTAAACAAACAACCTTCCCCCCCCCCCCCCAAAACACGTCCATAATATGTCCCTGTCTTTGTTCCAACGACCCGAAACCATACACCACATCCGATTCGCAACAAACAAACAGTGCAACACCCATCCGTCGCACTTCAATATCCAAAACTCGTTACAAACAAGCCCGATATACGCAAATCCAACTTCATCGTTTAGATCCACCAAGTGATAGTGATAGTCATGGCTTTGCGAATGGCTCCTTTTTGGCGTGGGAGGGTCCGTTAACCCGAATTCCTCCGTCTTCACATCAAACCACGCTATTTTCCTTCTATCATTAACATCGGATGACCGCCAATCTAGAGGACTAACTAACCAATGCAAACGTCCATGACCAAATACACCTTCGCCCCTTATCAGATACTCAGGCGTCTGGGCTATCTCTCGCCACGAGCCCATCCCTAAGTCATGAACCATGGTGCATAGTTGCTTCGGTTCCACATTACTGTCTAGTGGCTCGACTCCTTCTTTAGCACAACAAACACTGTCTTTAAGTGTTGGTGGAATCATCAAAACCAATACCAGCTGCTACACGCCCATCCACGAGCCTCGGGCTCATCTTGATGGAGATAGGTGGCAAATCGTGACGTTGTTTACAAAGAGGATTGATAACAGCAAATAGATAGGAGTCTTTTCGATAACACACTAGGATTAGCCCATTGCATGAACCTAGAACCAGCCTGTCTCGGCTAGCCCCGTAGAACGTGCTCCTATAACAGAACTTCAAAGCGGGGTTCTTTGAACAGTATTAGTACCTCGCGCTATGTGCAAAAAACTTATCTTGCATTGTTTGTTGATCTTGTTGGGATAAAGAGATGGGCTTTGTTCGAATTGGATCTATTTTACCTAGAACAAATATATGTTCTTCTTGTGAACTTTCAACGCAACATCGTTTGCCATTTTAGTTAAATGACAAATGTTCTTTACATGTTCTTGATATGGTGCATTGTGATTTATAAGGACCTGCTCCATTACCTCACTTAATGGTTATCACCATTATGCCTTGTTTATTGATGACTACTCACCGTTCACTTGGTTTTATCTACTAAAAACAAAATCGGCTGTCTATGATGTACTAAAAATTTTCTTGCAGTATGTCAAAACTCAATTCTCTTGCAAGTTAAAGGTATTTCAAAGTGACAAAATACACAATCTTCTTGCAAGTTAACGGCAATTCAAAGTGAAAATGGGGACACCTGTTTCAAATACACAGGTCGAATTTAACGCACACTTAACACACTATGAACTATTTTCGAGCTTGAGCTTGCATACATACAAGCATTATGGGCATATACATTTGGAACAAAAGCTGATCAATTAATACACCATCTATAACACGAAAAAGGTAGCGTGAACATGCACTTTATGGTTTAAAAGTATAAGGCAGGAGATTTCACCTTCTGATCTGTGTACTGAAACAACACCAAAACAAAACAGTTGTTGACTACCTAGAATGAGGGTCAGATTTAGTGTCCCTTGTTTTAGTTTTGACTCTATCGAGTTGGCCTTAGTGATTGAATATGTGTGACTACACAGATACAGCTCATCATCACGCATGCAACGATTTAGATCCCTCATTCTTCATAATTTTAGCATTTAACATCTCCATGAATTTAGGGTTGGCTCGAAGTCTAGTCTTCACATAGCTAGTTCGGGCATCATCAACTAGCTTATCCGCTTTACCAGCCTCCTCAATCAGCCCAAGTAAAGTCCTAAGACAATCCTTCCTGTTTTCCTCACGATGCTCAAACCTACAAACATATGAATGTTTTTATACGTCAAATAATAGGTAGAACTAGAGATGACAATTTGGGTCTGACACTAATAAGAAGTCAATTCATATTATGTTTTATCTTTAACAAGTCAAACCTGTAAAAATATAGCGTAAAGCGAAACGGCCACGAGTCGGCCAAAATGTGATTTAGTATACCAAAGCTTCCAATGTCATTTGAAAAATAGATTCCGCTAAAATCATTTAGTTTTGGGATAGCGTACACATAGGCAAGATATGAGTTCGTTTTGGCCACAATTGGCATAAACGAAACCAAATTGACATTTCAGTGGACTTAAAATTAGGGTAGTCTATGCAACACATTCCTTTAGATTTTGTAATCATACTCGATAAATTATTATGTATAAACAAAAGGGAGCCAATAGTGTTTTCGGGTCAAATCAACCCAACCCATAGACCCGTTTCAACCCCATAAAAAAATATATATTATCCAAACCACCCGACGAATCCATTTGACACCTCTAGGTAATGTACAACTAAGCCTTAGGCTTGTTAACTACAATTACAAAAAAAAAATTAAAAAACTAAAGATTTTAGCATCTATAAGTTCGTTAAGAGAGATTAGTAAGAATACCTCTCACTGGTTATAGTAAGTTCATCTTTTCCTGGTTATATCTTTTCCCAACCAATTCTCGTAGTCGCCGAAACTGATTTTTTGAAAGGCCAAGCTCTTTGACTGTGACAGCAAGTTTTGCTTTTCTATTTTTAGGGTGCCATGAATCACCACCGGGAACAAACACAACCCGTGTTTGCCACCTAAGCACAGGGCCTTCACCTGGGGGGTCATCTATGTCTTTATTCTCTACGATAGACGTCTCATCAAACTTTGGGGGACCGGCTTCCTCTATCTCCTTAGTGTGTCTCATGAGCATGTTATGCTCGAATTCCTGATACATTTCGTAACCTTGCTCAGGTTCAAGCTCACCAGTTTCAACCATATCTGCTATCTCGTTATATTTTTCTTGAACCAGTTTCTTCAGATGATCTGAATTCACAGAAAAATTAATGACGACCAATATAATTAACATTAGAAGTTATATAACAATATTTTCAGAACTTCAAGTGAAGGTAAATTATATTTTTATAACTTCAAGTGAAGGTAAATTTCCTCCTATAGACACAAATTCTTTCCTTAACTATATCCTATATGCCACAAAATTATGTGCTTCTTTAGTGTTCCAAAATATATGATATTGCATTGGTGTATAGTGGCAATGTTATCACATGAATATATAGAATTAGTTTGTGTACTGTCTCTCTATAGTAAAGCATAAAAATGTACTCAAAAGTCAAAACACAATATTAAGAAAAAATTATCCATGGTTTTACTCTTACGATTTCAGCTAGAGCTCAAGCTCATTGAATGTTGAGACATGACAGAGAAAAAAAATCAGAGTTTTATGTAGCAGAAAAAGTACATGTTATTTACTTATTAAGAAAGGATTCGACAGTATATCCCAACTAGTGAGACACTATGTAATACCCTAAAATAATAAAATTGAAAGTGGAGATAACAAAGGTGAAGCAAAAGAGGGAAAAATATGAAACTGAGGAATGTTAATGTTAATCTTGAGTTCACATGTGAGATGGGGATCAAAGGAACAAGTCTTGGAATGCAAGTTCTGGGCCAAATTCTGTAATTCAGTTTGTTTATTGGGTTTTAGTTTTGTTTATGCTATAAGGTTTTATTTAATAAGGATTAACTTAAAAGAATTAGTTCCTTATTAGATGGAGTCTTGGTGATTAAGTCATTGTTTTTAGTATAAATAGGGGTATAGGGATCAAAGTAATTTGTGGTTTTTAATCATTAATAAAGAGATAGAAAGAGTTGTAACGTGTTTTAGTAACAAAACCCAGTTGTCATTGTGTGTGCTCAATCCAATTAAATCAAAAAGGTGCTTGAGTTGCAATTAGAAATAAAGTTACAGGCCACCCATTCGAAAATCACAGCAAACCACCACCCCTAAGATCTATAAATATTCCCCACACGTATATATTTCACTTTGTTTACAAGTTGCATGAGAGGAATGAGGAGCAGCAAGCAATTGCAAAGCAGATGAGGCAACGGTGATAACACGACAATTAAATTCCGGGTTAGCCAGAAAAAGAACAAGACAAGAAGGTCTGAAAAGTAAAGGGATGAATTAAATAGTAAGAACTTATAGCAGTAACAAATAGCTACAAGATCAACTCTAAGTACGAATGCAATTAGAAGTTGAAATTTGAAAAGAATAACTTTATCCAAATACCAAATAGAATGATAAATCAAAATTAAAGAACAACAAAACAACATGTTATGAATTTGCTTTGCCTCTCCATGACTTTGCAGAACAAGTAGCATAAAGATCCTTCTGATCAACTAAGTTATAATGATATTAGCTTCAGACATTACATATCTACTTTTATTGATTTCACAACTACAAGACTTCAGAAAGGAAGACAAACAAAAAACAGACAAAAAAACAGAAAAAAACAGAAAAAAACAAATTTTAACATACCTGGAAGGAGGTTTTCCCACATGAACATGTCCTGTAGTATCTGCTCACACTCCTTAGTATCTTTAAGATGACCACTATCAGTAGCCTCCTTAATCATACCTTCCCATTTCTTGTCATCCATGTAAAAAAATTCATCTTTCGTCATCCGCTTGGTCACAATATCTTTCGCATTATACAGATTATCTATCTCATCATCCGTCTCATGTAAATCCTCAAAATCCGACTCAAACTCCTTATCATTGACACCATCAATTGGTTGCATCCTAAACTCATCAAGCAGCTCATCATCTGTATCTTCGTGCTTTTTCGTCACTTTCCTCCTAAAAATGGATTCCAACACATCAGGTAACGCCTCTTCATCCTTGTCATTAAAGTACTTCTCTATCTGCATTTTCAGCTCTGCCATACAAGTATTAATTTAAAAATTGACCAATATCCTAGCATCTTACCAGCATATATTGCTTTAAACTACAACATATATTAAAAACTATCTTATACACTTCTACTACCAGCTACAACTTTTGTGCTTTTAAAAGTGCAGATACATCCACATCACCAATGTAAAATCAATTTCATGAAAAACAATGTAGCAAAATGAAATTACATATTTACGAACAGACCTGTTCATCAAATCGAAACTTACAGTACATTAAACAACTAAACATACACAAATCTAAGTTAGGGTTTACGAACGTGATCCCAGTGTCCCTATCATTCGGCCGTTGCTGTACCTTTATTGCTGACATCTTTGACGTCGAGATCCCTTGTCAGAGTTTGAGAAACGCCGCTTGATTCTGAAGAATCGCTCGATTGTCAGTGGATGAATTCTCATTTTCAGTTGAGAAGAATCTAAGCTTCCATCCGAAGCTGCAAACGGGTGAATTGATGAATTTCGGATTAGGTGTGAATGATGATTGACGAGGGTTTAAGAGGTGACGAAGGGGGATTTTGTTGAAGAAAGCTCGTCTCATGATTTAGGGTTTAAGAGGGTTTTCTGATCGGAACGATGACTGTGAGTGAGCAGTGGAATGAGATGAGGGCAAGAGTTCTTAAGTTACGAAAAGAGTTAATTACACGATTGGTACTTTTGGTATTCCCATATTACAGTATTGATCTCAACTTTTAAAAAATTACATTATTGGTTCCAACTGTTCGTGGAGTGGATGGCCGTTAGTTTTTTCTATTAATGGACATGAAATGACCATTTTACCCTTGAACTAAAAAACAACTATATTATTAAATTTATGTGGGACCCACATATATATATTAATAATAATATATATGTGTTTGTCTGTATATAAACCGCCGGGGCACCATAGCACCACCATCACCATCACCATACCACCACCTTCACCAACCATCACCATAGCACTACTTTCACCAACCATCACCATAGCACCACCCTGTATCGCCGAAATCACTACTGGAACCATCACAGCTGGAACCACCACCGGAACCACAACCATACCGGCGCACCAACTCCGCAACCACCACAGCCTCCACTTCACCACCTATGATAAGCTCATATCTGAAACCTCCATCTATGATTTGCGTTATCTTGAAGTGGTGGTGGGTTACCGACGTTGGTGGGTTCGTGGGTTGTCTGGGTGATGGTGGTGTGGATACGGTGGTTGCAACCCGGAGTGAAGAAGAGGAAGGATCGCAGTGGCGGTGGCGGTGGGTTGGGTGTAGATATGCAAAAATGTGATGTAGATTTGGGTGGTCGACGGCGGGTCCTACAGTGGTTGGGTGGACGACGACGACGACGACGACGACGACGACGACGACGACGACGACGACGACGACGACGACGACGATGATGTTGTTTGTGATTAATATATAATTAATTAATTAAAAAGAAAGTGGGTCCCATATGTCTTTTATTGTTATTTAATAATTTTTATTTTTTTGTTGAGGGCGAATATGCTATTTCACATCCATTTAACAGCAAAAGCTAACGGTCATCTACTTTAGGGACCAATCGTGTTACGGTTTGGTAAATAGTTAGGACCAATAATGTAATTTTTCAAAATTTAGGACCAATATTGCAATATGAGCCATGGACCAATTGTGTAATTAACGTTTATGAAAAATTGGGATTAGGTCCTTGGAGAAGGTGGGAGTTACTAGGATAGTTCAAGTCTGGCATCTATACTTTTGGGAATGTAATTGTATTATACAATTTTTAAGGTGTGAATGGAATGATATGATACTCGACACGAGTTTTAATTATTAATGAAAAGTTTATATTCCACTGCAAAATGATGTGTTTTAAATGTTTTACGCTATGAATGTCCAACTGTAAGCATTCTGGGAACGGACTTTACATGACAAAAGCAAGATATATATAATTGCGGATTTAAAGGCTTAGAGAAGGTGGTTCACTATGGCTGCAAACACTCGTTTGTCATGCAAGAACAACGAACACAAAAACCTTTTATTTATCTTCATCGCCAATCAACCGACAATAATAATGTCTAGGCGCAACACAATAAACCACCACTGAGTTCAGCAACCAGACGTCAACATCGTAACCATGAACACCAGAATTAAGACACACATAGGCAAACCCGTCTTTCAGGCTCAGGCCATTTACTGTCACTATCACAAACCTCATCCACGACATTGAACAACGGGAATCATCATAGGTATATCTAAACAACACACGAAATCCATGTTTACATGATAATAGATACAACAACCTGATCATAGTAGTGAAAAAAACTAACAACAAAAATCTTGAATGAGCCGGCACTCGTCGTCATACATGCATACATGCATAAAGGGTTGCAAACAACAGCTCATCCTATTTTTAATTAATATATAGCTTAACACATCGATCATCAATTAAACAGGGACAAAACCCTTGAAAATATCAAAGATATTGAAGCCATAAAGGCCATAGCCTCCAGAAGTGGCAGTTCAACAACAGCCTTTCGACAAAAACCAAATTGATACACCCGTTTAAATCAAAAGTGACAATAGCAAGGTATATAATTGCGGATTTTGAGGCTCAAAGAAGATGTTTCATTGTGGCTGCAAATATTCGTTTGCCACGCCATAACAAAGAACACAACATCCTTTTGTTTTCTTCATCACCTATTAACCGACAATTAAACCAATCTCATACCCAACATAATAAACCACCACCGAGTTCAGGAAACAAATAGCCCATCAACAACATAACCATGGACACCAGAAGTAGGCTACAACAGAAGTAGAACCAGTCTTTCAGTCTCAAGTGCGTTTACGGTCACTATCACAACCCTCAAATATGACATTGAATAATAGATTAGATCACGATCAAGATGCTCATCTTAGTGTCAATAATAAAAAAGCAACCGGCATCAAGAGTCTCGGAGGAGCTTGCACTCGTCGTCATCGACATGAACATAAAAACAATACATGCATTACCTAGCTGTACCAAACATATAAAGGGTTGCAAACACAACTTATAGTAACTAATTACACAACTTATGTAAATAACTACACAACCTATGTCAATAACGTACATTATTGCATATATAGTACATCAACGCTCTTTTAATTATATTTTATCAATTTATATTGTAATATTATACTTTGATTACAGATCATTGAATTCTCGATTTTATGATATATCTCTGTTAAAAAAAATAATAAAGTATTATAAGATTATTCAAGTATAAAAAATATTAGAATTATATAAAGTCAACATTTATGTTTACCCATTTTGTCTGTATCAACAATTTAGTTCGTTCAATTCTACACATACACCCTTTAACTTCCCGACCACTAATTAGTCTTGATAAAGTCTATAAGCGCTTCGCACATTCTCACATTATGAATTAGTTATTCAGATTCTTTTTGAACGGGAAAGATAATATTATAAGCTAGCAAGTGAATGTTGATACTAGAACTTTTTCAAAAATCGATTCTAGATTTCTATCACCAGCGTCGAAGCATATTGTTTCTCCAAATCCTGATGTGCCACAACGCCGCGTGAATTATCATTAACATTATGTATCTGAATGTCTAGTTTCTAGGAATGTTTCTAGGTAGTTGTAGTAGTTCACCAACCACCGGGCATCTGCACCAAGATTCAATCATTGACCAAATTTTCTTTGCTTTGCAACAATTTGCTAGTAGATGATTCATCTTTTCCAAATGTACATTGCAACACTTACATATTAAGGGTGTGTTTGGGATTGCTTATTAAAACAACTTTTGGCTTTTGGAATAGATGAAAAGTCAAAAATGCCCCTCCAAAAGTCACCAAAAGTTAAAATTTGTGACTTTTAATGACTTTTGGAGGAGCATTTTTAACTTTTCACCCATTCCAAAAGTCAAAAGTTGTTTTAATAAGCAATCTCAAACAACCCTAAGATTGTAGCGGAATATCACGTTTTGCAAGATCTACAAGGGATAGGATTTTCGTTTGTAAGGCCAGCTTTACAAAAAAGCGAACTTTAACCGGAACCCACACTAACTGCTCAAATTCGTCTGGAATCAAAGGGAAGATTTCTTTGTTTATACATGACTTGAGATCTGTTACTGAGAAGGAACCATCACCGCTTCCAACCCAAATCTAACAATCACTACCTTCAACTAAAACAACAGGTTGAAGAAGAGATTTGAGAGCCATAAGTTCATGCAGTTCCATCGAATTGGATGGTTCTTTTTCCATTGCCATGCGAAATGCGAAATTACCATCAGACAACTTCAACTCGTCAACTTGTCCCTAGTCATCGTCGCATCCTTATGATTTTCTATCTAAAATAAAGGAGGACACTTTTCTTTTGGTCCCTTGATATATATTTAGTTTTCCAATTTTGATTTGTATCACAAAAGTCTACTTCCAGAAATTTTTAATTTTTATTTCAAAGCATGAAATTAATTATTTAACTAGGGTTGTCTCACGTATCTCAACTAAAACTTATACAATATTATATTTCCCTAATTTAATTCTTAACATCAAATATATTATCCCATATCTAAAGGGTAACTCGATGAATATTAATCTTTAAACTTTATCAAATTTACAACATTTGCCCCTTTGCCCCCTCTGGGATAAAGAAGGGTTGTTGGACCCCTATTGTTGAATATACTCCAAAGCAGTAGATGATCGATGATGATCATACTCATATTGGTTTTTAGATAAGTTTTAGGTCAAGAATTAATACATGTTAGAAATCATCGTAAAAAAGAAACATGAAAAGTAAGTGCATTATTAGTTATATTATAACCATCTATTTGATCAAATATACAAAAGTATGTAATCAACTTTAAATAAAGATATAATGTTATCATTTGATAAATCTATATATAATAAAATAGGTTGGTACCTTATGTATTACACGAGTTGAATAAATAAAATATAAAATAGTTAGAACGAAATTTATTAGTTATAAAATGATTTTTTTAAGATTATACATGATTGAAATTATGTATGACTAAGAGCATTAACAATAGGTTTCTCAGCACACTTCATTTATGAGAGTCGCAGTTATTTATAATTCAGCTCTATATCCTATCCGCTTCTACGTATACTATTAAACTAATACACAAAAAATAACAAAAGATATATATGCTGTAATGATATTAAAACCCATCTTTCTTGAATCTTTATGCACTCACAGAGGCTCTTTGTAGGGAATTATTGTAAGTGGTTGTGAGTGAGACAGAGAAAAAATGTTAATGTTCGTCTGTATATTTGAAAAATAACAGAGTTCACCCCTGTAAACTTTTTAATATTTTTTAAAGTAGTTGTCAGTGGAGGGAAAGAAAAGATAATAATAAATGTATAAAAAATAATATTTAATTGAAAATAAGAGATACATAATAATATTGTTAATGTAATTATAAGGAAGATGATGATATAAATTATCTAAGCACTATAAGTAATAAAATAATGATATCATTCTTTAAGCTCTTTTTTGTTTTTTTTCCCTTAAATAGCATTTTGTCTCGAAACAAACCATTTCAAATAAATATCATTTTTAAAAAATATATTGCTATAACTGTGAATTATAATTATTTTGGTTTACAAAATTTTGCTTTCTAAAAACACCAATTTTAAAATATTTTATATTTTTATATATAATATGGCCTTTTTCTTAATTTTTAAAAAGTATTTTTAATTTAAAAAAGAATTAATAATTTCATTAGTATTTAATGTAATTATTTAATAGAAGAGAGAAACTGAAAAAATAGAATTAGAAGATCTAAAATTATGATAAGAGTCTATCAAAAACCTTCTTTTATTATAACAAAATAAATAAATAACTAGTATGTTGCTTGTATAATTTTATGAACCCTTATTTAATTTTCTAGTTTCTTTTTATTTCACTTAATAAATAAGTTTCCTTTACGGTTATTTTTATTATTCTTAAATCTTATTTATTCTTAAATCTTATTTATTACCATCTATTCTTTAACTTTTATGCTTGTAAATAAGTTTATTATTTATTTATTTATTTTATTCCTAAATATATATTAAGCATTCACATTTGGTTCCTATAACTATCATCATCTCTAAATTTGAAGGATTTATAAATTTATGTAATTTAACCATAATGATCACTAAACTTTTAGGGGAAAATTAATGCTCCCCAAATTTAAGGTTACCTGCTCACAAATCTTATAAATTATAAGTATAGAGAATGTAATTTGAGATCTTTTTAAAAATATAAAATAAAATTAAAGGGTGTGATTTTTAAATAAATTATAGATATAAGAATAGAAAACCTAATGTAACTATTTTTATTAGCTATTTAGTATTTAATTTAATAATTTTTATCAACTCATGTAAATACATAATACATGAGTCTTTAACCTATATAACATTAAAGTAACTTCAATGAAACATGAGATAAGCAAAAAAAAAAAAAAAAAAACCAAAGAAAGATTTATTGATATAATACCAAGTATCAATTTGAGCTATGCATTAAAGTTGCATATTACGTATCAACGGTTGCATTTTATATAAAACTAGATTGTTGACAACTTTAGTGACCCATGATTATTGGGCCACATGACAACTATTCATTGGTTTTTTTTTTTTTTTTGATAACTTTGGTACATATTAGGATTGTATTATGTGCATTAACGGGTTATATACATCTTTTGACCTTTTTGTAATCTTTAATTCGTTTAGGTCAATGCTTTTGTATCTTTGACAATTTAATTTTAATATTTTTTTACTTTTTTTTAGTCTCTATACTTTTTATATTTTACAAATTATTTTTTTCTCATTTCGTTCTATTTTTGCTAGTTAAACGTGTGTGTGTGGTTCAACATTTTTAAGCTTATTTTTTTCTGTTTAATGGTCTCGTCGCAACATGCTGGTCTTAAATCAACTTATTTATTATTTTATATGTTTTATGTTTCGTCTGCATGGTTCAACGTTTTGACGGCTATTTTCTTTGTTGTTGTTTTTTGTTTTTATTTTTTTAATATGAGATTTTTCGGTGTTGATGATTACTAGCGATAGTGTACCATTGGTGACACTTGACACTGTTTTACGCCTTCCGCCGCAACACGATGGCTTAATAGTAGTTAATTCTATTTATCAAACCATCGATTTACCAGTAATCATCATCTGATTAGAACTCATAATAATTATCACAATCTTTAAAAACATACTTATGATAATGATAAACATATTGATATACAACATTAATATCTTTGTATCAATCTTGTAGTTGGATAAATAATATATGACGTGGCAAACAAGAACCTTAAAGAGATTGACTTGTACTCTCTGCGTGCAGTATCTAACACCACTTCTACTGGATCTTTTCCATAATCATTAACACCAATTTGGGGTTTACACCACTTCTACTTCTCTCACTACCCACTTCCGCCATTACCAACTGGTATCCACCTTCATCATCTTCTTTTCTTTAATTTTTTTTTCGATTTTCAATCGCATATTCTCGTGATGATCATAAACCCATTGTTTTCCGTTGATTGAAACCCCTTTTAACCTAATCTTGAATTTAATTTGTGGGTAATTAATATTACCTAAGGTTGATGGCTTCTTCTGCAACTATGGTTGTGAGTAATAAGTTGATCTTGAATTCGAGTAATGGTGATTATAAGGTGTGGGAAGATCCATCGTTTATCAAGTGGAGAAAGAGGGATTCTCATGTTTCGCTCCATTGTCATGATTCTGTTGAAGGTAGGGTTTTTATTTTAATTTAATGTTTGATAATAAAAAGGCGTTGACTTTGATGTTGGATTTACAATCTTTTCTGATATTTTAAGACGGTTTAATTGTAGTTAGTTATAACATGAAGTTCTTGATTCATACATCACTGATTAGGCATTTAATGCGGAAATTATAAACCTCAGTTTACAGGTCAAGTGGTGTATATAATCTCGGCTCTATGACGTTTGATTTTGACATTGGATCTGATTACTTTTTAGCTTTGTTTGGTCTGTTAAAGGTTAGGCACCATAGTTGCTAATTAAAGATTGTTGCAGTTACTTTGCTTAATGATTAGTTATTGTTTTACTATTGTATAATGTGATTAGTTTATGTTTAACCTTATGAAGCTCTTGACATTATGTTAAAGCAGTGGATTACAACAACAACCGGACCTAGTAAATCATACCCATTGCAAAGCTATTGGTTGGATCTGGAGGGTGGGATGTAGGCGACCTTACCTCTATCTCTACGGTAGAGAGGCTGCTTTCAGGGAGATCCGCATCCAAAACAATCAGACAAATCAATGACATTTGTATTGTATCTCTGTGATTGAGTTGATCTTGAATAAACCAACCTCTTGATATGATGGTTGAATTTAGATTTTTGTCATCTAAATTTAAAGAAACTCGTATGATCGTCCCCAAACATTAAGCATAATTTTTTTCTTCTTTTTTTACCACTCTGGATTGGCTAATGACATTGAAAATGTGAAAACATACCAACTTACTAATATTTGGAAGAATTGGCATACTACGTGCAAGTCATATCATAGAATGCCCATTTGGGCTTGCTCACAATGGTTGAGAATTGTTAGAGATAATATAAAGGTTCTAACTTTAAATCAAGTTTTGCTCAAGCATTAGTACAAAGCTTCTTGAGTTATATCTTATGTTTATTAGCCTGATTGGCTATTCAAACAAAACTATAATTTATATCCAAATGAGGATAAATAGTGCATAAAAATAATCAGAAGTAGCGGGAGAGTGAAACAGAGGCGGTTACAAAATTGTCTTGTGTATCACATTTAAAGTGATAAGTACAGACGCCTGATGCGGTTCTCGTTGTTCTCAATATATGTGCGTGTATGCTAACTCTTTTTTGATATGCTTGCTGGCAATCTCAGTTTTTAACAATTTGCTCATCTCTCTAATATGGATTCCACAAAACATATCCAAACAAGACATTACAATGTACTTCAATGTATTTGTTGTACACATAATTGTTTATAATTTGGATCTTTACAGCTTGGAAAGTCTTATAGTTGAATGTGTTTATGTTTGTTTTTAGTAGCATTTATTGCTCATGTTTTAAGTCTGTTTCATATGTAGGTTCTCTAAAATACTGGTATGAACGAAACAAAGTAGATGTTCTTGTTTCAAAATCAGCAGTTTGGGACGATGATGCTGTTTCTGGATCACTTGAATGTGCCAAAAATTGGGTTAAAGATTTGCCTTTTGTTAAATCATTATCCGGTTACTGGAAATTCTTCCTTGCTCAAAGTCCAACCGCTGCTCCTTCAAATTTCCATGATACAGTTTTTCAAGACTCTACATGGGAAACCATACCAGGTAACTTCTAGTTCACTACCATGCCATTATTAAAGAATCCACATTTGAGTTTTGAAACGTCAACCGTGTTTCTTTTAATTAAAAAGAATTGTACAAAAGTTCAGTTGTATGAAAAAAAAAATTGATTGTATAAAAGTAACTTACTTGAAAAGTATCGAATTGGAAGTATTGTTAAGATAAAAGTACTAAAAACATCAATATTAATTTTGAATTTGTGAAAAGTTTTGTTTGACTATGCAAAGTCAAAGGGGACTTCTTGTATAGTAATATGTAATTTGAGATGTGCATAGCTTTTGTTTTCTTTCTGTTTCTTAAGATTACTCCACTTTATTCAATATCTAACTGTCTAGCTTTTTTTCCATTTATGAACAGTACCATCGAATTGGCAGATGCATGGGTTTGATCGACCATATATACAAATATAATATATCCGTTTCCTCTTGATCTACCCCATGTTCCCGATGATAATCCCACTGGCTGCTACAGGACATATTTTCAACTTCCTAAAGATTGGGAAGGTAAGTTCATGATCTAATATTCATCAAAAAATTTTACTTTTTATATATTTTACATAATCTATGTAAATTGTAAAGAATCCATTCCCTGTCCCATGAAAGTTGCAATTTGCATTTGGAATGTCTCCTGAAATTGCTGTTGTTTCCTTTTTATTTTTGAGTTTCTTGAAATACCTTTTTTCCTGATTTTAAAATGTCTTGAACTCTTGATGGTTGATTTCTTTTCACAAAATTCCGTTGTATAGTCATAATTGAATGGCTTTTTATATATTTCATTAATAGTGAAACATATACCTTGTGTGTACATTTGATGGTGGTCGAACATGTCATAACACTCTTGATTGCTATTTGTCAGGTCGACGGATATTACTACACTTTGAAGCTGTTGATTCTGCTTTCCATGTCTGGATCAACGGATCTCTTGTTGGATACAGGTTTTGGTTTTATCTTGCTTGCTTATTAAGTAATCTTTCATGAGTTATTCAGCTATAGAGCTGCCAATTTCAGCCCATTTTTTATGTAAGGGTGTATATAATGGGTCAAATATGTCAAACGGGTGAAAAGTCGTCAAAATTCTATTTTTAATGCATACAACTTCCTAAATCATCTTGTATTATAATTATTATAATCAATACTATAAAATCCATTTTTTAAATTTCTACTAAAACTTTACTACATAGTGTTAGCAGGTCAACCCAACCTGACATGGCCCGTATTTAAAAATGACTCGTTTCAACCTATTACCCATCTGGTCTGCTAGTGTCTACCCCTCTCTCCAAATGCATTTTTAAACCATTGAAACAGATTCATATTGCAACACATTCATCTTCACATGCTTTATTGGTTTGATGTTTGGTCAGTCAAGACAGTAGACTCCCTGCTGAATTTGAAATCACTGATTTCTGTCACGAGTGTGGATCTGACAAGAAGAATGTTATAGCGGTGCAAGTTTATAGATGGAGTGATGGTTCTTATCTTGAAGATCAAGATCATTGGTGGTTGTCGGGAATTCATAGAGACGTGCTTCTTTTATCCAAACCGAAGGTTTTTGCTTTTCTTATATGAACTAATGTTAAGTCATTTGTTGTTAAAAACAAAAACTTTTTAATACATTATGCATGTTTTCAGGTGTTCATAGCAGACTATTTCTTCACCTCGAATCTCGCGGAAAATTTCGCTTATGCAGATCTAGAGGTAAACCTTTGGTTGTAATCTCTTGCATTTAACTTTAATGTGTTGAAATATATCTAGCACTAAGATGGTGAAATTCTTATCTCTGTATGCTTTAGGTTGAAGTAATACTTGATAAGTCAACAGAAGTCAATGTCAATACAGAAGTCAAAATTGAAGTCACTCTGTTCGATATTAGCGGTGCTGAGTGTACTGATCTGCTATCAGCTGATGTGGCACATTTAGAGCTTCATCCCCCTCCTAAATATCCTTTAGGGTTTCATGGGTATCGATTTACTGGAAAACTGCAAAATCCCAAGCTTTGGTCTGCAGAGCAAGTGAGTTACCCAATTAACCTATTACTTTTTTCTAAAACTTAAATATGGCAACATGGATGGGTTGAGTAATGGGTCAAAAGGGGCTCATGACAAAATGTTAAGCGTGACCCGAATCAACCCGTTCACAAGTAAATTAGCTGAATTTGGCATAAGTACTTTAATTATTCATTCTAACAACACTGGATTTTTATGCAGCCAAATCTTTATACTTTGGTAGTCGCTCTTAAAGATGCTTCCGGTAATATTATCGACTGTGAATCATGCCAAGTGGGCATTCGACAAATTTCAAAAGCCCCAAAACAGTTACTTGTTAACGGGCATCCAGTTATGATCAGAGGGGTAAACAGACACGAGCACCATCCCCGTATAGGAAAGACAAACATTGAATCTTGCATGATTAAGGTAACGCTGTGTTTTCTTCTTGTTTATTTGTTTTCTTGCAATACGTTTGATGCATACTTTCTTCTTTTCTTATGATGTAGGATTTGGTTCTAATGAAAGAACATAACATCAATGCCGTCAGAAACAGTCATTATCCTCAACATCCAAGATGGTATGAGTTATGTGATTTGTTTGGAATGTACATGATAGATGAGGCCAATATCGAGACGCATGGTTTTGATCTTTCTAACCATGTTAAGCATCCGACTCAAGAGCCCGTTTGGGCTTCATCTATGTTGGATCGCGTTATTGGCATGGTGGAAAGGGACAAAAATCACGCGTGCATTATTTCTTGGTCTTTGGGAAATGAAGCAAGTTATGGACCAAATCATGCTGCTCTTGCTGGTATGACTACATTTCCAATTGTTCAGGGGCGTCTCTACAGTACAAACAACTAAAGCAACCGCTTTAGGCCCCCCAAATTTTAAGGGCCCCCAATTGAAATTTTTTTTTATCTATATTATAAACTAAAAATATATGTGATAATACAATTAATATTTGTCTTTCAAAAGATAAATGAGAATGATAACAAAATAATTGAAAATTTATCGAGGTCAACTTACAAAATTTGATTTATTGAGGTCGACTTACGAAATTTGGTTCATCAAAAGTTTATTGCCTGTTCACCGTTGACAGTTCTTTTAGGTCCGTCAATTTTAAATTCTTTTGTAACTAATCACTTAATGTATCAGCTATTATTGTGTAATCTTGGTTTATACTCAATCGCTTTAATCTACTACTATTCCTTTGTCATTTAATCTATTGTTATCTATTTTGATAAATCTATATTTGCAATTGATTTTTATTTTTACTTTAATCTATTATTGCTTGTTTATCATTTAATCTGTTCTTCTACAATTAATTTTGTTTCAGTTTATTAAGTTAGTTTCTGTCCTAAGTTGTTTTCTGCCAAATTATAAACAAAATTTTGTTTATGTCACCGGTCCAAGGCAAAAGTCTTTAAGAATAATATATGGATGGGGCCCCCAAGTTTTATTTCTCTTTAGGCCTCCAGAAATATTGAGCCGACCTTGAATTTGTTGATACAAAGTAGAGGTGGCTAAATGGGCGGGCTGGTAATGGGTCAAAATAGGTTCCAATCAGGTTGATCCGAAATAGTGAATTCTTTTTTAATAACCACGGTGTCAAACATAATTACAGAAATTATATAATAGTGATAATTTAATTTTTTTGAATAAAGTGATTTAGAATGTTTTATGCATTAAACATTCGCTTCATGCGACTTTCAATCTGTTTGACTGTTTCCTGTTAAGCTATTTTTTATTTTTGGTGTTTAACATGTTAAAGATGAAACATAACCCAAAGCAACCAATCCTTAACTACTTGATCAAAACTGTCACCTTTAATAAAAATTAATGGCTTCTAGGGTGGATTCGTGGAAAGGACGCTTCACGAGTTATACACTACGAAGGTGGCGGATCACGGACCCCGTCAACAGACATTGTATGTCCTATGTACATGCGTATTTGGGACTGTGTTAAGATAGCAAAAGATCCAACTGAAACGAGACCCCTAATATTGTGCGAGTAAGTTCACCTTTTAATCATTCGATATAGTTAAGCAACAATTTTCCGTTATAATATTCTTTATTGGCCTTCCTTGTTGACTTAAATATTTAATCAATCAATTTTAAGGTATTCACATGCCATGGGTAATAGCAACGGAAACATTCACGAATACTGGGAAGCGATCGATAGCACATTTGGTCTCCAAGGAGGATTTATTTGGGATTGGGCTGACCAGGGGCTACTTAAAGAAAATAGCGATGGTAGCAAGTTCTGGGCTTATGGAGGTGACTTTGGAGATACCCCAAATGATTTGAATTTCTGCATGAATGGTATCGTATGGCCCGATCGGACCCCTCATCCTGCAGTACATGGTGATTACTATATCTTTTTGCTCAATATTTTTTAGGCGTGGTGAAACGGGCCGGGTAGTTTTTAGCCACAGTTGATATAGGTGAGGCTGAGTTGGGCCAATCCACAAACACTTTCTTAAACTTTTATGGGTATTGACTTGATCCTTTATTTATCTGTTTCAGAGGTCAAGTATTGCTATCAACCAATTAAAGTGTCGTATGCCAACGGTGTATTAAGGTACCGTTACTATTCTAGTTCTATTTGTGCTTTTTATGAAGCATGTGTTGCTAACCGTGAACTTACATTTTTCCGTTCATAGATCACAAACACCAATTTCTTTACAACAACAAAAGAGCTAGAGTTTAGTTGGGTGATTGAAGGTGATGGATGTAAACTTGAATCGGGGATTATTAGTCTACCGACATTAGATCCACAAAGTAGTTATGATATCAAATGGGAATCCAGCCCGTGGTATCAATCATGGGCCTCATCATCTGCTGCTGAGACCTTTTTGACCATCAAGGCATCTCTTTCAAAGCCCACACGATGGCTTCAATCCGGTCATGTCGTGTCATCTCAACAGATCGAGTTGCCTTTGAAGAAAGACTTCGTCTCCCCTGTAAGTAGGTTTTATAGATGTGGCAAAATGGGCTCGTCCAAACGGGTAAATTATCATATAGTTCCAAGCTGGTCAGATCTCCCCTTTTTCCCAATAACTGTAAATTTTAATTAATAACTAGAGGGAAAATATGGTTACAGTAATATTAGTTCAATAATAATATAAATTTTTTGAATATAATGATTTAGTTTTGTTCGGCAATACTTTAACACACTTAACAGTCAGATGGAACTCATATGGCATAACTTCTTGGTTAACGAACGATAAGGGTCACCTTGGTATCATTTGATGATGTTTAATGGAACAAAAAACACTTTGGGCGCTTTATAGGAATCTTTAATGGCATGTTTGCTCTTGAAATCTTGTTAAGAGACCATCTTACACTCTCTGATTGACGTGTAGGCCCCGAAGGTTAAAAATGTCGCATTGAATTATGAAATCGTAGACCATAAACTTACCATCCACCAGAATTTCTCAGAGATAACCTTCAACAGCGAGTCTGGTGCAATCGAGAGATGGACGGTAATTACTTCTTTTATGCTGCATTACATGTTATACTTATCACTTTGGTAATGAATATTCAAAAACTCCATAGAACTTGTTGTAAGTTTTGTTGATGGTGATAAATGATAGGTTGAAGGAGTTCCCGTGATGCTTAAGGGCATAACACCATGCTTCTGGCGTGCACCTACCGACAACGACAAAGGAGGAGAAGACAATAGTTATTACTCAAAATGGAAAGCCGCTAATCTTGATAACGTTTTCTTCATCAAAGAAAGCTCAAATGTTAAAAAGGTTACAGACCAGCTTCTAGAAGTAACCGTTGTGTATAACGGTGTTTCAAAGGGCGGTGAAAACAAAAACTCTCTTTTCAAAGTTGACATGAAATACTCATTCTGCGGTTCAGGAGACGTTATTTTGGTTAGCCATGTAACACCAAGAGCAGATCTTCCACCTTTGCCACGTGTCGGGATCGAATTCCATATAGAGAAATCAATAAATAATGTTAAATGGTACGGAAGAGGCCCGTTTGAATGCTATCCGGATCGAAAAGCAGCTGCTCATGTGAGGATTTATGAGAAAAAAGTGGATGAGATGCATGTTCCTTACATAGTTCCTGGAGAATGTGCGGGTCGGGCTGATGTTAGATGGGTCACATTCCAAAATGATCAAGGTTCAGGCATCTTTGCTTCCATATACAACGACTCTCCACCGATGCAAATGAATGCAAGTTATTATAGCACAACGGAGCTTGATCGTGCAACACACAAGGAAGAACTTGTGAAGGGAGATGACATTGAGGTAACCATTTTGCTTCCATTTCTTTTAAAGTCACAACACTAAAGTTCAAAAAAATCGAATATTTTTCATGAAACGTGTGTGGTATTGTACTCTTACTGGTCAATGGTTGACCCGCAGGTGCATCTTGACCACAAGCATATGGGTATAGGCGGTGACGACAGCTGGACCCCTTGTGTTCATGATAAATACTTGGTTCCTCCTTCGCCGTGCACTTTCTCCATCAGATTCTTTCCGATAACTGCTGCTATATCTCCCAATGATATCTATAATGCTCGGTCTTGAGACTGTTGTAAATAACGGTTGGCGTGGTCAAAAAGTCAATAACGCTGGGCCTCGTGATCAGCAAGTCAATAAAGACGGTTGGCATGGTCAACAAGTCAATAAAACTGGCTGTTATGGGCATCAAGTAGTAACCTGGTATGTGTGTGTTAGTAATGCTTGCTGTTTGAGCAACAGATGACAGTTTATAGCCAAACCAGTGTGTTGCTACTGGGGCAGTTCATTATTTAGTTATCTGTTTGGTTTCGATGTTGCAAAACTCGATTTGGATGGTTTTAAGAATAGTTTGTTTTTTTGCATCAAGTTGAAATAATAGAAATATGTCTTGATTTCATTAGGGATTACAATTCAAATGATGTTTGCCTCTTAATGGAACCTATATTTGCTCAATGCTACAATATCCTCATGGTATAATAACATATACTACTAATATGCGTTTATATTCAACGAATAGCCTGAAATTCAATCGGGTAGAAGCATATGGTTTTTGGGTTGGTTAAATGCGTGTAAAACTCAACTTTTTTTATTTTAAAAATTATGAGAGGAGATAATGAGATATTGTGCATTTATGCAATGAAACGAGATTTGTTAGTATGAAAGATTTGTTGTGTTGTCAATATTTAGTTATGGTGCAAATTGCTTGAAAGTAAAAAAGTAGGTTTTGAAAATGTAAAATAATTAAATTACTAATAGGAGGGTATGGGACAATTTTGATAGTTGATTATTATATCTGATTTGAAATTTTGTACCATACTAGTACGCTACTTGTTATTCGTTTGCCCGAAATACAAACTTCAACTCACCTCAAAACGTGACTTTAAATATGATATTATCAGTTATATTTCTAACAATTTTACAACTTTAATAATTTTATGTTTGTAACAACTTTAAAACTATTTTCTATTAAATAGAGGATTACATAATATGTTAATACATATTGTTTTAATGAGGATAAGTAGAATTTGATAACGCACTTGAAGGATTGATCCATATATCATCTAATATTATACGCATCTAAAACCCTTGTAAATTCTTTTAAAACTAACCACATGGATACCAATTTCATCAAGTATTTTGTATTTTTTGATTGTATCGTAGGTTGTTTTTTGACTGCCATGACTTTAGACTATCCAAACTATATGTTATGACGCATGTTTGTCGCCAAGAGGGCTAACTTTGAGTTGATAAGAACTAAAATATATTTGATTTCTATGGTTGATTGAGCATAGACAACATTTTTTATCGTACTATATAGCATTCTATTCGTAAAGATTTGGTACAATTGAAGTAATTATTGTGAGTCAGCTTTAAGAACAAATGTTTTCATACAGAAATAGTTTAAAACCTTGACTGCAAACATACTTTCATATAACAAATTCATTCCTAAAACTAAAATATTGATGAATACTATAAGAACTACTTGCGACCGGACAAGTAACTTCACATGTGAATGAATGGGGGTGGGAACGAGACGCCAGGGCCTCCAGTTCCACTTATGCATCCAAAATGATTTGGCCTCACACTTCATATTTATAGGGTATTGTTATAAATACACGCCCCCAATAGTATATCTCAGCTTGCCCTCATTTGAGCCGTATGAATTTGTTAATGGTCACACCAATCATTTCCTTATAAGTCAAATACATCACATGGGTCTTGTGATTATGTCCTCGTATCTTTATCTTTACTACTATATAATACATTAGTTTTAGTAAACCCGTGTAATACACGGGTTGAAAATATGAAAACAACATAATTTATAAATGTATAAATATTTCGTATAATTAAGTTACTTATTACTATAACAATGAAAAAATAAAAAGTTACATTTATAAGTTATAAATATTCAAATACTTTTTGAATAATATAACATACAACTGACTCATGTAAAATTAAAAACCAGTTGTCTTAAAATCACACTAAAATAAAATATATAAATATATCAATAAATATTTTTTTCATTTTAGTTTTTTTTTAATTGAATCTTATTTGGCTATAATAATATGTATAGTTCAAAACAATATGATTACAAAATAGAGTTTATAATATAAAAAATTAAATTCAAAACAAAATAAATTATTACTATTAATTGAGTTTCTTAAAATAAAAAACTTGACTAAATAATATATTAGTTTAGGCGGAAATTTTTTTTGAGAAGTAATATTAGAGTGCCATGTGGCATCCTAGTTACTCTTTTATTATAGATATATAGATTTTAGGAGAACAAGAGAGTAATTTTACTCGAACTGTAAGACACCTAATACAATATTTTAAGCATAGAGTACAAGTGATTTATGTAATAGTTTTATTTTTACCCCTATTTAATAAACTCGTTTAATTAATACACTATTTAATACACATTGTTAATACATTATTTAATAATATGATATTATTTAATTCAATACATTAAATATTATATTATTTGTAATATTTGAAAATGACATTTAAATTTATTAAATACTATTTAAATAATTAAGTATACAACTCATACTTATAATAACTAATAGTTATGTTTTCTAGGGGTATTTAAGGTAGTCGATAACTTTGGTATTTATGATTAAATTTGTTAGTAAATGACATATTATTTAGTATGTCTAAAAAATATAATAATATTAATAGTAATGATTATCTATACTATATATGAAGCATATAAAAGATGTATTTTAATATATCATAAAATTAAAAACAATTACTATATTCAATACATAAGATACTAACACTTTTGAGGGTAAGAAAATATTTACAATAGTATTTACATATTACCCCCTACAATTAGTTACATAATAACCTTCCACTTACACAAAACTTTACCGTATCTATCCATAAACCAAAAAAACTTAATGAGTGTTAAGATTCTAACTATATCTTTTAATCTATCATGCTTAAAAACTTTTTTAAAACTACGATTGTAACCTGTGTTTTTTTAAACGTTTTGATGTAAACTTTTGTTAAACCAATCTGTATTTTGTGAGATGCAGTAAGTTAATGCATAAATATACAAGTAGTCATGCAAAACCAATTGATTTGATGATTTAAATTTTAGCTTAGAAAAAACATAATATCCTTTTTTTAGAAAATACTACAAAAACAACAAAATATTAAAAAACACGTGCCAGATGTAAATTGTCGCCCCCCGCATTGCGCGGGCACCCTTCTATTTTTATTAAAAGGTTAACAACAACAACAAAAATATTGTGTTAAAATTTAACACTGTGTTTTTGTCATGTTATTGTGTCTGTAACAATCTAATAATAACATATCATTAATCATGATACAATGTTCTATATTTTATGACAATTTTTATTCATATACTTTTAACGTATTTGTTTTACTTGATATCCACGATTTATTAATATCATATGTTCAATAATAGTATCATGACGATATAATAACGAATCACTAAAGTATGTGTAGATGTCCATGAGAATCCAAGCGCTTATATCATTAAACTCATTAAAATCATGATAATCCCAAAAACTATCATTGCGACGTTCACATATACATTAAATTCAAACCGCAGCAAAACACTAGTATCCACTATACTAGTATATAAAGCAAAACCTTAGGATGCAAATGTAATTTTACAAAAAAAATTAAGACACCTAATACAACTTTTAAGCGTTTTACAAATGTTCAATGCAATCTTTCTTAAATTACCTCTTATTAATAAACTTCTTGTAGTTAATACATTGATTAATATATTATTTAATATTATAAGATTATATAATTCACTACATTAAATATTATGAAACTTTTAATATTTTAAATTAACATATAAATTTATAATAAGTATTACCTTATTTGAATACTTAACTAAATACTTTTATAATAATAATAATAATAATAATAATAATAATAATAATAATAATAATAATAATAATAATAATAAAATTTATAAATAAGTATTATTCTATTTGAATACTTAACTATATAATTACTATATACTTTTATAATAATTATGATAATAATAATCTTAATTTATATAATCTATTATGTATTACTATCTATAAAACATCTTTTTAAGACAAGATTGTAATTTTGCAATAATTTTAAGATAACATATAAATGATTGCAAGCTTAAATCTTTAATATTATAATAAATCTTCCTATTATACTCTCATTCTGCTTCAAATAAATGTACCTCATGGTTTTCTATTAATATATCTATATTTAATATATAATATCATAACAAATCTTTTTATTGTTGTATCAAAGCAATTAAACCTATACTATGTTGAATGTGAATTTTCTTGAAAATATTTGTTAAACTTTAATCAAGTTCAACACTTATGTTTACTTAAAAGTTGAGTCATTTAACTATTTTTGTTAATGCTAATTAGTTTTGTAACAATGTGTTAGCTCTAACATATGATAATCATCATAAGCCGTATAAGATATTTAAACCATAAAACAAAACAATTGATAAATTAAGTGAAATATAACAAGTATAGACTTGTAAATTGTTCACTTCGCCGCAACGCGCGGGTTACCCACTAGTAGTCGTATATATATAATGACTATAATAAATTATTTTGTACTAGTAATGCATTATAGTCAAAATAATTTACTAGTACATAGGTTTTTGTGACTGTTACGTATATGTAATCAAGTTACATATACGGGACCACGTCTACATATATGTAAACTAATGACTATAATAAATTATTTTGTACTAGTAATGTATTATAGTTACATGTACCTAACTGATAATTGTTGCATATATGTAACAAGATGTATCAACGTGGTTTACTTTGTCTGAAGATTTGCGATTAGATTTAATTAAGCGAACTACTTATGTGTTTACGTATACGGAAACAGATTAACATATGGCTACATCAACTCACTCTTGGATTATTTAAAAAAACAATGGGTATGAAGTCAATTAATGATGCATATGAAGATAACAAAAATGAAGTCAACTCTTGGAAAAATTTTAAATGTAATTTATGAGAGAGGAGAGAGAAGAGTGAATGTAGAAATTTTGGTGGTTGTTTCCAAAACTAAAAAAATATTGTTTCAAATTTGCCCTTATATCATTAATATAATCTACTTAAATTTTGAATTATTTACTAAAATGGCATTATGTATATCAACCATTGATCAAATAGATCAATGGTTTAGATTTGGTTTTTATAGTTTTCTAGTAAATCATGATTTTCTTAGTAACCACCCTATATATATATATATATATATATATATATATATATATATATATATATATATATATATATATATATATATATTATATATAATATATATATATATATATATATATATATATATATATATATATATATGTAGAATGTTCAAATAAAAAATAAATTTTCCCTAAAAAAATTAAGAATTAAAACTAACCTGACATGTGGCATGATTCAAATTTAAAGCTTAAGGACAATTATGTCAAAAATAAAATCTAATATTTTTTAACAAAATGTAACACATATTCTTACATCTCTAATCTCAAGCAAATCTTTTCACTCTTTTATAGTAACTCCAAATATGAGTAATTATAGAACTATAAACCCACCAACCATGGCGACGTGTTGCCACCTCAAGGTCTCATGTCGCTCGCATCAACCTTTGGCTATCGCAAAATATGTGCCGCATTTCATAAAATAGAGCAAAAGATGTGCTAAAGACGCACTATAGCACTGAACTATGTTGTTTGACGCAAAACAGCACAGTTTTGTGCTATTTTGATTAAATAAGATAATAAATCACAGAAACAACACATGATATTTTGTTGTTTTGACGCAAAACAACATAGAACATGTTACACAAGACGGCACAAAACTGTGTTGTTTGACGCAAAACAGCACAAAACTATGCTGTTTGACGGAAACAGCACAAAACTGTGCTGTTTGACATAAAACAACACAATTCTATATTGTTTTTATGGAATACAACACAAAAACATTAAAATGCAGCATAATTTCACATAATCTGTTTATTTTTGTAAAAAAAATATAGCAATACTATACTCAATTTAAAGAGAAAAAAATGTTTGATTTTCGGATGCAATTTGTTTTAAAAAATAGTCTGGTATGAAAAAGTTATAAACAGTTAAAAAATTGAGGAAAACTCAAAAAAAAATCAACAAAAATGGTTACATACCCAAAATACCCTTCCACATTTTTATTTGCAATATTATCATCTTAGCCATTGATTGAGAAATAGAAGGCTAAGATCATTTCTTAGCCTTCTTAGGCAAAATATATTTTTTAGTGGAACCTCCCTATATATTGTGTGTGTGTGTGTGTGTGTGTGTGTGTGCGTGTGTGTGTGTGTGTGTGTATAGAGAGAGAGAGATGAGGAAACCTAAGAAAACCACAATGTAATAAAAAAACTAGAGAAAACCAATGAAATCGGTCACATAATTTAATTATTTTTTATCACTACTCTCTATGTATATGTGTGAGTATATATAAATAAGAGTATGGATCAAATGAAAACAGTAGCATAGTTTTACGTATATATCACACATAGGTTATGTATACGTAATTTTTTTCATTCGACATAGTGTTACGTATACGCAAGACTCTTTATTCTCGTATGTATGCTCAACGTATATGTACCAAATACTTAAATAACATTTTAACAATTAAAATAACAAAAAAGTTCTGAATTATGTTATTGTTTTTTATGGTTTTCTTTGGTTTTCACATAACTATTGGTTTTCTCAAGAACCCTCCTTTATATATATATATATATATATATATATATATATATATATATATATATATATATATATATATATATATATATATATATATATATATATATATATATATATATGACATTCATTTTCAATCTATGGTTTGGGATCCAATATGACATTTTCACCCTATCATTTAGCTCATTGATCATTTTCATCATATCATATGACATGTACTAATTTAGAAACTCGTGTATTACACAGATTAAATAAAAATATTAAACTAACAGTTACTAATTAATATTTAAAAATTATAAAATAATGTTTGAAATAAAATATGATTGAGATTACGTATAATTAACTAACTTTAGATAACAAAACAATAAAAATATTTTTTTAAACTTTCGTCTTTAAAAAATTTTTGCTTTAAAAATTGGTTTTTTAAACACTCTAATTTTTTAAGAAATATTGTTTTTTAAACAATGTATATTTTTTTAATTCTTTGTATTAAAAAACCTCATATAAGAAACATGTTTTTAATTTATCAAAAATCTATTTTACAATTTGAAAAATACATAAATAATATCATTAGCATTTAATGTCATTATTAAATGGTTGACTTATTTAAATAGTAACACGTGGCAATACGGTGTGAGAAAACGATATGTAACATAACTTATTTTGTTTTATTAAAGAAAGATGATACGTAAGTGATGTGTGAATAACATGTCTTGGTATGCAATTGAAGAACAAATAGTTTGATTAGCACAATAAACTTGCTTCATTGATTACTATTATTGACATTCGTATACATACATCAACACCCCATACTTATACATATCGAACCGTTGCCTCCTAATTGATGACTTGATGCATCGGTGTGCCGCTTCCTTCTACACCCTAATGGACACGTTCCTAAATTACAGTTCCATGTGATTTATAACTTACAAATATATAAGTAATAAGGATGTGCAAGAAACTGTATTAACCGAACCGTAACTAAAATAACCGACACAACCAAACCGAAAAAACTAAACCCAATTAAAAACCGACGGTTTGTTGTTTTTTTTATAAAACTGGTTTTTTTCAATTCGGTTTTGGTTTTGCTTGTAGCAAAAATCAAAAAACTATTTGTTTGGATTATTATATTAACTAAGTACTTTTTTTAATTTATGCTATCTGAAAATTATTGAATATTTGTGCTTCAAGAATATTCTTTAAACTTTTTGTTTGGATTATTACATTAGCTTAGTACTTTTATTTATTTATTTTATTGTATTTTATGGATTGTAATTTATTTAAATGTCAAATAATTTATAACATATAATATTAGTTAAATGATGCAAGTTCAAAGTTTCTAGCCTAAATTCAATACTTTAAACTATTTTTTTTTCAAAAATTCAAATGCCAGATAGTAAAACCAAGAAAAAAAACAAAACGAAATTGCAACTGAAGTGAAATCCAAAACCGAGTGGCTTTTAAAACCCAAAACTGAACCAAACTGACATATATACACCCTATTGAGGAAGGTCTTTGAGATTCGATTTGTCTTCACAATAGTGTTGGTTTTCATCCCACTTGAAATGAACCTCTTGTTCCTTTTTTCTCTTTATCTTTCCACTTTACGGCTTTATGCACTTGTATGCATAGTGTCCCTATGCATCACATTCATAGCACTTGAATTTGATTTTGTCTTCGGTTTCTTCTACGTCCTCTTCCTCCTCTACTGAAGTTTCTTCCTCGTCCTCTAAAACAGACTTGATTGCTTGAACTTGCCTTTAAAAGTTTATTTTGATAATTTTCCTTTGGCTCATCTTGACTTTTGAGACATTTTTCAAATGTTGTTATTCTTCTCATTGCTATTCATATGGTAGGTTGTCAGCCTCTAAATATTGCTCGATAGATATCACGATCAGTAAAAACTTCTTTGGACCGAGTTAAGCAGTTTCTTTTCACTTGTTTTATCTTTAAAAGTAGAACCAATACTTTTAAATTTGACTCTCATGTTACCCAACTTACAAGAAAAGCCACTTACATTTTCATTCTCTACCTTCTTTAAAGTCTAGAGTTCGCTCCTAAAAGTTTGAAAATATGCTTTCTAAACTAGTAGGTATCAAACTTAAATTGATTCCCACACTTCGCATATAAAAATTGCACAAAGACATCTTCTGACAATGTTTGAAAGATCATTGTTATTGTTGTATTGAACTTCTTTTGTATCTATTCCTTCTGTTGAACTACTTGAACAACTGTCTTCCAAAGTCCATAAGCCTTCAACATGATTTCCATCAGAATTGCTTATGTAATGTAGTTTGTTTCAGTCAACTTTGAACACTGAAGCTATATATTCCCTTGTTCACGAGTTGGTGCTGGCGTGCTTCCTGCTTTCTTGTCTTCCTTACATGTCATGCTTTCTTTTGTTCTTCTTGATTCAATTCATGCTTCTTGCTAACTTGCTTTCCACACAAGTTTTTTCTTACCAAATGTTTTTTTCTTGCTTCTTGCTTATCACACCGCTCTTGCACCACACACCTATTGCTTCTTGCTTATCACACCGCTCTTGCACCACACACCTATTGCTTCTTGCTATTCGAATCATTGCGATTCCTTTTGACTTGCTTTCTTTTTAAAATGTGCTCCTTCCAATATAATTAGTTTAATTTTTCACTCACCTGTTTATATTTGAGTTCCTGGTAGGACCCAATCCTTTCAAAATAATAAGAGATATATATTAACTTCCATACCAACTACAAACTATCAAGTCATCAATACAACTCTTATTCAATATCCGAAAACACCTGAAACAGATCATCTACTCTAATCATTGATTTCATGACCAATAAACAACCATTTGAAAGTTGCCTACTTAAAGATTTATCAGTTTCTGTTGCTGCTGAAGCCACCAACATATCCTTTACTAGTTTCATCAAAATTGGATACTTGGTAGCATTAATTTCCCGCCAATGTAGCACACACGTGTCATTTCCTCGTGGACACATGTTCCACTTCGTTAGCGTGTTTTCTCTTAAGATGGTTCCACAAATGATGAGTTCCAGCAGCTCCAGAAGCAAACTTTTTACGACAAAAGTTACAAATCGCGACACTTTCATTGTTTGGTTTCATAAATTTTGTGTAATAATTCCAAACCTTAGATCTTATCTTTCCTTGGTTCGGGAGTTTGACTTTGTCATATTCTGTCATTGACTCGTCATCAGTTGTCGAAACAATACTGATATAACTGTGAATTTCAGGATCAATGTGTTCTGCATGTTTTCTTCTCAGATGGTACCTCAGATTAGTAGTTCCAGCATCTCCCCCAGCATAATTTACACTACAATAGTTACAAACCGCAACAACTTTTTGGTCTGGTGACGTGAATTTTTTGAAATGATTCCAAACCATAGATCTTAACTGTCCTTTATTGGGGGATTTAGTTTTCTTAAACTCTGTCATGGACAAACCGTCTAGAGATGAAAAACTCTCCTTGTAACTACAGTCTGCATAATTGAAAAATAAAAACATAATTTTATCATCAAATTAAAGTAAAAAGATAATGACTTCATCTACGATAAATAAATAAATAAAATAATATAAAATCCACATAAGAGACCCTAGTATTTAAGATGACATTTTTCAGGGAAAAATCACCATGAAGAAAAACTTGACTGGAGGATTGACTTGGAGCTTCATAGCTTTTGGTCACTCATTTTTATTTGTTCCAATCAGCTCACTAATATTTTGATTTGTTCCGATCAAATCACTAAAGGTTTAGGAGTGTTCCAATTAAGTCATTCATATTTTTTTTTCAATTTTTTAAAATATTCTACAAATTTTTTAAAAATATTTCACATTTTTTTTTAAATAATTCGGTATTTTATAAATATTGTTAATTTTTAAATATTTCAATTTTTTAAAAATATTTTGCAATTTATGAATGACCTAATCAGAACAATCTTGAAACTTTAATGACCTAATTGGGACAAAAAAAATTATGAGTCATGATTGGGACAAAAAAATTAATGAGTGACCCAATTAAAACAATCCTGAAACTTGATAACTATTTTACAAAGTTAAAAGTAAAATAATTTGAAAGTACTCACCAACACGATGCACGGTGGATTGAATGGGATTTATTTCTGAATTTAGACAAATTTAACCATAAAAAAATAATTTTTTCTTAACTAATTCTTCTTTCATAGCCGATGATATTTACTCTGATACAATAGCCCTACCATACCAAGGCAAGAAGGCAACTATCAAGTCATTAGGACATATTATTATTTCCATATTAAAAAAAATTGAACATTTTACTTAATCTAATCAATAGTTTCAGAAGTGAAGATTGAATATTACTTAATTTGAAGATTTACCTGATGCTATTGTTTGCTGTGTATCCTTCAAATCCTGCAGTTCCAACAACTTCTTTGAGCGCTTTCGTTTTCTTTTCAAGAGGGCCCCATCTGTGTATTCAACCACAGAATTCTCCACAACTGCATCACCCGCCCCACCTGTGTATTCAACCACAGAATTCTCCACAACTGCATCAAGCGTCCCACCTGTGTATTCAACCAAAGAATTCGCTACAACTGCAACACAGATTCATAAACAAGAGATATTATTAATCTCAAAACTATACAATCCAATGTCATTCCATGCAAAATCATCATTGCTTTTATCAAGACAAGATTCAACTATTTGTGAACTTATCAAAAAAGCAATTGTTCTGTTTAGCATTTTTACATATTTAAATCTTAATCTACAACATGAGCATACATGTTACCTTCAGTTTTACTTGAGTCGTTTGAAAGTGGGGATCCAGAATTGTTGCTTTCTAGAAGCTTCTCAGGACCATCAGGAAAAGGGTGTACTGGCAAGTAGCATAATTCTTCCTGAGAGATATCTGAGTCGCTAAAAGTTGAGTCCTTCTCAACTGTAATGATATCAACTTCATCATCTTCATTTAGGCATGATCCTTTCGCCTGAAGTAGTAAATAGGTTTAAGACTAATGATGTAGAGAGATTTTCTTTTTACACAAATGATCCACAGACACTTAATGGTTGAAACGAAGGATGATTTATATTTGGCTATGTTGATTAAAATTTGTCAATGAAGATAAGGTTGATGAAATCCAATCAATCATCATTGTTGTTTCAAACCAACCATACTCAAGAGGCAACGATACGAAAGACCAATAGGCATTTAGGCATGATCTTTTCACCTGGAGTAGTAAATAGATTTAAGACTAATGATGTAGACAGATTTTCTTTTTACACAAATGATGACGAATACTTGATGGTTTGAAACGAATAATGATTTGAATTTGGCTGTGTTGATTGAAGATCGTCAATCAAGACAAGGTTGATGAAATCCAATCAATCATCATTTTCGTTTCAAACCAACCATACTCAAGAGTCAACGATAAGAAAGACCAATAGATTGTTTGGATTAACTGCATGCATGCTTAGTGACAAGGCTTGCTTATCTTCTCACATGCTTTCAGACTCAAAAGGTTTAATTAGTCAAGTTCTCTACAAAGAATCAATAAAAATTTAAGTACGTATCCCGCATCCACATCCATTCACATTTTGACAATGCCAATACACAACACAGAATTGATCCATCCAAGAGATTATTAAATACTCTTAGTTTGTTTGAGATTATTAGGTTGTCAACGATTTGTCATTCAACAGTTTGTTAATTCCGCAAATAACAAATCATAATGCTTGATTCATTATCAATAAGAATAATAAACAAACGAAAAGTCACTATCTGCGTAAAGCTTCATATTCAACGCCCCTCCCCCAGCTATCAATACAATCCTATTCCAACATGGGCCAGCAAAGTTCAATACTCAGATGGAAATGGTATCTTACAAATTCCGTGTTCAACTTCATCTATTTTAAGTTAAATAGCAAACACCAGTTTTTATGAGAACAGTCTAAACATCAGAATCAAGCTTTGAAATTTTGTAACCGCTAAGATGTAAACTGAATCGACTACTAATTCATGAATGAATCGACTGATCCAGGTTGTGTTTTATCTGTAATAGCTAGACATGCTAAATCGAACCATATATTTCTCTCTGATAGGCTAAATCAAAATACTGCTAAAAAACAAAACAGGTAAAAGAACATATCAGTTTGGAATCACCCAAAGTGTATTTTTAAAGCATAAAACCTCCTTAATCTTTTTATTCAGAAAACTGGATTATTATTGCGCATGATATAATATTTGTAAGCATATATGGCACTAACAATTTATGGTTGACAACATGTGTTTCGATCAAATCAACCCGCCTCCACCCAAGCACCCAGACAAGAAAATACTCATTTCAACCAAATACTTTCGAAACACCAAGTTCTGTTTACTTTTCCCCTTTATTTTATGCAAATGCAAAAAAGAAGCTACGGCAACTGACAAACAAGGACTAGCAATCCACTTTACCTTCTCAACTTCAGGCATCAAATCAAATTCGTCTTCTTGTTCCACATACTCCTCATTTTCCTCAAGTTCCTTAAAATCCGGAGCAAATGCACTCCAATTCTCTGCATAATCTTTAACCCAAATGTAAACTAAGCCCGTTAAAGACACAGAAACAACAATAGGTTGAACAGGGTGCCAAGCCAAATCCACCAAAGCTTCCTTTGGACCTTCAAGTAGTTTCACAAGAAGCCCCTCTCGATCCCATATGTATATTTTATGATCTCCTTTACTAGCAGAACCTCCAACAACCCACACACTATCACCACTAAAACAAGGTGCTTTCCAATGCTCTTTTGTTATAGAATCTTGAAACTCCCGAAAAAGAGATAAAGACTTTAATCCAACAGATTTTAGCTTTTCCATCTCACTGATTTCATTTACTTCAAAGGATTTAAGTGAATCTTTTAGGGGCAAAAGGTTCTCATAAACCCTAATTATACGGTCACTTGAATTTGTAAGAAGGCGCTGCCCATTCCTGCTGAATACTATATTCTTTATCACGGCACCACCGGGGATTTGAACAATACCACAAACCTTGTTATTTTTATAATCAATTATCAGAATTTCCCCAATGGAATTTCCCAAATAAACCAGATCCCCAGACTTGTTAAAGCAGGCTGCAGTAGGTGTATTATGGGCAGATCCATCTGAAAAATTGTTGTGAGTGCCATTATCGGGTGATGATATTGGAAGCACTGTTGCCATTTGGGTATGGAAATCAAGTATAAAAGGAGCAGAAGAGGAAGGAGAGACTAGGCAAAGAGATGGTGGTGAGGAACCACCACTGCCGCCCGGATGCAGGCAGGCTTTTAGAGGAGTTTGTTGCAGCATTGTCTGAAATACTTTTTCGCCCTTTGAAACATTCCAAAGAGTCAAATAACTGTCAGCAGCTGAAACAAGTATGTGATGACCACTTTTTGACCAGCAAACACTAGTTATGGAAGCAACACAGTCATTATTTTTAAGTTCTTTAGCAATTCCTCTGGTCTGGAAATCCCACACACACACACCTGCCATCAGAGCACCCAGCTGAAAAGGAAAATAAGGACCATAAGCAACATAATAACAGAAATAAGAAGACCTGGAGAAAAAATATTGATAATATAGATAATATCAAACAAAACAGTTAGAGGAAAGGAAGGTCAGGCGGGTAGGGTAGAGAGGCAACTTCCAATGAGAACGCTGACTCCAACTGTTTTGAGAAAAACAATATTACTAAAATAGTAATCTGAATCTTTAAATAAAACAATTTAGAATCTAGAGAACACAGCCCATTTGACCTGTTCACAATTTAGCTAAGTGTTTTTACTTTACCACTTTGACCCATTATAGATGACACATAGCCCAAATCGAACCATTCAATTAGTAAACGGGCCAAAATTGCCAACTCCAAAACTACTAAACTAGTGATGAAACAAGTAAAAGACTAGAAATATAGAATGCCGCTTAAACTAGAGAGATAGGCTAACACTCCTAGGTAGTGGTTTACTTGCAATAGTTGAACCAACTCTTCATATGATGCTCATTAAACCCTATATAGCAAAACAAGATTCTAGTCTAGAAGGTTCATTAGTCATTTCAAAATGTTATGAAGATAGTTGATCTATTTTTATCCACAAGATTTGCGATAAACTAAATGTGAAAGGGCACTAAAAATTTTGGATGACGCCACAATAAGTTCAGTTAATTCGCATATATGATCAAACATCATGATGGTAAAATCTAGATTCAAATACGTCCAAATAAAAAGTCGGTATCTTTGTAAGGCTCCTATGGTTGTTTAAGACCACAAAGCTTGGTTATATTGAAGGTTCTAATATACTCCCCTATCAAGCAAGTATTGTGGTTCACTGCAACGCCACCATATACTCAGCTAGGCCTTTGCATTAGGATTGTCTTAGACCATCATAAGGGGACCACGCTTATAAAAATTTCCACAACTTGCCACAGAGCCAACAATGGCAGTGCCTATGCAATGGCATCGGCCGTGATATAGTTTATTCTAAAAGCATGATATGCGTATAATATCAAAGTTTGATTCTCCATTCAAGTTATTAAAATCATACTCGTAATTTACACAATGTTAGCCCAAAACCACCGACTCACTTTGGCGTCAAAATTGTGCCGGAGGTGTTGTCGTCCTAATGCTTTGTTCGCAAAGCTCCCTCTTAATTCTCAGCACTATAGGTTGTAGTAGATTTTTGTTCCATCATTTGGAGACTTGGCGTGCCAATAGGACATAATTACTTGATAAGCAAGAGGTTCACGAATTCCCCAATCGTCATGGATGGGGAAATCCTTCTAGCCCAAATACATGGTTCATGCCTTAAAGCAAACTACTTTGAGCTTCTAATCAAGCATCGATTGTCTTTACAAAAACCAGATATCTCCATACCCGCAACAATAATATTCATTGCTTCATTACGTTGTTCATTCAAGCACCCATGTTTCACCAGCTATTAGGTGGTCACATAAAGGTTGTTCTGTCGGCAACACCAGAACATAAGAATCTTGCCGAATGATTGTTGACTATCTAGCATCCATGCGTCCGAATTAAGCCTTCGATGAACAAACAGGAAGAACGCCTCTTAGGCTCAAGGGAGAATTGACTTATTTATTTCAGTCCTTGCTTGGTGGCGTGAACATTAGTGTGCCTTAATCCCTAACTATTACAAGAAAAAGGTGTAGATATGAAATGCATGTTAGCCAAATCATGTAACTAGCCCTAAGCCCATGAATCCTATGGGTAACCGATGGAAATCCCCACAACTTATCCGTGTTATCCATAATAGCGAAACTTTATTTCTCATTACAAGTATTTACCCACAATGGTCTCCATCTATGGCCTTATAAGGTCGCGACCTTATAATTGCGGAAATGACCACTAGGAAACTAAAGGGGCCAAAGTAGAGTATATAAATTCCATAAAGATCATAGACATGATACTAACTCAGTCACAGAAGTAAAATGAAAAATCGAATAGGTTATCGCGTCTAGATATTTAGCTTGCTTGGTTGTCAAGGAAGCATGACTGCATGAGTGATTTGAACGTAGCAACAAACATGACTAATATGTGCATAGAGGGGTTAAAAACACTTTCTTCCTTGTAGTTCTAGATTAGCAATTTTTATTTCATTCGTTCGTTCTTATTGTGCAGGTTGAGATTGTAAAAGATCAAATATAACCAAATATGATATTTTAAAATTATAATGTGACTATATCCCCCCCCCCCCCTTCCCACATTTGAAGGCATAGTAGTTATTGAGAGACCAACATAGTCCTTTAGCCTCCTGAGCTAGATCATTACAACAATATTAGCATATATTGACTTGTGAGAACCGCCCTTGAGATTTTGTTAGAATTTGTTACGATGCCATTCATAGCAAAAGCAACATCATTGGTGGTAACACGATTTCTTCTAAAAGGTATCACATATGTAATTATTTTCTTAACATTAGCCCAAATACACCATGATTGACTTTGGTATTAAAGTTGTCTCACATGAGACAATCTTGTGATACTTTAAACAGTTTGTTGGGTTTGTGGAGTCTTGATTTGGGCTTGGGTTAAAGACAATTCAATGGCAGATTAATTAAATTAAAGACCTGGCCCGTTTTTATTTAATTTTAGCCCATTAAGGTTTTCTTGGGGATTAGTTGTAAACCCTAATTTTCTCTATTTATATTGTATCATTGTACTTGTAATTCCTCACGAGTGAGGCAGAAAGCAATAAAATAGTATCCTGTTGCAGCCCGTGGACGTAGGTCCACATCGACCGAACCACGTTAAATCTCGCGTGTTCATCTTTGTTATTATTTTCCCTTGCGTGTTTCTGCTTGTGTGTTTGTGCGCGGTTTGATCCTAACAACTGGTATCAGAGCTTTAGGCTCTTGATTACTGTTAAAATCT
Organism: Flaveria sonorensis; assembly: GCA_025506505.1. Classification (NCBI taxonomy): domain Eukaryota; kingdom Viridiplantae; phylum Streptophyta; class Magnoliopsida; order Asterales; family Asteraceae; genus Flaveria; species Flaveria sonorensis. Next base: position 62,653,616 of record CM046440.1, on the reverse strand, counting down.
TCCCCTGATTTTTAAGATTACCGTGCTATCAGCCGCCGCCGCCGCCGCTCCATCGCAGCCACTCTGCTGTCGCCACTCAGTTCTGACTCGACTGTTAAGCATCTGTGGTTTGGAATAATGGCTGAGGACGGGAGAACAAAGATTGAAAAGTTCGATGGTCACGATTTTGGGTGGTGGAAGATTCAAATGGAGGATTTGCTTGTTCAGAAAGACTTGGATATGTTTTGGGTGAGAAACCAGAAAATATGAAACAACTAAATGGAAACTTTGAATAAAAAGGCCAAGGCGGTTATTAGGTTGTCGCTGACAAAGGATGTTGCGTTCAACATTCTGAAGGAAATACAGCAAAAGGTATCATGGATGCGTTAGCTATATGTATGAGAGAAGCCTTCGGCAGCAAATAAAATTTTCTTAATTCAAGAGCTGGTTAATAGAAAGATGAAAAGAGGGAAGTTCAGCTTTAATGCACATCAACAACTTGAACTCGATTTTGTCAAAGACTTGGGTCAGTTGGCATCAAATTCGAGGATGAGGTTCAGGCTCTATACTGTTATCATCATGCCTGATAGCTGGGCTGGTAATGTTACAACGATTACTAGTTCCATCAGCGCGTTCACTTTAAATGGGGTTCGGGATATTATATGGGCGAAGACACCAGACGAAGAAATTCAGGTGAATCATCAAGTGAATTACTGAATGTTGGCAGAGGAAGAAAGAATAACAGAGGTAGTGGGAGCAAGAACAGGAAAAGGAGTCAGTCTAGGGCTCAAAATGGGTGACTTGTTGGAACTGTAAACAGGTGGGGACACTTCAGGAATAAGTGTCCAAATGATCAAAAAGAAAGAAGTCAACACTGCAGACGACTACTCAGACAATGATGCTTTAATCTGTAGCGTGGAGAGCACAGTGTGGATTCCTGGGTCATGGATTCTGGAGCTTCGTTTCATGCTACCCACAGTAGCGAAGCATTGCAGAATCTAAAAGAAGGTGATTTTGGTAAGGTAAGACTAGCGAACAATGATGTTCTTGATGTTACGGGCATGGGTGACATGGATTTAGTTACTTCAGCGGTTCATGGACTTTGAAGATGTCAGGGTGATTCCTGATTTAAAGAAACGGTTGATTTCTGTCGGTCAGTTGGATGAACAGGGACATGAAGTTAAGTTCGGGAATAAGCAGTGGAAAGTTGTTAAAGGGAATCTTGTCATTGCTCGTGGAAAGAAATGGGTTCATTGTATATGGTCAGTTTTTACCGCTGAAGGAAGCACTAAGGAGACGTAGAAGTCCAGTTCAGAAGAAGACTAAAATCCAGTTCACAGAATCTCGTGGTCAGAAGAATGTTTGGTTTGCAAGTTAGAAACCTAGAGTCACAGGAAAGATTCAAAGTGAATGTGCATGGAAGAGTTCAGGAAAACCAGTTAAAGGATTTCGTGGCAGTGGGAGCACAGGTTGTGCTTCAGTCATAGCTCCTAGACGACAGTGGGTTAAAAGAACTAATATTCCATCTAATAAAATCTCTCCAGATGATTACTTGCTGAATATGGAGAGTGTTTGTTCTCAGGGTGTTCCAGGATCTGGCAGTTTGTTTCAGTGGGAGCCGCTAGGGACGGAGAATAGGTCAGGGGCAGATACAGCCATGACGATATGTTGAAGCTCGGAGGAGCTTCAAAGGGCCTTCAGGTTAACTGATGAGAAGACCGCTGCAAACCAGGAAGACGAGAAAGATTACAAGAGGTACAAGTGTTCACAAGAAGGTAGTTTGAAGATGATCAAGCCTCCAAGCGGGAGATTGTTGGGTTTTTGGAGTCTTGATTTGGGCTCGGGTTAAAGACAAC
>CM046440.1:62498405-62645905 GCA_025506505.1 Flaveria sonorensis | reverse complement strand
TGTCACCATAAATCTAACTTATAGTGGTAACGTGCCCTGCTGTGAACCACTAGTTGGATTAATAAGTTATCGTAATAAACAAGTATTAACATTGATCTCGATCCTAGGTTAATATCCTCTTCATATGACTCATGTAACACAAAAAAAAAACCTCATATACATGAGGAAAAAAAATCATACGAATGAAAAAAACCCCCCTAACAATATACTATCTGTATAAGGTGTTAGGGTGTGCCTATAAAAATTTTCTTAAGATTTTTGTATCAAATGTTTCTTAGAGTAAAAATATTATCAATTATTGCTACTTAAATAATTAATCTAGACTATGGCTTCATTTGAGCCTACTTATTTATCAAAATTAAGGCTAGCAAAACAAGTTAAACATACCGTGACACAATAAACACATGAAAGAACACACACGACACAGAAAGAGTTGGGTCGTTTTTTTCAAACACAATTTTTAATTGTACACGACACAACATGTTATGGAAATGATTAATATCGCTTTTTTAGTGACTAACATGACACGACGAAATAAAAACAATTAACAATTAACAAACTAAAATAAAGATCAGCAAACTTGTGAAGATGAAAATTAGGTGTGTAGTCGGGGCTAGCGACTAGGGTTAAGAAAAGCGGAATGCACATGTTTATTACTTACAAAAAAATTAAACATGTTTAAGCGTGTGGTAAACAGATTTTGCATATGTTTTACTTGTTTAGACATGAATTTATTATGTCTAAACGTGTCAACTAGTTTAAGACATGAAACTTGTTAACTTGAAACCTAAACAATTAATATGTATCGTGCGTGTTAACATGTACATGTTGAAAATTGTCAATCTTATTTAAAATAGGATTTTATTCTTGACTTCATTCGTCGATCCTTACGTGATTTGGAGTTCTATAATATGTATTCAATGAATTTCTCCCTCTGGTTTTTCGATCCTTCAAACTCCCATCTACCTTGGTTAGTTATTCAAAAATCCCCTTGCTTCATTGATTCCAATTTTTTTTCTTTCATATAGTAAGAAATTGGTTATAACTAGGTTTCTACCGCTGCGTGTTGCGGCGGGCATTTGCGGCGTGATAAAGTATAGATTAAATCGGCCGACTCGTTCTCCAACTAAATTTACGTCAAAACGTAGAGTAACTCGAATTTTTACCGATGAATGAAAACATGTTATATTTGACCCAACTATTTTCAAAAAACAAATTTATGTCGAAACGTAGAGCAACTCAAAACGTACATAAAAAACACGTGTATTGACATCGGCGATGTGATAGGTGTATTGACGTCGGCGATGTGTGATAGAGTATATATTACAAAAACGCCCAATCGTTTTGAGTTAAATTACATCGAAACGTATTTTATATCGTCGAATGAAACATATTATATTTGACCCAACTCGTTCCCAATTAAAATTTATATCGAAACTTTTTATACATTCAATTGAAATATTATATTGTCCCGATGCGTTTTTTCAAACAATAAACAAATACAACAAAAACAATAATAATTGTTGTACATTAAGTTTCAAAATTAAATATATATATATATATTATATATATATATATTATATAGATAATATTATATATATATAATATCATGTCATATTATTATATTATTAATTATTAATTTAACTAAACACAAAGAAAAAAATAAAATAGAGATTTCGAACCATAGACGTGTGCTTCAGAATTAAAGGCTCCTACCAACTTCTCTAAGTCTTCGTTTGAATCATGTCAACTCTTGTAAAACTGATAATAAAAAAATAGAGTAAAAATATTTGTTCAATTTACCACTGTATCCCTGTAGTTTGAAAATATCATCCGCCCCCTGTCGTTTCATTTGTATTTTCATTTGAGTCCAACACACTAACGTCGTTAAATTTTTCCGTTAATTTTATACAATGTCAAAAATACTCTTAAGACTGCAAATAAATGAGGTTGTTTCAGGATGTCAAACACATCCGCCCACTCATGCTTCTCAAGGGTATACCACGAGTTGGGGTAGGGTTTTGTGTTGTAGAGTCAAGGGGTTGCAGACGACGAGCGATTTGTTGGAATCGGAGGCCGGCGAATCGGCCCAGAGGTATAACAGCCTCCAGCGGCGGTGATGGGTGGGCGGAGGGGAAGGTGAGGAAGGAGAGGGGGAAGAGGAGCCACTTGCTTGCTACAGGATCGAAGAGGTGGGGGAAGGGATGGGTGATGGCGAGGGGGGGTGGGTGGTGGTGGGGGGTGGGCGTGAGGGCGAGGAGGGGGAAGGGGAAGGTTGCAGCAAGGAGGTGTGTGGAATGAGGGGGACGATAGGGCGGTGTAGAGGGTCTTTAAAATGGAGCGGCAGATGATGATGAGTTGCCGGAGGGAGATCCGAGAGAAGATCTGGTGGATGATGTCTTATGGGAGCTGCGAGAAGATGTTGTCCATTTCAACGCCGACGACCAGATCGAAGCTCTTGGGGAACAAAGGTTGGTGATTTTGAAGGTGGATTTGATCAGATGTGGGAGATCGCTGCAGTTACCTGATGATTCAGAGAGATGGTGGCGGTGGTGATTGGGGGGTTTCAAGATCCGATAGTAGAGTTCGATAATACCGGAGGCGGAGGAGGGGAGTTTCGCCGGCGACAAGACGAGTTTTGGGTTGAAAAAGATGGGTGTGACGTTTGGAACCAGTCGGTGGGAGTGGTGTTGGTGGATTCGACTTTGGAGAAGATGAGTTAGTGGTATTTGAGGTCGACGAAGGAGGAGATGGGGGAGGTGGGAGAGGGGTGGTGAGGGTGGTGGTGGTGAGGGAGTGGGTGGGGGCGGAGGAGACGTCGGAGAAGAAGGTCCAGTGGACGGATGAGAAGGCGGAGATGGCGGTGGTGGTAGGTGGGTTGAAATATATGGAATTATAAAAATAATAAAAAATAGGATTAAAAGAAAATAACAAAAATACACTTACAAACAACAAATAATGTGGGACCTGTTAACATACTTGACTAACACCGTTAGTCATTTTAATTCAAATGGTTACATAATAGAAACATTAGTGATGCAACAGTTAAAACTATAAAAGTCAGGTATACAAATCGAGGCTTTGAAACTATAGGGATGCAAACGGTTAAAATGGACAAACGGTAAGAACGCAAATGGTAATTTACTCTAAAAAATAATATAAATACCAGAAACCGAAATAATGGATTAATATATATAATGGCATATGATATTTCGCGAAGATGTTGTGAAACCATTGTTGGAAGTCACATGGTTTGTTTCGAGAATCATCGGAGAATTTGGGCCCTAAGCGAATAGAAAAAAAATGGTCTATAAACTAACGTTTTATAGTTTTGGGCCTTCTGGTTCCAAAAGTGATAATTAGTTTTTAAGCAACGTTCTCGATTCAGGTTGTGCAAGATTGAGGTGTTCGACTTTGTTTTTTATTTTCTAATTCGAAAAATAGAAGATATGGAAGAGAAGTACTGTTTTATTGTAACTTATAAGGTTAGTTGAGAAATTAATAAAAAGATGTAGCATCAACCATAAACCTAGATATTCAGGTGTTAACCAGCTGAATCATAAAACAAAAGAACATTAGTTAATTACATGCAATTATTCTAAAAAGTAAATTAAAATTAAAATTAAAATTAGATTGTTATTTAGGACAATAAAAATTTATGATCACATATGACACACTAATTAGTTATATAAAAACTAGGGTTTTTTCCCTCCACACGTTGCGGCGGGAAACTTATGTGTTATGATTCAACAAAGATTATATCAATTGCGTGTTTTAAACCAACAGGACATGTAACGCCCGGGAAAAATCGAAACAGCCAATTAATAATAATGGATTTAGTTAGGGGTTGATTAATATAAATAAGAGGAAAAATGGATTATGGACCAAATTAACCTTACGGGTTATGTGTAGACAAGTTTAAGGTGGCCCGGAACACCGGTATATAAACACAAATCAGCATATTCATCATCATTTGCAACTCAAACAACACCAACTTTCTAGAGAGAGTGTGTAGAGAGAGAAAGTGAAGAAAAGTGAAGATTGAGGCTTTATTGATCAAAGGATTGAAGATCTGCGTTTTTAGGCATAAACAACAAGAAAAGAGCAAGAATCCAGGTAAAAATCATCACCCAAACGTCTCTTTAGATCATACCCGGATTTAGGGTTTTGGGGTTTTGAAAGTGACAAAAATCATACAAAAGTAATGTTTTTATGGATGAAATCATGTAAAAAGTTTATATATAAGTTCCTGGATAAAAAACAAAGGATTTTGATGTAAAAGGTTGAAGTTTTGGGTTTAAAACGGGCTGGCTGGAACGTCATTTTTATATGTCCAGCGAAAATATGAGTTCATGCAGCAAAACTGTGGATTCTTCCAGTGAAACTATATTTTCGCTGGTACTTTCGCAGCCATGGAATTCCAACGAAAGTCGGGCGAAACTGCCATGCGAAACTGGCAGCTAAACTGGCAGCGAAACTGTCAGCGAAATTGGCAGCGAAACTGCGTGCGAAACTGTGTAGAAAATGACCTGTTTGCATGTCAAACTATATGCAGACGAGTACTATGAACCTACTTTAGGTGAAGTTATTTACGAAGACTGGGTGAGTTATAGATCCCCTTATTTACAAGTTTTTCTCTGTGGGGCTGTTATGCATACTAAAATACGTTTTTTTATGGCGTTGCCCTTGGACCCAACTAGGGGCTGCTGCCCCTAGAACCCCGCTGTCAGGGGCTGCCGCTCCGAACCCCCGCTGTCCCACGGAGGGTTGGATATTATTGTTTGTTATTCATTTTGATGAGAATGTGAATGTATGGACTATGGGTGAATCGTTCTAAATAAAAAAGGGGGTTTCACGATGTTTCTTACTTGGTGTGATATATACTAATTAATAATAAGTATTATGTAATGAAGTGAAAGTTAATGTTAACGGAAGTGAAACCTAATAAATGAATGAAGTCTTGCAAGCAAATGAACGGAGGTTCACAGCCATTGGGTTGTTAGCTCAACTGTGTGCGGTTTAGCTAACCATGAGGACGCACACAGGGTTCAATCTTTGTGATTGACTAATACGTACGAAACGGGACCCTTGTCACTTGCCCCGGTACTGGAGTCAGCTTCGTACACAATGTTAGGGGTCTATTTATAGACTTTGGCCCAGTACAGTTTCGTGCATATGTTTGGGGTATAGCATATGACATGGTCTAGATGAAAGTGAAAGATAATGAAAGTTCGAAATGTACGAAATGAACGAAACGAATGATAATAAATGAATTAGATGATATGTATGTAATGATGAATGATCACGCACTAAATGTAAAGGTTTGAAATGTATGAAAAAGTATTTTATATTAAACTAGAACTCACTCAGCGGTCGCTGACTTTTGTATGCATAATAGTTGGCAGGTAATCGATGATGCTGAGGAGATGTAGGCATGGACGTGGGAGTTACTAGGATAGTTCAAGTCTGGCATCTATACTTTTGGGAATGTAATTGTATTATACAATTTTTAAGGTGTAAATGGAATGATATGATACTCGACACAAGTTTTAATTATTAATGAAAAGTTTATATTCCGCTGCAAAATGATGTGTTTTAAATGTTTTACGCTATGAATGTCCAACTGTTAGCATTCTGGGAACGGGGCTTTACATGACAAAAGCAAGATATATATAATTGTGGATTTAAAGGCTTAGAGAAGGTGGTTCCTATGGCGCAAACACTCGTTTGTCATGCCAGAACAACGAACACAAAAACCTTTATTTATCTTCATCGCCAATCAACCGACAATAATATATGTCTTAGGCGCAACACAATAAACCACCACTGAGTTCAGCAACCAGACGCCAACATCGTAACCATAAACACCAGAATTAAGACACAACATAGGCAAACCCGGTCTTTCAGGCTCAGGCTATTTACTGTCACTATCACAAACCTCATCCACGACATTGAACAACGGGAATCATCATAGGTATATCTAAACAACACACGAAATCCATGTTTACATGATAATAGATACAACAACCTGATCATAGTAGTGCTCAACAATAATGAAAAAAACTAACAACAAAAATCTTGAATGAGCCGGCACTCGTCGTCATCAACACAAACATAAAAAGAATACATGCATTACCCATGGGTACCAAATGCATAAAGGGTTGCAAACAACAGCTCATCCTATTTCTTAATTAATATATAGCTTAACAACATCGATCATCAATTAAACAGGGACAAAACCCCTTGAAAATATCAAAGATATTGAAGCCATAAAGGCCATAGCCTCCAGAAGTGGCAGTTCAACAACAGCTTTTCGACAACAACCAATTGATACACCCGTTTAAATCAAAAGTGACAATAGCAAGGTATATAATTGCGGATTTCGAGGCTCAGAGACGATGTTTCATTGTGGCTGCAAATATCGTTTGCCATGCCATAACAAAGAACACAACATCCTTTTGTTTTCTTCATCACCTATTAACCGACAATTAAACCAATCTCACCACCAACATAATAAACCACCACCGAGTTCAGGCAACAAATAGCCCATCAACAACATAACCATGGACACCAGAAGTAGGCTACAACAGAAATAGAACCAGACTTTCAGTCTCAAGTGCGTTACGGTCACTATCACAGCCCTCAAATATGACATTGAATAATATATTAGATCACGATCAAGATGCTCATCTTAGTGTCAATAATAAAAAGCAACCGCATCAAAAGTCTCGGAGGAGCTTGCACTCGTCGCCATCGACATGAACATAAAAACAATACATGCATTACCTAGCTGTACCAAACGTATAAAGGGTTGCAAACACAACTTATAGTAACTAATTACACAACTTATGTAAATAACTACACAACCTATGTTAATAACGTACATTATTGCATATATAGTACATCAACGCTCTTTTAATTATATTTATCAATTTATATTGTAATATTATACTCTGATTACAGATCACTGAATTCTCGATTTATGATATAATCTCTGTTAAAAAATAATAAAGTATTATAAGATTATTCAAGTATAAAAATATTAGAATTATATAAAAGTCAACAATTTATGTTTACCCATTTGTCTGTATCAACAATTTAGTTCGTTCAATTCTACACATACACCCTTTAACTTCCCGACCACTAATTAGTCTTGATAAAGTCTATAAGCGCTTCGCACATTCTCATGTTAATAACATTATGAATTAGTTATTCAGATTCTTTTGAACGGGAAAGATAATATTATAAGCTAGCAAGTGAATGTTGATACTAGAACTTTTTCAAAAATCGATTCTAGATTTCTATCACCAGCGTCGAAGCATATTGTTTCTCCAAATCCTGATGTGCCACAACGCCGCGTGAATTATCATTAACATTATGTATCTGAATGTCTAGTTTCTAGGAATGTTTTTAGGTAGTTGGTAGTAGTTCACCAACCACCGGGCATCTGCACCAAGATTCAATCATTGACAAAATTTTCTTTGCTTTGCAACAATTTGCTAGTAGATGATTCATCTTTCCAAATGTACATTGCAACACTTACATATTAAGATTGTAGCGGAATATCACGTTTTGCAAGATTCGTTTGTAAGGCCCGCCTTACAAAAAAGCGAACTTTAACCGGAACCCACACTAACTGCTCAAATTCGTTTGGAATCGAAGGGAAGATTTCTTTGTTTATAAATGACTTGAGATCTGTTACTGAGAAGGAACCATCACCGCTTCCAACCCAAATCTAACACTCAGTACCTTCAACTAAAACAACAGGTTGAAGAAGAGATTTGAGAGCCATAAGTTCATGCAGTTCCATCGAATTGGATGGTTTTTTTTCCATTGCCATGCGAAATGCGAAATTACCATCAGACAACTTCAACTCGTCAACTTGTCCCTAGTCATCGTCGCATCCTTATGATTTTCTATCTAAAATAAAGGAGGACACTTTTCTTTTGGTCCCTTGATATATATTTAGTTTTCCAATTTTGATTTGTATCACAAAAGTCTACTTCCAAAAATTTTTAATTTTTTTTCAAAGCATGAAATTAATTATTTAACTAGGGTTGTTTCACGTATCTCAACTAAAACTTAACAATATATATTTCCCTAATTTAATTCTTAACATCAAATATTATCCCATATCTAAAGGGTAACTCGATGAATATTAATCTTTAAACTTTATCAAATTTACAACATTTGCCCCTTTGCCCCTCTCTGGGATAAAGAAGGGCTGTTGGACCCCTATTGTTAAATATACTCCAAAGCAGTAGATGATCGATGATGATCATACTCATATTGGTTTTTAGATAAGTTTTAGGTCAAGAATTAATACATGTTAGAAATCATCGTAAAAAAGAAACATGAAAAGTAAGTGCATTATTAGTTATATATAACCATCTATTTGATCAAATATACAAAAGTATGTAATCAACTTTAAATAAAGATATAATGTTATCATTTGATAAATCTATATATAATAAAATAGGTTGGTACCTTATGTATTACACGAGTTGAATAAATAAAATATAGAATAGTTAAAACGATAATTTATTACTTATAAAATGATTTTTTAAGATTATACATGATTGAAATTATGTACCACTAAGAGCATTCACAATAGGTTTCTCAACACGCTTCATTTATCAGAGTTGCAGTTGTTTATAATTCAGCTTATATCCTATCCGCTCCAACATATACTACGAAACTAATACACAAAAATAACAAAAGATATACACGCTGTAATGATATTAAAACCCATCTTTCTTGAATCTTTATGCACCCATAGAGGCTCTTTGTAAGAAATTATTGTAAGTGGTTGTGAGTGATGCAAAGAAAAAATATTAATGTTCGTCTGTATATTTGAAAAATAACAGTGTTTACCCCTATAAACTTTTTAATATTTTTTAAAGTAGTTGTCAGTGGAGGGGAAGAAAAGATAATGATAAATTTATAAAAAATAATATTTAATTGAAAATATTTTTAATTGAAAGTAGTTGTCAGTGGAGGGGAAGAAAAGATAATGATAAATTTATAAAAAATAATATTTAATTGAAAATAAGAGAGAAATAATAATTATTGTTAATGTAATTATAAGGATGATGGTATGAATTCTCTAAGCACTATAAGTAATAAAATAATGATATCATTCTTTAAAACTCTTTTTTGTTTTTTTTTAAAACAACATTTTGTCTTGAAACAAACCATTTCAAATAAATATCATTTTAAATTTTTTTTTTTTATAACTCTGAATTATAAGTATTTTGGTTCATAAAATTTTGCTTTCTAAAAACACCAATTTTAAAATATTTTATATTTTATGTATAAAATGACCGCTTTCTTAATTTATTAAAAACTATTATTAATGTTAAAAAGAATTAATAATTCATTAGTATTTAATGTAATTATTTAATACAAGATAAAAACGAGAAAAAATAGAACTAGAAGATCTAAAATTATGATAAGTGTCTATCAAAACCTTCTTTTATTATAATGAAATAGATAAATAACCAGTATGTTGCGTGCATAATTTTATGAGCCCTTATTTAATTTTCTAGTTTTATTTTATTTCACTTAATAAATAAGTTTATTTTACGGTTATTTTCATTATTCTTAAATCTTAATTATTACCACGTATTCTTTAAACTTTCATACTTGTAAATAAGTTTATTTATTATTTATTTTTTTCATTCCTAAATATATATTAAGCATTCACATTTGGTTCCTATAACTATCATCATCTCTAAATTTTGAAAAAATTATAATAATTTATGTAATTTGACCATACTGATCACTAAATTTTTAGGGGAAAATTAATGCTCCCTCAAATTTAATTTACGTACTCACAAATCTTATAAATTATAAGTATAGAGAATGAAATTTGAGATCTTTTTAAAAATATGAAATAAAATTAAGGGGGGCAATTTTTAAATAAATTATAAATATAAAAATAGAAAACCTGATGTAACTGTTTTAATTAGCTATTTAGTATTTAATTTAATAATATTTATCAACTCATGTAAATACATAATACATGAGTCTTTAACTTGATATAACATTAAAGTAACTTCAATGAAATAGGAGACAAGCAAAAAAGAAAACCAAAGAAAGATTTATTGATACAACACTAATTACCAACTTAAGTTATGCATTAAAGTTGTACATTACGTATCAACGGTTGTACTTTATATAAAACTACATTGTTGACAACTTTAGTGACCCATGATGATCGGGCCACATGACAACTATTCACTGGTCTTTTTTTTTATTACTTTGGTATAGATTAGGGTTGTATTATGTGCATTAATGGATTATATATATCTTTTGTCCTTTTTGTAATCTTTAATTCTGTTTAAGACAATACTTTTACATCTTTTACAATTTAGTTAATATTTTTTTTACTTTCAACTTTAGTCCATATACTTTTTATATTTACCAATTAATTTTTTCCATTTCATTTTAAATTTTGCGAGTTAAAATGCCGTAACGTGCATGTGTGGTTCAACATCTTTAAGCTTATTTTTCCATGTTTAATGGCCACGTCGCAACATGCTGGTCTTACATTAACTTATTTTTTTTTATTTTTATGTTTCGTCTGAAGGATCAACGTTTTGACGTTTACTTTCCTTGTTGTTTTTTTTGTTTTTATTTTTTTAATATGAGATTTTTCGGTGTTGGTTGTTACTAGCGGTGGTGTGCCATTGGTTATACTTGACACTGTTTTACGCCTCCGCCGTAACGCGGGGGCTTAATACTAATTAATTCTATTTATCAAACCATCTATTACTAGTAATCATAATCTGATTAGAACTCATAATCATTATCACAATCTTTAAAAACATACTTATGATAATGATAAACATATTGATATACAACATTAATATCTTTGTATCAATCTTGTAGTTGGATAAATAATATATGACGTGGCAAACAAGAACCTTAAAGAGATTGACTTGTACTCTCTGCGTGCAGTATCTAACACCACTTCTACTGGATCTTTTCCATAATCATTAACACCAATTTGGGGTTTACACCACTTCTACTTCTCTCACTACCCACTTCCGCCATTACCAAACTGGTATCCACCTTCATCATCTTCTTTTCTTTAATTTTTTTCGATTTTCAATCGCATATTCTCGTGATGATCATAAACCCATTGTTTTCCGTTGATTGAAACCCCTTTTAACCTAATCTTGAATTAATTTGTGGGTAATAATATTACCTAAGGTTGATGGCTTCTTCTGCAACTATGGTTGTGAGTAATAAGTTGATCTGAATTCGAGTAATGGTGATTATAAGGTGTGGGAAGATCCATCTTTTATCAAGTGGAGAAAGAGGGATTCTCATGTTTCGCTCCATTGTCATGATTCTGTTGAAGGTAGGGTTTTTAATTTATTTAATGTTTGATAATAAAAAAGGCGTTGACTTTGATGTTGGATTTACAATCTTTTCTGATATTTTAAGGTGGGTTATTGTGGTAGTTATAACATAGAGGTTCTGGATAACTGGATTCATACATCACTTGATTACGCATTTAATACTGAAATTGTAAACTGTAGTTTACTTGTCAAGTGGTGTATGTAATCTAGTGCTCTATGACGTGGTTTTGACATTGGATCTGATTACTGATTAGCTTTGTTTGGTTAGTCGAAAGTTAGACACCATGGTTGCTAATTAAAGGTTGTTTCAGGTACTTTGCTGAATGATTAGTTAGTGTTTTGCTGTTGGATAATGTGATTAGTTTATGTTTAACCTTATGAAGCTCTTGACATTATGTTAAAGCAGTGGATTACAACAACAACCGGACCTAGTAAATCATACCCATTGCAAAGCTATTGGTCGGGTCTGGAGGGTGGGATGTTGGCAACCTTACCTCTATCTCTACGGTAGACAGGCTGCTTTCAGAGAGATCCGCATCCAAAACAATCAGACAAATCAATGACATTTGTATTGTATCTCTGTGATTGAGTTGATCTTGAATAAACCAAAATCTTGATATGATGGTTGAATTTAGATCTTTGTCATCTAAATTTAAAGAAACTCGTATGATCGTCCCCAAACATTAAACATAATTTTTTTCTTTTTTTACCACTCTTGATTGGCTAATGACATTGAAAATGTGAAAACATACCAACTTACTAATATTTGGAAGAATTGGCATACTACGTGCAAGTCATATCATAGAATGCCCATTTGGGCTTGCTCACAATGGTTGAGAATTGTTAGAGAGAATATAAAGGTTCTAACTTTAAATCAAGTTTTGCTCGAGCATTAGTACAAAGCTTCTTGAGTTATATCTTATGTTTATTAGCCTGATTGGCTATTCAAACAAAACCATAATTTATATCCAAATGAGGATAAATAGTGCATAAAAATAATCAGAAGTAGCGGGAGAGTGAAACAGAGGCGGTTACAAAATTGTCTTGTGTATCACATTTAAAGTGATAAGTACAGACGCCTGATGTGGTTCTCGTTGTTCTCAATATATGTGTGTGTATGCTAACTCTTTTTTAATATGCTTGCTGGCAATCTCAGTTTTTAACAATTTGCTCGTCTCTCTAATATGGATTCCACAAAACATATCCAAACAAGACATTACAATGTACTTCAATGTTATTTGTTATACACATAATTGTTTATAATTTGGATCTTTACAGCTTGGAAGGTCTTATAGTTGAATGTGTTTATGTTTGTTTCTAGCAGCATTTATTGCTCATGTTTTAAGCCTGTTTCATATATAGGTTCTCTAAAATACTGGTATGAACGAAACAAAGTAGATGTTCTTGTTTCAAAATCAGCAGTTTGGGACGATGATGCTGTTTCTGGATCACTTGAATGTGCCAAAAATTGGGTTAAAGATTTGCCTTTTGTTAAATCATTATCCGGTTACTGGAAATTCTTCCTTGCTCAAAGTCCAACCGCTGCTCCTTCAAATTTCCATGATACAGTTTTTCAAGACTCTACATGGGAAACCATACCAGGTAACTTCTACTTCACTACCATGCCATTATTAAAGAATCCACATTTGAGTTTTGAAACGTCAACCGTGTTTCTTTTAATTAAAAAGAAGTGTACAAAAGTTCAGTTGTATGAAAAAAAAAATTGATTGTATTAAAGTAACTTACTTGAAAAGTATCGAATTGGAAGTATTATTAAGATAAAAGTACTAAAAACATCAATATTAATTTTGAATTTGGGAAAAGTTTTTGTTTGACTATGCAAAGTCAAAGGGGACTTCTTGTAGTAGTAATATGTAATTTGAGATGTGCATAGCTTTTGTTTTCTTTCTGTTTCTTAAGATTACTCCACTTTATTCAATTTCTAACTGTCTAGCTTTTTTTCTTTTATGAACAGTACCATCGAATTGGCAGATGCATGGGTTTGATCGACCCATATATACAAATATAATATATCCGTTTCCTCTTGATCCACCCCATGTTCCCGACGATAATCCCACTGGCTGCTACAGGACATATTTTCAACTTCCTAAAGATTGGGAAAGTAAGTTCATGATCTAATATTCATCAAAAAAATTTACTTTTTATATATTTTACATAATCTATGTAAATTGTAAAGAATCCATTCCCTGTCCCATGAAAGTTGCAATTTGCATTTGGAATGTCTCCTGAAAATTGCTGTTGTTTCCTTTTTATTTTTGAGTTTCTTGAAATACCTATTTTCCTGATTTTAAAATGTCTTGAACTCTTGATGGTTGATTTCTTTTCACAAAATTCCGTTGTATAGTCATAATTGAATGGCGTTTTATGTATTTCATTAATAGTGAAACATATACCTTGTGTGTACATTTGATGGTGGTCGAACATGTCATAATACTCTGGATTGCTATTTGTCAGGTCGACGGATATTACTACACTTTGAAGCTGTTGATTCTGCTTTCCATGTCTGGATCAACGGATCTCTTGTTGGATACAGGTTTTGGTTTTATCTTGCTTGCTTATTAAGTAATCTTTCATGAGTTATTCAGCTATAGAGCTGCCAATTTCAGCCCATTTTTTATGTAAGGGTGTATATAATGGGTCAAATATGTCAAACGGGTGAAAAGTCGTCAAAATTCTCTTTTTAATGCATACAACTTCCTAAATCATCTTGTATTATAATTATTATAATCAATACTATAAAATTCATTTTTTAAATTTCTACTAAAACTTTACTACATAGTGTTAGCAGGTCAACCCAACCTGACATGGCCCGTATTTAAAAATGACTCGTTTCAACCTATTACCCATCTGGTCTGCAAGTGTCTACCCGTCTCTCCAAATGCATTTTTAAACCATTGAAACAGATTCATATTGCAACACATTCTTCTTCACATGCTTTATTGGTTTTGATGTTTGGTCAGTCAAGACAGTAGACTCCCTGCTGAATTTGAAATCACTGATTTCTGTCACAAGTGTGGATCTGACAAGAAGAATGTTATAGCGGTGCAAGTATATAGATGGAGTGATGGTTCTTATCTTGAAGATCAAGATCATTGGTGGTTGTCGGGAATTCATAGAGACGTGCTTCTTTTATCCAAACCAAAGGTTTTTGCTTTTCTTATAGGAACTAATGTTAATTCATTTGTTGTTAAAAACAAAAACTTTTTAATACATTATGCATGTTTTCAGGTGTTCATAGCAGACTATTTCTTCACCTCGAATCTCGCGGAAAATTTTGCTTATGCAGATCTAGAGGTAAAACCTTTGGTTGTAATCTATTGCATTTAACTTTAATGTGTTGAAATATATCTAGCACTAAGATGGTGAAATTATTATCTCTGTATGCTTTAGGTTGAAGTAATACTTGATAAGTCAACAGAAGTCAATGTCAATACAGAAGTCAAAATTGAAGTCACTCTGTTCGATATTAGCGGTGCTGAGTGTACTGATCTGCTATCAGCTGATGTGGCACATTTAGAGCTTCATCCCCCTCCTAAATATCCTTTAGGGTTTCATGGGTATCGATTTTCTGGAAAACTGCAAAATCCCAAGCTTTGGTCTGCAGAGCAAGTGAGTTACCCAATTAACCTATTACTTTTTTCTAAAACTTAAATATGGCAACATGGATGGGTTGAGTAATGGGTCAAAATGGGCTCATGACAAAATGTTATGCGTGACCCGAATCCACCCGTTCACAAGTAAATTAGCTGAATTTGGCATTAGTACTTTAATTATTTATTCTAACAACACTGGATTTTTATGCAGCCAAATCTTTATACTTTGGTAGTCGCTCTTAAAGATGCTTCCGGTAATATTATCGACTGTGAATCATGCCAAGTGGGCATTCGACAAATTTCAAAGGCCCCAAAACAGTTACTTGTTAACGGGCATCCAGTTATGATCAGAGGGGTAAACAGACATGAACACCATCCACGTATAGGAAAGACAAACATTGAATCTTGCATGGTTAAGGTAACGCTTTATTTTTCTTCTTGTTTATTTGTTTTCTTGCAATACGTTTGATGCATACTTTCTTCTTTCTTATGATGTAGGATTTGGTTCTAATGAAAGAACATAACATCAATGCCGTTAGAAACAGTCATTATCCTCAACATCCAAGATGGTATGAGTTATGTGATTTGTTTGGAATGTACATGATAGATGAGGCCAATATCGAGACGCATGGTTTTGATCTTTCTAGCCATGTTAAGCATCCGACTCAAGAGCCCGTTTGGGCTTCATCTATGTTGGATCGCGTTATTGGCATGGTGGAAAGGGACAAAAATCATGCGTGCATTATTTCTTGGTCTTTGGGAAATGAAGCAAGCTATGGACCAAATCATGCTGCTCTTGCTGGTATGACTACCTTTCAAATCTTGTTGATACAACATAGAGGTGGCTAAATGGGCGGGCTGGTGATAGGTCAAAATAGGTTCCAATCAGGTTGACCCGAAACAGTGGATTCTTTTTCAATAACCGTGTCGTCAAGCATAATTACATAAATTATATTACAGTGATTTAATTTAATTTTTTTGAATAAAGTGATTTAGAATGTTTTATGCATTAAACATTTGCTTCATGCGACTTTCAACCCGTTTGATTATTTCTGTTAAGCTATTTTTTTTGTTGTTGTTTGACGTGTAAAGATGAAGCAAAACCCAAAGCAACCAATTCATAACTAATTGATCAAAACTGTCACCTTTAATAAAAATTAATGGTTTCTAGGGTGGATTCGTGGAAAGGACCCTTCACGAGTTGTACACTATGAAGGTGGCGGATCACGGACCCCGTCAACAGACATTGTATGTCCTATGTACATGCGTATCTGGGACTGTGTTAAGATAGCAAAAGATCCAACTGAAATGAGACCACTAATATTGTGCGAGTAAGTTCACCTTTTAATCGTTCTATATAGTTAAGCAACGAATTTTCCGTTATAATATTCTTTATTGGTTTCCATGTTGACTTAAATATTTAATCAATCAATTTTAAGGTATTCACATGCCATGGGTAATAGCAATGGAAACATTCACGAATACTGGGAAGCGATCGATAGCACATTTGGTCTCCAAGGAGGATTTATTTGGGATTGGGCTGACCAGGGGCTACTTAAAGAAAATAGCGACGGTAGCAAGTTCTGGGCTTATGGAGGTGACTTTGGAGATACCCCAAATGATTTGAATTTCTGCATGAATGGTATCGTATGGCCAGATCGGACCCCTCATCCTGCACTACATGGTGATTACTATATCTTTTTGCTCAATATTTTTAGGCGTGGTGAAACGGGCCGGGTAGTTTTTAGCCACAGTTGATATAGGTGAGGCTGAGTTGGGCCAATCCACAAACACTTTCTTAAACTTTTATAAGTAATGACTTGATCCTTTATTTATCTGTTTCAGAGGTCAAGTATTGCTATCAACCAATTAAAGTGTCGTATGCCAACGGTGTATTTAAGGTACCGTTACTATTCTAGTTCTATTTGTGCTTTTTATGAAGCATGTGTTGCTAACCGTGAACTTACATTTTTCCGTTCATAGATCACAAACACCAATTTTTTACAACAACAAAAGAGCTAGAGTTTAGTTGGGTGATTGAAGGTGATGGATGTAAACTTGAATCGGGGATTATCAGTCTACCGACATTAGATCCACAAAGTAGTTATGATATCAAATGGGAATCCAGCCCGTGGTATCAATCATGGGCCTCATCATCTGCTGCTGAGACCTTTTTGACCATCAAGGCATCTCTTTCAAAGCCCACACGATGGCTTCAATCAGGTCATGTCGTGTCATCTCAACAGATCCAGTTGCCTTTGAAGAAAGACTTCGTCTCCCCTGTAAGTAGTTTTTATAGATGTGGCAAAATGGGCTCGTCCAAACGGGTAAATTATCATATAGTTCCAAGCTGGTCAGGTCTCCCCTTTTTCCCAAAACTGTAAATTTTAATTAATAATTAGAGGGAAAATATGGTTACAGTAATATTAGTTCAATAATAATATAAATTTTTGAATATAATGATTTAGTTTTGTTCGGCAATACTTTAACACACTTAACAGTCAGATGGAACTCATATGGCATAACTTCTTGGTTAACGAACGATAAGGGTCACCTTGGTATCATTTGATGATGTTTAATGGAACAAAAAAACACTTTGGGCGCTTTATAGGAATCTTTAATGGCATGTTTGCTCTTGAAATCTTGTTAAGAGACCATCTTACACTCTCTGATTGACGTGTAGGCCCCGAAGGTTAAAAATGTCGCATTGAATTATGAAATCGTAGACCATAAACTTACCATCCACCAGAATTTCTCAGAGATAACCTTCAACAGCGAGTCTGGTGCAATCGAGAGATGGACGGTAATTACTTCTTTTATGCTGCATTACATGTTATACTTATCACTTTGGTAATGAATATTCAAAAACTCCATAGAACTTGTTGTAAGTTTTGTTTGATGGTGATAAATGATAGGTTGAAGGAGTTCCGTGATGCTTAAGGGCATAACACCATGCTTCTGGCGTGCACCTACCGACAACGACAAAGGAGGAGAAGACAATAGTTATTACTCAAAATGGAAAGCCGCTAATCTTGATAACGTTTTCTTCATCAAAGAAAGCTCAAATGTTAAAAAGGTTACAGACCAGCTTCTAGAAGTAACCGTTGTGTATAACGGTCTTTCAAAGGGCGGTGAAAACAAAAACTCTCTTTTCAAAGTTGACATGAAATACTCATTCTGCGGTTCAGGAGACGTTATTTTGGTTAGCCATGTAACACCAAGAGCAGATCTTCCACCTTTGCCACGTGTCGGGATCGAATTCCATATAGAGAAATCAATAAATAATGTTAAATGGTACGGAAGAGGCCCGTTTGAATGCTATCCGGATCGAAAAGCAGCTGCTCATGTGAGGATTTATGAGAAAAAAGTGGATGAGATGCATGTTCCTTACATAGTTCCTGGAGAATGTGCGGGTCGGGCTGATGTTAGATGGTCACATTCCAAAATGATCAAGGTTCAGGCATCTTTGCTTCCATATACAACGACTCTCCACCGATGCAAATGAATGCAAGTTATTATAGCACAACGGAGCTTGATCGTGCAACACACAAGGAAGAACTTGTGAAGGGAGATGACATTGAGGTAACCTTTTTGCTTCCATTTCTTTTAAAGTCACAACACTAAAGTTCAAAAAAATCGAATATTTTTCATGAAACGTGTGTGGTATTGTACTCTTACTGGTCAATGGTTGACCCGCAGGTGCATCTTGACCACAAGCATATGGGTATAGGCGGTGACGACAGCTGGACCCCTTGTGTTCATGATAAATACTTGGTTCCTCCTTCGCCGTGCACTTTCTCCATCAGATTCTTTCCAATAACTGCTGCTATATCTCCCAATGATATCTATAATGCTCGGTCTTGAGACTGTTGTAAATAACGGTTGGCGTGGTCAAAAAGTCAATAACGCTGGCCTCGTGATCAGCAAGTCAATAAAGACGGTTGGCATGGTCAACAAGTCAATAAAACTGGCTGGTATGGGCATCAAGTAATAACCTGGTATGTGTGTGTTAGTAATGCTTGCTGTTTGAGCAACAGATGACAGTTTATAGCCAAACCAGTGTGTTGCTACTGGGGCAGTTCATTATTTAGTTATCTGTTTGGTTTCGATGTTGCAAAACTCGATTTGGATTGTTTTAAGAATAATTTGTTTTTTTGCATCAAGTTGAAATAATAGAAATATGTCTTGATTTCATTAGGGATTACAATTCAAATGATGTTTGCCTCTTAATGGAACCTATATTTGCTCAATGTTACAATATCCTCATGGTATAATAACATATACTACTAATATGCGTTTATATTCAACGAATAGCCTGAAATTCAATCGGGTCGAAGCATATGGTTTTGGGTTGGTTAAATGCGTGTAAAACTCAACTTTTTTATTTTAAAAATTATGAGAGGAGATAATGAGATATTGTGCATTTATGCAATGAAACGAGATTTGTTAGTATGAAAGATTTGATGTGTTGTCAATATTTAGTTATGGTGCAAATTGCTTGAAAGTAAAAAAGTAGGTTTTGAAAATGTAAAATAATTAAATTACTAATAGGAGGGTATGGGACAATTTTGATAGTTGATTATTATATCTGATTTGAAATTTTGTACCATACTAGTACGCTACTTGTTATTCGTTTGCCCGAAATACAAACTTCAACTCACCTCAAAACGTGACTTTAAATATGATATTATCAGTTATATTTCTAACAATTTTACAACTTCAATAATTTTATGTTTGTAACAACTTTAAAATATTTTCTATTAAAATAGAGGATTACATAATATGTTAATACATATTGTTTTAATGAGGATAAGTAGAATTTGATAACGCACTTGAAGGATTGATCCATATATCATCTAATATTATACGCATCTAAAACACTTGTAAATTCTTTTAAAACTAACCACATGGATACCAATTTCATCAAGTATTTTGTATTTTTTGATTGTATCGTAGGTTGTTTTTTGACTGCCATGACTTTAGACTATCCAAACTATATGTTATGACGCATGTTTGTCGCCAAGAGGGCTAACTTTGAGTTGATAAGAACTAAAATATATTTGATTTCTATGGTTGATTGAGCATAGACAACATTTTTTATCGTACTATATAGCATTCTATTCGTAAAGATTTGGTACAATTGAAGTAATTATTGTGAGTCAGCTTTAAGAACAATGTTTTCATACAGAAATAGTTTAAAACCTTGACTGCAAACATACTTTCATATAACAAATTCATTCCTAAAACTAAAATATTGATGAATACTATAAGAACTACTTGCGACCGGACAAGTAACTTCACATGTGAATGAATGGGGGTGGGAACGAGACGCCAGGGCCTCCAGTTCCACTTATGCATCCAAAATGATTTGGCCTCACACTTCATATTTATAGGGTATTGTTATAAATACACGCCCCCAATAGTATATCTCAGCTTGCCCTCATTTGAGCCGTATGAATTTGTTAATGGTCACACCAATCATTTCCTTATAAGTCAAATACATCACATGGGTCTTGTGATTATGTCCTCGTATCTTTTTTTACTACTATATAATACACTAGTTTTAGTAAACCCGTGTAATACACGGGTTGAAAATATGAAAACAACATAATTTATAAATGTATAAATATTTCGTATGATTAAGTTACTTATTACTATAACAATGAAAAAATAAAAAGTTACATTTATAAGTTATAAATATTAAATACTTTTTTGAATAATATAACATACAACTGACTCATGTAAAATTAAAAACCAGTTGTCTTAAAATCACACTAATATAAAATATATAAATATATCAATAAATATTTTTTTCATTTTAGTTTTTTTTTAATTGAATCTTATTTAGCTATAATAATATGTATAGTTCAAAACAATATGATTACAAAATAAAGTTTATAATATAAAAAATTAAATTCAAAACAAAATGAATTATTACTATTAATTGAGTTTCTTAAATAAAAAACTTGACTAAATAATATATTAGTTTAGGCGGAAAATTTTTTTTGAGAAGTAATATTAGAGTGCCATGTGGCATCCTAGTTACTCTTTTATTATAGATATATAGATTTTAGGAGAACAAGATAGTAATTTTACTCGAATTGTAAGACACCTAATACAATATTTTAAGCATAGAGTACAAGTGGTTTATGTAATAGTTTTATTTTTACCCATATTTAATAAACTCTTTAATTAATACACTATTTAATACACATTGTTAATACATTATTTAATAATATGATATTATTTAATTCAATACATTAAATATTATATTATTTATAATATTTGAAAATAACATTTAAATTTATTAAATACTATTTAAATAATTAAGTATACAACTCATACTTATAATAACTAATAGTTATGTTTTCTAGGGGTATTTAAGGTAGTCGATAACTTTGGTATTTATGATTAAATTTGTTAGTAAATGACATATTATTTAATATGTCTAAAAAATATAATAATATTAATAGTAATGATTATCTATACTATATATGAAACATATGAGAGATGTATTTTAAGATACATAAAATTAAAAACAATTACTATATTCAATACATAAGATACTAACACTTTTGAGGATAAGATAATATTTACAATAGTATTTACATATTATCCCCTACAATTAGTTACATAATAACCTTTCACTTACATAAAACTTTACCGCATCTATCCATAAACCAAAAAAACTTAATGTGTTTTAAGATTCTAACTATATCTTTTAATCTATCATGCTTAAAAAAATTTTAAAACTACGATTGTAACCTATGTTTTTCTAAACGTTTTGATGTAAACTTTTTGTTAAACCAATCTGTATTTTGTGAGATGCAGTAAGTTAATGCATAAATGTACAAGTAGTCATGCAAAACCAATTGATTTGATGATTTAAATTTTAGCTTAGAAAAAACATAATATACTTTTTTTAGAAAATACTACAAAAACAACAAAATATTAAAAACACGTGCCAGATGTAAATTGTCGCCCCCCGCATTGCGCGGACACCCTTTTATTTTTATTAAAAGGTTAACAACAACAACAATAATATTGTGTTAAAATTTAACACTGTGTTTTTGTCATGTTATTATGTCTGTAACAATCTAATAATAACATATCATTAATCATGATACAATGTTCTACATTTTATGACAATTTATTCATATACTTAACGTATTTGTTTTACTTGATATCTACGATTTATTAAATATCATATGTTCAATAATAGTATCATGACGATATAATAACGAATCACTAAAGTATGTGTAAATGTCCATGAGAATCCTAGCGCTTATATCATTAAACTCACTAAAATCATGATAATCTCAAAAACTATCATTGCGACGTTCACATATACATTAAAATCAAACCGCAGCAAAACGCTAGTGTCCACTATACTACTATATAAAGCAAAACCTTAGGATACAAATGTAATTTTACAAAAAAAATTAAAACACCTAATACAACTTTTTAAACGTTTTACAAATGTTCAATGCAATCATTCTTAAATTACCTCTTATTAATAAACTTCTTGTAGTTAATACATTGATTAATATATTATTTAATATTGTAAGATTATTTAATTCACTACATTAAATATTATGTAACTTTTAATATTTTAAATTAACATATAAATTTATTAATAATTATTACCTTATTTGAATACTTAACTAAATACTTCTATATATAATAATAATAATAATAATAATAATAATAATAATAATAATAATAATAATAATAATAATAATAATAAAATTTATAAAATAAGTATTATTCTATTTGAATACTTAACTATATAATTACTAAATACTTTTATAATAATTATGATAATAATAATCTTAATTTTATATCATCTATTATGTATTACTATCTATAAAACATCTTTTTAAGACAAGATTGTAATTTTACAATAATTTTAAGATAACATATAAATGATTGCAAGCTTAAATCTTTAATATTATAATAAATATTCCTATTATACTCTCATTCTGCTTTAAATAAATGTACCTTATGGTTTTCTATTAATATATCTATATTTAATATATAATATCATAACAAATCTTTTTATTGTTGTATCAAATCAATTAAACCTATACTATGTTGAATGTGAATTTTCTTGAAAATATTTGTTAAACTTTAATCAAGTTCAACACTTATGTTTACTTAAAAGTTGAGTCATTTAACTATTTTTGTTAATGCTAATTAGTTTTGTAACAATGTGTTAGCTCTAACATATGATAATAATCATAAGCCGTATAAGATATTTAAACTATAAAACAAAACAATTGATAAATTAAGTGAAATATAACAAGTATAGACTTATAAATTGTTCACTTCGCCACAACGCGCGGGTTACCCACTAGTAGTCGTATATATATAATGACTATAATAAATTATTTTGTACTAGTAATGTATTATAGTCAAAATAATTTACTAGTACATAGGTTTTTGTGACTGTTACGTATATGTAATCAGGTTACATATACGGGACCACGTCTACATATATGTAAACTAATGACTATAATAAATTATTTTGTACTAGTAATGTATTATAGTTACATGTACCTAACTAATAATTGTTGCATATATGTAACAAGATGTATCAACGTGGTTTACTTTGTCTAAAGATTTGCGATTAGATTTAATTAAGCGAACTACTTATGTGTTTACGTATACGGAAACAGATTAACATATGGCTACATCAACTCACTGTTGGATTATTAAAAAACAATGGGTATGAAGTCAATTATTGATGCATATGAAGATAACGAAAATGAAGTTAACTCTTGGAATTTTTTTAAATGTAATTTATGAGAGAGGAGAGAGAAGAGTGAATGTAGGAATTTTGGTGGTTGTTTTCAAAACTAAAAAAATATTGTTTCAAATTTGCCCTTATATCATTAATATAATCTACTTAAATTTTGAATTATTTACTAAAATGGCATTATGTATATTAACCATTAATCAAATAGATCAATGGTTTAGATTTGGTTTTTATAGTTTTCTAGTAAATTATGATTTTCTTAGTAACCACCCCCTATATATATATATATATATATATATATATACGTATATATATATATATAGTATATATATATATATATATATATATATATATATATACGTATATATATATATATGTATATATATATGTATATATATATATGTATATATATATATATATATATATATGTATATATATATATATATATATATATATATATATATATATATATATATATAATATATATATATATATATATATATATATATATGTAGAATGTTCAAATAAAAAATAAATTTTCCTTAAGAAATTTAAGAATTAAAACTAACATGACATGTGGCCTGATTCAAATTTAAAGCTTAAGGACAATTATGTCAAAAATAAAATCTAATATTTTTTAACAAAATGTAACACATATTCTTACATCTCTAATCTCAAGCAAATCTTTTCACTCTTTTATAGCAACCCCAAATATGAGTAATTATAGAACTATAAACCCACCAACCATAGCGACGTGTTGCCACCTCAAGGTCTCATGTCGCTCGCATCAACCTTTGGCTATCGCAAAATATGTGCCGCATTTCATAAAATAGAGCAAAAGATGTGCTAAAGACGCAATATAGCACAAAACTATGTTGTTTGACGCAAAACAGCACAGTTTTGTGCTATTTTGATTAAATAAGATAATAATTCACAGAAACAACACATGATATTTTGTTGTTTTGACGCAAAACAACATAGAACATGTTACGCAAGACGGCACAAAACTGTGTTGTTTGACGCAAAACAGCACAAAACTGTGTTGTTTGACGGAAACAGCACAAAACTATGTTGTTTGACATAAAACAACACAATTCTATATTGTTTTTATGGAATACAACATAAAAACATTAAAATGCAGCATAATTTCACATAATTTGTTTATTTTTGTAAAAAAATATAGCAATACTATACTCAATTTAAAGAGGAAAAAATGTTTGATTTTCGGATGCAATTTGTTTTAAAAAATAGTCTGGTATGAAAAAGTTATAAACGGTTAAAAAATTGAGGAAAACTCAAAAAAGTCAACAAAAATGGTTACATACCCAAAATACCCTTCCACCTTTTTATTTTCAATATTATCATCTTAGCCATTGATTGAGAAATAGAAGCTAAGATCATTTCTTAGCCTTCTTAGGCAAAATATATTTTTTAGTGGAACCTTCCTATCTATCTATCTATCTATCTATCTATCTATATATATATATATATATATATATATATATATATATATATATATATGTGTGTGTGTGTGTGTGTGTGTGTGTGTGTGTGTGTGTGTAGAGAGAGAGATGAGGGAACCTAAGAAAACCACAATGTAATGAAAAAACTAAAGAAAACCAATGAAATCGGTCATATAATTTAATTATTTTTTATCACTACCCTCTATGTATATGTGTGAGTATATATAAATAAGAGTATGGATCAAATGAAAACAGTAGCATAGTTTTACGTATATGTCACACATAGGTTATGTATACGTAATCTTTTTTCATTCGACATAGTGTTACGTATACGCAAGACTCTTTATTCTCGTATGTATGCTCAACGTATATGTACCAAATACTTAAATAACATTTTAACAATTAAAATAACAAAAAAGTTCTGAATTATGTTATTGCTTTCCATGGTTTTCTTTGGTTTTCACATAACTATTGGTTTTCTCAGGAACCCTCCTTTATATATATATATATATATATATATATATATATATATATATATATATATATATGACATTCATTTTAAATCTATGGTTTGGGATCCAATATGACATTTTCACCCTATCATTTAGCTCATTGATCATTTTCATCATATCATATGACATGTACTAATTTAGAAACTCGTGTATTACACAGATTAAATAAAAATATTAAACTAACAGTTACTAATTAATATTTAAAAATTATAAAATAATATTTGAAATAAAATATGATTGAGATTACGTATAATTAACTAACTTTAGATAACAAAACAATAAAAATATTTTTTTAAACTTTCGTCTTTAAAAAATTTTTGCTTTAAAAATTGGTTTTTTAAACACTCTAATTTTTTTAAGAAATATTGTTTTTTAAACAATGTATATTTTTTTAATTCTTTGTATTAAAAAACCTCATATAAGAAACATGTTTTTAATTTATCAAAAATCTATTTTACAATTTGAAAAATACATAAATAATATCATTAGCATTTAATGTCATTATTAAATGGTTGACTTATTTAAATAGTAACACGTGGCAATACGGTGTGAGAAAACGATATGTAACATAAGTTATTTTGTTTTATTAAAGAAAGATGATACGTAAGTGATGTGTGAATAACATGTCTTGGTATGCAATTGAAGAACAAATAGTTTGATTAGCACAATAAACTTGCTTCATTGATTACTATTATTGACATTCGTATACATACATCAACACCCCATACTTATACATATCGAACCGTTGCCTCCTAATTGATGACTTGATGCATCGGTGTGCTGCTTCCTTCTACACCCTAATGGACACGTTCCTAAATTACAGTTCCATGTGATTTCTAACTTACAAATATATAAGTAATAAGGGTGTGCAAGAAACTGTATTAACCGAACCGTAACTAAAATAACCGACACAACCAAACCGAAAAAACTAAACCCAATTAAAAACCGACGGTTTGTTGTTTTTTTTATAAAACTGGTTTTTTTCAATTCGGTTTTGGTTTTGCTTGTAGCAAAAATCAAAAAACTATTTGTTTGGATTATTATATTAACTAAGTACTTTTTTTAATTTATGCTATCTGAAAATTATTGAATATTTGTGCTTCAAGAATATTCTTTAAACTTTTTGTTTGGATTATTACATTAGCTTAGTACTTTTATTTATTTATTTTATTGTATTTTATGGATTGTAATTTATTTAAATGTCAAATAATTTATAACATATAATATTAGCTAAATGATACAAGTTCAAAGTTTCTAGCCTAAATTCAATACTTTAAACTATTTTTTTTTCCAAAAATTCAAAGGCCAGATAGTAAAACCAAGAAAAAAAACAAAACGAAATTGCAACTGAAGTGAAATCCAAAACCGAGTGGCTTTTAAAACCCAAAATCGAACCAAACTGACATATATACACCCTATTGAGGAAGGTCTTTGAGATTCGATTTGTCTTCACAATAGTGTTGGTTTTTCATCCCACTTGAAATGAACCTCTTGTTCCTTTTTTCTCTTTATCTTTCCACTTTACGGCTTTATGCACTTGTATGCATAGTGTCACTATGCATCACATTCATAGCACTTGAATTTGATCTTGTCTTCGGTTTCTTCTACGTCCTCTTCCTCCTCTACTGAAGTTTCTTCCTCGTCCTCTAAAACAGACTTGATTGCTTGAACTTGCCTTTAAAAGTTTATTTTGATAATTTTCCTTTGGCTCATCTTGACTTTTGAGACATTTTTCAAATGTTGTTATTCTTCTCATTGCTATTCATATGGTAGGTTGTCAGCCTCTAAATATTGCTCGATAGATATCACGATCAGTAAAAACTTCTTTGGACCGAGTTAAGCAGTTTCTTTTCACTTGTTTTATCTTTAAAAGTAGAACCAATACTTTTAAATTTGACTCATGTTACCCAACTTACAAGAAAAGCCACTTACATTTTCATTCTCTACCTTCTTTAAAGTCTAGAGTTCGCTCCTAAAAGTTTGAAAATATGCTTTCTAAACTAGTAGGTATCAAACTTAAATTGATTCCCACACTTCGCATATAAAAATTGCACAAAGACATCTTCTGACAATGTTTGAAAGATCATTGTTATTGTTGTATTGAACTTCTTTTGTATCTATTCCTTCTGTTGAACTACTTGAACAACTGTCTTCCAAAGTCCATAAGCCTTCAACATGATTTCCATCAGAATTGCTTATGTAATGTAGTTTGTTTCAGTCAACTTTGAACACTGAAGCTATATATTCCCTTGTTCACGAGTTGGTGCTGGCGTGCTTCCTGCTTTCTTGTCTTCCTTGCATGTCATGCTTTCTTTTGTTCTTCTTGATTCAACTCATGCTTCTTGCTAACTTGCTTTCCACACAAGTTTTTTCTTACCAAATATTTTTTTCTTGCTTGTTGCTTACCACACCGCTCTTGTACCACACACCTATTGCTTCTTGCTATTCGAATCATTGCGATTCCTTTTGACTTGCTTTCTTTTTAAAATGTGCTCCTGCCAATATAATTAGTTTAATCTTTCACTCACCTGTTTATATTTGAGTTCCTGGTAGGACCCAATCCTTTCAAAATAATAAGAGATATATATTAACTTCCATACCAACTACAAACTATCAAGTCATCAATACAACTCTT
The DNA here is from genome assembly GCA_025506505.1 of Flaveria sonorensis. NCBI lineage: Eukaryota > Viridiplantae > Streptophyta > Magnoliopsida > Asterales > Asteraceae > Flaveria > Flaveria sonorensis. The sequence goes on along the minus strand of CM046440.1, from coordinate 62,617,554 downwards.
ATTCAATATCCGAAAACACCTAAAACAGATCATCTACTCTAATCATCGATTTCATAACCAATAAACAAACATTTGAAAGTTGCCTACTTAAAGATTTATCAGTTTCTGTTGCTGCTGAAGCCACCAACATATCCTTTACCAGTTTCATCAAAATTGGATACTTGGTAGCATTAATTTCCCGCCAATGTAGCACACACGTGTCATTTCCTCGTGGACACATGTTCCACTTCGTTAGCGTGTTTTCTCTTAAGATGGTTCCACAAATGATGAGTTCCAGCAGCTCCAGAAGCAAACTTTTTACGACAAAAGTTACAAATCGCGACACTTTCATTGTTTGGTTTCATAAATTTTGTGTAATAATTCCAAACCTTAGATCTTATCTTTCCTTGGTTCGGGAGTTTGACTTTGTCATATTCTGTCATTGACTCGTCATCAGTTGTCGAAACAATACTAATATAACTGTGAATTTCAGGATCAATGTGTTCTGCATGTTTTCTTCTCAGATGGTACCTCAGATTAGTAGTTCCAGCATCTCCCCCAGCATAATTTACACTACAATAGTTACAAACCGCAACAACTTTTTGGTCTGGTGACGTGAATTTTTTGAAATGATTCCAAACCATAGATCTTAACTGTCCTTTATTGGGGGATTTAGTTTTCTTAAACTCTGTCATGGACAAACCGTCTAGAGATGAAAAACTCTCCTTGTAACTACAGTCTGCATAATTGAAAAATAAAAACATAATTTTATCATCAAATTAAAGTAAAAAGATAATGACTTCATCTACGATAAATAAATAAATAAAATAATATAAAATCCACATAAGAGACCCTAGTATTTAAGATGACATTTTTCAGGGAAAAATCACCATGAAGAAAAACTTGACTGGAGGATTGACTTGGAGCTTCATAGCTTTTGGTCACTCATTTTTATTTGTTCCAATCAGCTCACTAATATTTTGATTTGTTCCGATCAAGTCACTAAAGGTTTAGGAGTGTTCCAATTAAGTCATTCACATTTTTTTTTCAATTTTTTAAAATATTCTACAAATTTTTTAAAAATATTTCACATTTTTTTTAAATAATTCGGTTTTTATAAATATTGTTAATTTTTTAAATATTTCAATTTTTTAAAAATATTTTGCAATTTATGAATGACCTAATCAGAACAATCTTGAAACTTTAGTGACCTAATTGGAACAAAAAAAATTATGAGTCATGATTGGGACAAAAAAAATTAATGAGTGACCCAATTAAAACAATCCTAAAACTTGATAACTATTTTACAAAGTTAAAAGTAAAATAATTTGAAAGTACTCACCAACACGATGCATGGTGGATTGAATGGGATTTATTTCTGAATTTAGACAAATTTAACCATAAAAAAATAATTTTTTCTTAACTAATTCTTCTTTCATAGCCGATGATATTTACTCTGATACAATAGCCCTACCATACCAAGGCAAGAAGGCAACTATCAAGTCATTAGGACATATTATTATTTCCATATTAAAAAAAATTGAACATTTTACTTAATCTAATCAATAGTTTCAGAAGTGAAGATTGAATATTACTTAATTTGAAGATTTACCTGATGCTATTGTTTGCTGTGTATCCTTCAAATCCTGCAGTTCCAACAACTTCTTTGAGCGCTTTCGTTTTCTTTTCAAGAGGGCCCCATCTGTGTATTCAACCACAGAATTCTCCACAACTGCATCACCCGCCCCACCTGTGTATTCAACCACAGAATTCTCCACAACTGCATCAAGCGTCCCACCTGTGTATTCAACCAAAGAATTCGCTACAACTGCAACACAGATTCATAAACAAGAGATATTATTAATCTCAAAACTATACAATCCAATGTCATTCCATGCAAAATCATCATTGCTTTTATCAAGACAAGATTCAACTATTTGTGAACTTATCAAAAAAGCAATTGTTCTGTTTAGCATTTTTACATATTTAAATCTTAATCTACAACATGAGCATACATGTTACCTTCAGTTTTACTTGAGTCGTTTGAAAGTGGGGATCCAGAATTGTTGCTTTCTAGAAGCTTCTCAGGACCATCAGGAAAAGGGTGTACTGGCAAGTAGCATAATTCTTCCTGAGAGATATCTGAGTCGCTAAAAGTTGAGTCCTTCTCAACTGTAATGATATCAACTTCATCATCTTCATTTAGGCATGATCCTTTCGCCTGAAGTAGTAAATAGGTTTAAGACTAATGATGTAGAGAGATTTTCTTTTTACACAAATGATCCACAGACACTTAATGGTTGAAACGAAGGATGATTTATATTTGGCTATGTTGATTAAAATTTGTCAATGAAGATAAGGTTGATGAAATCCAATCAATCATCATTGTTGTTTCAAACCAACCATACTCAAGAGGCAACGATACGAAAGACCAATAGGCATTTAGGCATGATCTTTTCACCTGGAGTAGTAAATAGATTTAAGACTAATGATGTAGACAGATTTTCTTTTTACACAAATGATCGACGAATACTTGATGGTTTGAAATGAATAATGATTTGAATTTGGCTGTGTTGATTGAAGATCGTCAATCAAGACAAGGTTGATGAAATCCAATCAATCATCATTTTCGTTTCAAACCAACCATACTCAAGAGTCAACGATAAGAAAGACCAATAGATTGTTTGGATTAACTGCATGCATGCTTAGTGACAAGGCTTGCTTATCTTCTCACATGCTTTCAGACTCAAAAGGTTTAATTAGTCAAGTTCTCTACAAAGAATCAATAAAAATTTAAGTACGTATCCCGCATCCACATCCATTCACATTTTGACAATGCCAATACACAACACAGAATTGATCCATCCAAGAGATTATTAAATACTCTTAGTTTGTTTGAGATTATTAGGTTGTCAACGATTTGTCATTCAACAGTTTGTTAATTCCGCAAATAACAAATCATAATGCTTGATTCATTATCAATAAGAATAATAAACAAACGAAAAGTCACTATCTGTGTAAAGCTTCATATTCAACGCCCCTCCCCCAGCTATCAATACAATCCTATTCAAACATGGGCCAGCAAAGTTCAATACTCGGATGTCGAAATGGTATCTTACAAATTCCGTGTTCAACTTCATCTATTTTAAGTTAAATAGCAAACACCAGTTTTTATGAGAACAGTCTAAACATCAGAATCAAGCTTTGAAATTTTGTAACCGCTAAGATGTAAACTGAATCGACTACTAATTCATGAATGAATCGACTGATCCAGGTTGTGTTTTATCTGTAATAGCTAGACATGCTAAATCGAACCATATATTTCTCTCTGATAGGCTAAATCAAAATACTGCTAAAAAACAAAACAGGTAAATGAACATATCAGTTTGGAATCACCCAAAGTGTATTTTTAAAGCATAAAACCTCCTTAATCTTTTTATTCAGAAAACTGGATTATTATTGCGCATGATATAATATTTGTAAGCATATATGGCACTAACAATTTATGGTTGACAACATGTGTTTCGATCAAATCAACCCGCCTCCACCCAAGCACCCAGACAAGAAAATACTCATTTCAACCAAATACTTTCGAAACACCAAGTTCTGTTTACTTTTCCCCTTTATTTTATGCAAATGCAAAAAAGAAGCTACGGCAACTGACAAACAAGGACTAGCAATCCACTTTACCTTCTCAACTTCAGGCATCAAATCAAATTCGTCTTCTTGTTCCACATACTCCTCATTTTCCTCAAGTTCCTTAAAATCCGGAGCAAATGCACTCCAATTCTCTGCATAATCTTTAACCCAAATGTAAACTAAGCCCGTTAAAGACACAGAAACAACAATAGGTTGAACAGGGTGCCAAGCCAAATCCACCAAAGCTTCCTTTGGACCTTCAAGTAGTTTCACAAGAAGCCCCTCTCGATCCCATATGTATATTTTATGATCTCCTTTACTAGCAGAACCTCCAACAACCCACACACTATCACCACTAAAACAAGGTGCTTTCCAATGCTCTTTTGTTATAGAATCTTGAAACTCCCGAAAAAGAGATAAAGACTTTAATCCAACAGATTTTAGCTTTTCCATCTCACTGATTTCATTTACTTCAAAGGATTTAAGTGAATCTTTTAGGGGCAAAAGGTTCTCATAAACCCTAATTATACGGTCACTTGAATTTGTAAGAAGGCGCTGCCCATTCCTGCTGAATACTATATTCTTTATCACGGCACCACCGGGGATTTGAACAATACCACAAACCTTGTTATTTTTATAATCAATTATCAGAATTTCCCCAATGGAATTTCCCAAATAAACCAGATCCCCAGACTTGTTAAAGCAGGCTGCAGTAGGTGTATTATGGGCAGATCCATCTGAAAAATTGTTGTGAGTGCCATTATCGGGTGATGATATTGGAAGCACTGTTGCCATTTGGGTATGGAAATCAAGTATAAAAGGAGCAGAAGAGGAAGGAGAGACTAGGCAAAGAGATGGTGGTGAGGAACCACCACTGCCGCCCGGATGCAGGCAGGCTTTTAGAGGAGTTTGTTGCAGCATTGTCTGAAATACTTTTTCGCCCTTTGAAACATTCCAAAGAGTCAAATAACTGTCAGCAGCTGAAACAAGTATGTGATGACCACTTTTTGACCAGCAAACACTAGTTATGGAAGCAACACAGTCATTATTTTTAAGTTCTTTAGCAATTCCTCTGGTCTGGAAATCCCACACAACACACCTGCCATCAGAGCACCCAGCTGAAAAGGAAAATAAGGACCATAAGCAACATAATAACAGAAATAAGAAGACCTGGAGAAAAAATATTGATAATATAGATAATATCAAACAAAACAGTTAGAGGAAAAGGAAGGTCAGGCGGGTAGGGTAGAGAGGCAACTTCCAATGAGAACGCTGACTCCAACTGTTTTGAGAAAAACAATATTACTAAAATAGTAATCTGAATCTTTAAATAAAACAATTTAGAATCTAGAGAACACAGCCCATTTGACCTGTTCACAATTTAGCTAAGTGTTTTTACTTTACCACTTTGACCCATTATAGATGACACATAGCCCAAATCGAACCATTCAATTAGTAAACGGGCCAAAATTGCCAACTCCAAAACTACTAAACTAGTGATGAAACAAGTAAAAGACTAGAAATATAGAATGCCGCTTAAACTAGAGAGATAGGCTAACACTCCTAGGTAGTGGTTTACTTGCAATAGTTGAACCAACTCTTCATATGATGCTCATTAAACCCTATATAGCAAAACAAGATTCTAGTCTAGAAGGTTCATTAGTCATTTCAAAATGTTATGAAGATAGTTGATCTATTTTTATCCACAAGATTTGCGATAAACTAAATGTGAAAGGGCACTAAAAATTTTGGATGACGCCACAATAAGTTCAGTTAATTCGCATATATGATCAAACATCATGATGGTAAAATCTAGATTCAAATACGTCCAAATAAAAAGTCGGTATCTTTGTAAGGCTCCTATGGTTGTTTAAGACCACAAAGCTTGGTTATATTGAAGGTTCTAATATACTCCCCTATCAAGCAAGTATTGTGGTTCACTGCAACGCCACCATATACTCAGCTAGGCCTTTGCATTAGGATTGTCTTAGACCATCATAAGGGGACCACGCTTATAAAAATTTCCACAACTTGCCACAGAGCCAACAATGGCAGTGCCTATGCAATGGCATCGGCCGTGATATAGTTTATTCTAAAAGCATGATATGCGTATAATATCAAAGTTTGATTCTCCATTCAAGTTATTAAAATCATACTCGTAATTTACACAATGTTAGCCCAAAACCACCGACTCACTTTGGCGTCAAAATTGTGCCGGAGGTGTTGTCGTCCTAATGCTTTGTTCGCAAAGCTCCCTCTTAATTCTCAGCACTATAGGTTGTAGTAGATTTTTGTTCCATCATTTGGAGACTTGGCGTGCCAATAGGACATAATTACTTGATAAGCAAGAGGTTCACGAATTCCCCAATCGTCATGGATGGGGAAATCCTTCTAGCCCAAATACATGGTTCATGCCTTAAAGCAAACTACTTTGAGCTTCTAATCAAGCATCGATTGTCTTTACAAAAACCAGATATCTCCATACCCGCAACAATAATATTCATTGCTTCATTACGTTGTTCATTCAAGCACCCATGTTTCACCAGCTATTAGGTGGTCACATAAAGGTTGTTCTGTCGGCACAACACCAGAACATAAGAATCTTGCCGAATGATTGTTGACTATCTAGCATCCATGCGTCCGAATTAAGCCTTCGATGAACAAACAGGAAGAACGCCTCTTAGGCTCAAGGGAGAATTGACTTATTTATTTCAGTCCTTGCTTGGTGGCGTGAACATTAGTGTGCCTTAATCCCTAACTATTACAAGAAAAAAGGTGTAGATATGAAATGCATGTTAGCCAAATCATGTAACTAGCCCTAAGCCCATGAATCCTATGGGTAACCGATGGAAATCCCCACAACTTATCCGTGTTATCCATAATAGCGAAACTTTTATTTCTCATTACAAAGTATTTACCCACAATGGTCTCCATCTATGGCCTTATAAGGTCGCGACCTTATAATTGCGGAAATGACCACTAGGAAACTAAAGGGGCCAAAGTAGAGTATATAAATTCCATAAAGATCATAGACATGATACTAACTCAGTCACAGAAGTAAAATGAAAAATCGAATAGGTTATCGCGTCTAGATATTTAGCTTGCTTGGTTGTCAAGGAAGCATGACTGCATGAGTGATTTGAACGTAGCAACAAACATGACTAATATGTGCATAGAGGGGTTAAAAACACTTTCTTCCTTGTAGTTCTAGATTAGCAATTTTTATTTCATTCGTTCGTTCTTATTGTGCAGGTTGAGATTGTAAAAGATCAAATATAACCAAATATGATATTTTAAAATTATAATGTGACTATATCCCCCCCCCCCCCTTCCCACATTTGAAGGCATAGTAGTTATTGAGAGACCAACATAGTCCTTTAGCCTCCTGAGCTAGATCATTACAACAATATTAGCATATATTGACTTGTGAGAACCGCCCTTGAGATTTTGTTAGAATTTGTTACGATGCCATTCATAGCAAAAGCAACATCATTGGTGGTAACACGATTTCTTCTAAAAGGTATCACATATGTAATTATTTTCTTAACATTAGCCCAAATACACCATGATTGACTTTGGTATTAAAAGTTGTCTCACATGAGACAATCTTGTGATACTTTAAACAGTTTGTTGGGTTTGTGGAGTCTTGATTTGGGCTTGGGTTAAAGACAATTCAATGGCAGATTAATTAAATTAAAGACCTGGCCCGTTTTTATTTAATTTTAGCCCATTAAGGTTTTCTTGGGGATTAAGTTGTAAACCCTAATTTTCTCTATTTATATTGTATCATTGTACTTGTAATTCCTCACGAGTGAGGCAGAAAGCAATAAAATAGTATCCTGGTTGCAGCCCGTGGACGTAGGTCACATCGACCGAACCACGTTAAATCTCGCGTGTTCATCTTTGTTATTATTTTCCCTTGCGTGTTTCTGCTTGTGTGTTTGTGCGCGGTTTGATCCTAACAACTGGTATCAGAGCTTTAGGCTCTTGATTACTGTTAAAATCTTCCCCCTGATTTTTAAGATTACCGTGCTATCAGCCGCCGCCGCCGCTCCATCGCAGCCACTCTGCTGTCGCCACTCAGTTCTGACTCGACTGTTAAGCATCTGTGGTTTGGAATAATGGCTGAGGACGGGAGAACAAAGATTGAAAAGTTCGATGGTCACGATTTTGGGTGGTGGAAGATTCAAATGGAGGATTTGCTTGTTCAGAAAGACTTGGATATTGTTTTGGGTGAGAAACCAGAAAATATGAAACCAACTAAATGGGAAACTTTGAATAAAAAGGCCAAGGCGGTTATTAGGTTGTCGCTGACAAAGGATGTTGCGTTCAACATTCTGAAGGAAACTACAGCAAAAGGTATCATGGATGCGTTAGCTAATATGTATGAGAAGCCTTCGGCAGCAAATAAAATTTTCTTAATTCAAGAGCTGGTTAATAGAAAGATGAAAGAGGGAAGTTCAGCTTTAATGCACATCAACAACTTGAACTCGATTTTGTCAAAGACTTGGGTCAGTTGGCATCAAATTCGAGGATGAGGTTCAGGCTCTACTACTGTTATCATCATTGCCTGATAGCTGGGCTGGTACTGTTACAACGATTACTAGTTCCACCAGCGCGTTCACTTTAAATGGGGTTCGGGATATTATTATGGGCGAAGACACCAGACGAAGAAATTCAGGTGAATCATCAAGTGAATTACTGAATGTTGGCAGAGGAAGAAAGAATAACAGAGGTAGTGGGAGCAAGAACATGAAAAGGAGTCAGTCTAGGGCTCAAAATGATGTGACTTGTTGGAACTGTAAACAGGTGGGACACTTCAGGAATCAGTGTCCAAATGATCAAAAAGAAGTCAACACTGCAGCAGACTACTCAGACAATGATGCTTTAATCTGTAGCGTGGAGAGCAGTGTGGATTCCTGGGTCATGGATTCTGGAGCTTCGTTTCATGCTACCCACAGTAGCGAAGCATTGCAGAATCTAAAAGAAGGTGATTTTGGTAAGGTAAGACTAGCGAACAATGATGTTCTTGATGTTACGGGCATGGGTGACATGGATTTAGTTACTTCAGCTGGTTCATGGACTTTGAAAGATGTCAGGGTGATTCCTGATTTAAAGAAACGGTTGATTTCTGTCGGTCAGTTGGATGAACAGGGACATGAAGTTAAGTTCGGGAATAAGCAGTGGAAAGTTGTTAAAGGGAATCTTGTCATTGCTCGTGGAAAGAAAATGGGTTCATTGTATATGGTCAGTTTACCGCCTGAAGGAAGTGACGTTCCAGTTCAGAAGAAGACTAAAATCCAGTTCACAGAATCTCGTGGTCAGAAGAATGTTTGGTTTGCAAGTTAGAAACCTAGAGTCACAGGAAAGATTCAAAGTGAATGTGCATGGAAGAGTTCAGGAAAACCAGTTAAAGGATTTCGTGGCAGTGGGAGCACAGGTTGTGCTTCAGTCATAGCTCCTAGACGACAGTGGGTTAAAAGAACTAATATTCCATCTAATAAAATCTCTCCAGATGATTACTTGCTGAATATGGAGAGTGTTTGTTCTCAGGGTGTTCCAGGATCTGGCAGTTTGTTTCAGTGGGAGCCGCTAGGGACGGAGAATAGGTCAGGGGCAGATACAGCCATGACTGATATGTTGAAGCTCGGAGGAGCTTCAAAGGGCCTTCAGGTTAACTGATGAGAAGACCGCTGCAACCAGGAAGACGAGAAAGATTACAAGAGGTACAAGTGTTCACATCAGAAGGTAGTTTGAAGATGATCAAGCCTCCAAGCGGGAGATTGTTGGGTTTTTGGAGTCTTGATTTGGGCTCGGGTTAAAGACAACTCAATGGCAGATTAATTAAATTAAAGACCTGGCCAGTTTTTATTTAATTATAGCCCATTAAGGTTTTCTTGGGGATTAAGTTGTAAACCCTAATTTTCTCTATTTATATTGTATCATTGTACTTGTAATTCATCACGAGTGAGGCAGAAAGCAATAAAAGAGTATCCTGGTTGCAGCCCGTGGACGTAGGTCACATCGACCGAACCACGTTAAATCTCGCGTGTTCATCTTTGTTATTATTTTCCCTTGCGTGTTTCTGCTTGTGTGTTTGTGCGTGGTTTGATCCTAACACGGTTTATAAACCGGTCACATAGCTTCCTCATCTTCTTGTCATAGTAGATTGTTTTTAGATCAAACTATATTTCTTATATGATGAAAGGAGTACATGTTACTTGGAATTACTATCTGTATATACAATTTTCATGAATAATATTATGAAGTGCCCATCTCATTTAAAAACATATAAACTAGATATATGCCCTAAAAGCAACATGTGGTCTTTTGTTAAGTAAAGTGATGTAAACATCACCTAAGTTAGACAATGTTAAGGTTAAAGATGACACCATCATGCAATCTTGTGTGGTGTTATCACCTTTCATTCTCCCATAATAAAAAACCTAAATAAATAAGCCCCAAAATACAATTATGCTTGGTTTAGACATGTCATGTGTCCACCAATAATCTGGTTAGCAATTTTGCTGATATTCATGTCAGCATCCCCATCTTTACCCGCCATCTCTAATTTATACGAGTAACATGAAAAAATATATAATTTTACTTCAAAATCAGGTTTCCCAACCCATATCCATCCCCTATATTTTTAAGGGTAGCTATAATCATCACCTATTAAGGGGTCACCATCCGTTCCCCATATCTATATTTTATATTTTTTATTAGTGGTTGTGAGTGGAAGAAATAAAAAAAAAAAAATAACAATTACGTATTATTTAATTAATTAAAATAAGGATAGGTATTGGAATATGAGATGCTTTTATGAAATAAACTAAATTTTTAAGGGATGATCGTTTTATGTTAATTATAAGGGATGGGTATGTGGATGGAGATGAGGATTGAAAAGCTACTATGAATAGCCAACTTCATCTGGGAACTTTTACAAGTATAAGAGCATTCACAGCTCGTTTCTCATTTTTATATGAATGGGTGTCCTATATTATAGGAGATGGTTGTAAGTGTTTATGAGTAAAGGTTAGAGAAAATTTATAAAGGTAGTATCATGTTTTCTCATATTTGGGAAACACGATACAACCCCATAAATGTTTTAATATTTTTGAAAGTGGTTGTGACCGGATGGGAGAGAAAAAAGTAATGATAATGTATTAAAGAAATAGTATTTTTAGAGTAATTACATGAAGATGGGAGATGGATCGTGAATGCTCTAAGCTAGATAACACACAGACGCCAAGCACAAAAGTTTTTTTAAAAATTGGGCATTTTACTAGCTGTGTTTGCATGTGAACTAATCGCTTACTACTGCAAACAACATATGAAAATACTCTGCAACACAACAGAGATGATTACCTGCGAGAAGAGTACCACGGCGATTGAACGCAATGCATTTCATAACACCACATTCCAAATACGTATCTAAAACTTCCGGAAAATCCCCCTGCAACGGATCTTCACACCAACAACAACCAATAAAACCTCAAACTCCATCATAAACCACAAAATCGCATAAAAACGAGTCATTTGTAAGATTACAATACCTGTAATTGTTCCATCCATAGCGTGTACAGAATATCAATTAGCTAGAAACTACACTTACGAAGATGATTGATTCTGCATTTGCTCAGTGTATGCACGTTGAACACTTGGTTTTTTTTTTTTGAAGAATTGTGATGGGCGAAATTAGGGTTTTGTGTGGTGGTGTTTGGGTAAACGTTTCTGCCGCCGGTGAGGTGTCGCCGGAGAGGGGCGGAGAACGGAGGAGGGTTTTACTGCGATGAAGAGTTGGAGGTCTGGGCCAAAATGGGCAAGATGAGCCATTGAAGATGTGATAAATGTTAATACATGCCTTCATTTTGTTTCTATGGGTGAAAAAATAAAATTTGGTCCAAAAGTATGTGATGAAGGCATTTGGGTGAAATTATGTTCAAAATGTCTACTTATATAACTTGTTATGTTTATATGAATTGTGTTGAAAATAACTAATTTGTTATGAGATATTATAAGCAATGAGATTTGGTTAAAATGTTTTATGTGGCGTATTTGTGCACTTTGTTAACCATACAATGTTAGGTGATGGTGTATGTGTGTTACGGTGGTGATCTTAATGTGATTAAGTACGTAAAAGAAGCATGTAAAATAGAGATCAAAACGTAGAAAGAAAAGAGTATGTCCTGATAATATATCTGGAAATCAAAAAAAATATTATGTATTGTAAACGTAGTATGATTCGGTTTTGATTTTATTAAAGTTAGACATTACTAAATCTGAGGTGAAAAAGTTAAATGATTTGATCTTATTATTAAATACTAAAGTTTACATAGGAAAATAATCAAAACCATAACTAAACCTAGTAAATCTCATCAATAGCCAAGCTAGTGATGAGGTCTAGAGAAGATAAGATGTAAGCAAATCTTATCTCCACCTCAATAAATAGAAAGGTTATTTATAGAAAAACTCTCGGCTCAAAGGCAAACAAAAAAGAGCATATGTAACACAATCAGAGTGTAGCATAACGATCGTTAGTAAAATCAACACAAATAAAACATGTATCAAAAACCTAGATAAGAAGCAAGCATACAACACATAATGAGTTATCAATATACATTAAGCGCCAAAAACTGAGGCATCCCAACCCAATACACACTAGTGATTGCACGCAACAATTCCTAGAAGGATCATAATCCACACTAATAACCTATGACATAACTTACGACATATATAAGACGTACCTTAACCGACCCCTAATCATCCTTAATCTTAATCCTATATCTCAAACTAGTTTTATCTTGGATCATGTCCTCAAAGAGATACAGCTCTAACAAATCCTGACTAATTCTTTCTTCCCAAATCAATTTGGGTCTGCCTCTACTTATCTTTTCGTCTACCATGAGGGTCTCAACTACCCTAATTGGAGCTGTCATTTGCCTCCTTTTTACATGCCCGGACCATCTTAATATACCTTCTTTTTATCTTATCTGCTATACTAGTCACTCCTAACCTATCTCTAAAAACATCGTTTCGTCAAGTAAGACAATATCATCTATGAAAAGCATGCACTAAAGTATTGTCCCTTGCAAGGACTTCGACAACTCATCTAGTACTACGCAAACAAAAATAGACTTAACATAGACCCTTGATGAAGTCCTAGCTTGACATAGAATGGTTGGATATCTCCTAGCGGTGCACGAACCCTGGTTTGGGGCTTATCATACATATCTTTTGTTATGTGTATGTACTTCTCAAGGACCCCTCTACCCTCCAAGCATTCCCAAATTAATTATCGAGGCTCACTATCATATGCCTTTTTAGGTTAATGAACACCTTATGCATATTTGTTCTTAACCCTATATTTTTTCATCGTCCATCTCAAAATGTGTATCGCTTGTATAGTTGGTCTCCCTGGCATGAAACCAAATTGGTTTATCGTTACACGTGTCTCTCTTCTAATTCTAGTCTTTATTATTCTTTCCCATAGTTTCATAGTATGCCTAACTACCTAAGTAGTTTGATCCCTTTGTAATTTTCACACATTAAGTGTCTTCTTTGTTTTTATACAAAGGGACCACAACACTAGTTCTCCACAGATCTGGTATTTTACCAGATCTGAAAGTAAGGTTAAATAAGGTAGTTAGCCGCGAGACTCCCTTTTCTCCCAAACAACAACACACTTCAATCAGTATTTTCCAGACCTACTGTCTTTGCCCTTCCCATCTTCCTAAGTGTCATTGTTACTAGGGGTGAGCATATAACCGACTTAACCAAACCATAACTGAATTAACCATATTAACCGAACCGAACAATTAACCGACGGTTCGGTTAAGGAATAACCAATTAACCGCACATTGCGGTTCGTTTTCAGTTTTGATGTATAAATTAACCGAATTAACCGCACCTAGCCAAATGTCATTAATGTACAATAAATTTAGAATACTACTCATCATTTACTAGAATTCTATATATCAACATTTTTTATTCACCTTTATAAAAATATATTTACATAGTGGGATTCTATTATGTATAGAAGGAACTCCCTAAACAAGTAGAAGTAATGTAAGATGCTCACGCGCATTGTAGTATGCCCACCACAACTTCAGTTTAGGTTTTGGTGGGTCCTTAAAAAAAACTTTTATCATGGACATTCTTATAGTGTTGATCCAAACCTAGCCTTACAATAATTTATTGGTTAAAATTTTGGTTAAAAGCATATGTTAAATATATTGGTTAATTAACCGAAATTATCCAAAATTAACCATAATCGATGGTTAACCGAAGTACGAGTTGCGGTTACGGTTTTAAAAATGGTATTAACCTCACTAGCAATTTCGGTTTTGAAAATGGTCTTAACCGCACCGAACCGCACTGTGTACACCCCTAATTGTTTCCTCTTCCTGTGTATATGCCTACTGTAGCAATTATTCCGTTGTATGTTTTAAGGGTAGTTTGATTGTCGCCGCCTTCTTCGGGAGCTCTCCCACCTTTGAAGAGGTTGTAGAAATAGTTCTGCCATCTTATATTTATGTCTTGTTCCTTAACCAAGACATGTTCGTCCACACCTTTTATATACTTAACTACCCTTAGATCCTGCCTTCTACGCTCCCTCGCTCTTGCTATATTGAACATATTAGGCTCCCCTTCCTTTGTTTCAAGTCGGCCATACATTTGCCTGTAAGTTGTGTTCTTTGCATCTGTCATGGCTTTTTTCTTCCCATTTGGTGTGCTTGTATTTTTCTATCAATCCCACCTGCTCCTCCTCGTCTGAATAGCTTAAAATATCTTTAAAACTCATTTTCTTATCCTTTATTTTGTTTGTACTTGCTCATTCCACCACAAAGACTCCTTATGCTCAGTCGAGGTTGTCGTCGTGACCTCAAGGGTCTCCCTACCCACCTACTTGATGATGCTTGCCATGGTCTCCCACATGTGGTTTGTGTCCTCACTCTCTTAGGATGGTGTTGTTGCGATTACATAGGTGAAAAAAAGTTTAATTGTAATAGTTTATATGTTTAAGGAAGTACCTTAATTGGTTGGGTGTCATATATGTTTGTTTTTCGGCTGGCCTGACTCTTATACTATGAAGGAAAAAAAATATGAACTCTTAAAGAAGATGGTGCATGTATTAAACTCAGGTGGTATCTTTAAGCAAAATGTAAATCGACCAATTCTCTACTTAACTTTTGTGTCTGGGTTGGTTTAATAATGTATTTAACCTAAGTCTAAAATAATGAAAACTTAAAAGTGATTGGTCACTGATTGTTAACGATAGACGATATAGTTACACCAACAAAATACCATTGTTCCAAATAAAATTTAACTCGTAACAAGTTATTGACAGAGTTTAAGGGGTATTAAATAAAGCCAAAATATAAGTTAAGGCTTTGGGTCCCATTTTAAGACAAAAAAAGTTTAGATATACATATATATAGACATAGGTTTAGATAAGAAATAAGTTTTATCTAAATATGATTTCTAACTACTCAACTGAACTCATTTCACCGACATTTGTATCGGCTAGTCGAACTCTACCATCCTATCTTTTAAAATTTAGAGTTTAACTATTAGGATTTAGTGTTTGGTTTTTACCTAGAGAGTATAAGGTTGAGAGTTCAATGATACTTGTAGTTTTAATATTTATGATGTCTCTGATTTTCTTTAGCTTTAACATCCCCAATTTTGAGTTAAAACTTGGTTCAAAGGATTAAGGGGGGTCGCAAATTAACAGGGAATAAATGTGCATAAATGAACGTTTGATGCCCTGAACCCCTTATAAATAGAAAAAATTCACCATGCACTCTCTTTCTTGCTTTCTTGCTTTCTAGAGAGAAAGTCAATATCTAAACAAAGGTAAGGATTTTTACGTATGATTTGATAAATCTAAGCTAGATCTATGTTTTTTTGGTGATTATATGCCAACTGGATAGATAAAGTTGACACGTTTACGTGTGATTATGTAGATCTCAGTTGTTTCTTCTCGGGTTAGGGTTCAATTGAGTTCTACAAGGGAAATGTGAGTTCTAGATCCCCATTTCTACTTGTTTTATGTATTTCGTGGCTAGTATGCATAGTATGATCGTTTTATCAAAGTTCAAAGGAGTTTATGATGATAAAGTTAACACTTTTGTATGTTTTGTAAAGTTAATATAATAAACAGTAGTTTAGTGGTTTATGTATGGACCCTAGAATTGGGTGTTTGATCGTATCATGTGTTTAAAAAAATTGTTAAATATAGGCTGATGTGAATGAACCACCCCCACTAGCACTAGCGTTGGTCATCTGTATTAACATTTGGAATATTCTAAGTGTTTCGACGCGGATGAGTGATAGATGATCAACATTGATCTTGGCCATCCGCATTGGCTACTTAGATTACTCTAAGTATGCTCCAATGCGGGTGAGTATATAGTTCATCTACATCACCCCCTATCATTGTTACTCGTATTGCCTACGTACATAGTTTGTCCGCATTGGCCTCACTGTTACCCGCATTGCTTAGTCATCTGCTTTGGGTTGTCGTCCGCATTGCCTATACTTAGCCATACTCTTAGAATATTTTGAAGATAGTTGCCAAAGTGATATAAAGCTAGTGGATAATGTGACTTAACTATGTAAATCATGATGTGTAAGCTATGTTAGTATGATAGTAAAGAATCATAGGTGATATATTTATTATCTATAGAATACCTATGATAAAATGCTAAAATATGATAAGTGATTAAAGTAAGATAAAGTGTTAAAGTATAATTATTGTTATGATATAGTGCTAAACAAAGATAAAGAAAGATAACAATAACTAAAAAGTGTAAAGGGGGCCAAAATGATAAAGTCACCGGTGAAAGCTAAAGTTAAAAGTCTTGCAAGCCTAATAGAAGTTTGCATTTGTTGCATTCTTGTCCGATAAATGGGATTTGTTTTATGCAGTCTCACCCGCTAAAAGAGTTGTATTGTTCACACTTAAATCGATGAGGGTCTTGCCTAGTGCTAGCTCACCCTGACTAGAGTTGTGTTATGTACACTCAAGATCATAGGGTCATGTATCATGCAACCTCACCCTGACAGGAGTTATACCTTGTGTATGCTTACGTGTTAAAGAAGCTTCGTACTTGTACAAGCTCAAAGATAAAGATAAAATAAATGAAAGTTTAAAATGCTTAATTATGAATATTGAATTGTAAGGCTGCCTAGAAACAAGGCCTTATATTAGTGTTGGCATGTCAACCCCAACAAGATAGAGTGTTACAATTTATATAATAATTAGCATATTTTGATGAAACGAATAAAATGTTAATTAGTGATAGATAATTTTGTTAATTTCCAAAGTAATCTTGAAACAAAGTGTTTCGGAAGGATGCTATATAGTTTCGTATAAAATGTATGATGAATTCATTTTAAGTTATGGAAAATGTATGATGAATTCATTTCCAATGTATGTTGTTCCAAGCATGAGAGATATTGTTGTTCCAAGCATGAGATTCTGCAATCGACATTTATTCAGTTTTGGTCTATGTCTAATTGCTTAACAACAATTGAAGCTACATGTAAATAGCAATATGTGTTTTCAATTTGATCATGCTCGTAATTATAAACTATAATATTTAAGTTCAGTTCCATTTAGACGTAATGTATTGTAGAAATCTTAAGGATATTCAGCTTGCTACATGTTTCTAATAGGATACCTCTTGCAAGTACTGGACTATAGAATAGATAAAAAACTGTATTCAAATTGTTATTGAATTTGTACAATTTTCAAGCATGTTAGAAAGCTTGCAACCTAATTTAACACTAAGTTGGTATGTTTGAAAGCTTAGCAATAAGTTTAGCTTCATCGGTCTTCATTTTCTTTTATGTGCAACAACCAACTAGTCTTGCTTGCTATTTGGCATTATGTTCATGTCAGTTACTACGGTCCAATTTGTTTTCCCCTTTCTCTAAATGCAGAAAGCTCAAGTCTAATTATCAGCACCTTTAGATGTTTGTTAAAACATATTTGGATTAGAATTAAAGTTGGGATTTTAGGGTTTTGGATGTTTTGTTTATACTTAGTTGAATCATGTTCGTAGTCAACTTGTTTTTGGGTTGCAAGTCACTATAAAAACCAGTGCTTGCACATAGCTTTAACTTTGGTTCTATTTGTTGTGCACATATGATGATTAAATTCTCATTTGGATATGGATTTGTATTGTATTGTTTTCTGTTTGCACTGGTATGTATCATGAGTTAATTGCATCTGCAATAATCAAAACATTATAATTCGTTTATGGTGTAAATTAACATACTTCTATTTATGATTTCTAATTGAGACTTCCACTTCACTGTCTTTTTAATTGTAAAGAGTTTATATGTCATGAGAATATCAATCACCAGCATTTAAAAGCCCTTTTTGGTCTGTATTTTTGAAAATTTGTGTTTTTTACTCATATTGCAATGAAAACATTAAAGATATATTTGAGTAACATGTGTTGAGATTGAATTATTTATTGTTTTAAGTCTACTCGTCCTAACCTGAACTAGAAAGATTGGTTTTTTAACAAATTTGCGTAACCAAACCCGTTCTTTAAAAAATTATTAGAAATCAAATTTAAAAAAAAAATAATAAGGCAAAATAGTTGATAATCAAAGTTGTAAATAGAAGAAAGAGAAAGAAATAATATAAAATTAGTATAGAGATAGAGATAAAAAAAAAAATAAGATGTGGGAGATTTTTAAAAGATGTACAAAATTTTAAGATAAATTTATAGTATGATGTTTTGTTATTTATATTATACAGATAAAAATAAAGAAGCTGATGTAAAAGCTCTCAACATGATTTAGTCATCATCATTCATCGTACGAGTTTATTTAGTCACAAAAATAAATCGTTTTCTATGGAGTAGTTCTCCTTACCACCATCATCACATCTTGAGAAGTATGCACATAACGCATGTGTTTCCTTAAAATAATTAATTGTCATTTTCGTTCCCGATTTTTTGTTTGTTTTGTCATTTCCATCTAAAACAGTTTTTTTCTCTTCTGTATCCCTGACTTTTTAAAAAATTTCATTTTCATTCATTTTCGTTAATTTAGTTAATTGTGTTTGTTAAGTTAGGGGCATTGAACTTATTATACAAATGAAAACTTAAATTGAATGATTTGTTTAATAATATAAATACTTTTAACTTAATGAACAAAATTACATAAGTTAACAAAAATAAATAAAAATTATAACTTTTTAAAAAGTCAAGGACCCAGAAGAAAAAAGAATTTTGGACAGAAACAACAAAATAGACTATAACTTACGGATGAAAATAAAAATTAACTCAATAATTAGATAATGCTTAAAAACCAAATTGAATGAATAGTGGGTTTACGGAGTGTGGTTATTTGGTCACATAACTTATGAGTTTTTTCATTTTCTCCCGGCTTCTCAAACTATATCTATAACATGTGATGTCTTGGTGTTTTGTAAAGATAGAAAGTGGGTTTGTGGGGAATGAAGCTTTTGTGTGGGTTGTTGTCGGTTGCCACCGGTTGTCGCTGGTCTGCTCCTTCTACCTTCACATGGCGGAGAGGGAAAGGCGTGGGTGCTCATGGTGGCCGTTTGCGGCTGTGTTGTGTTTGTATCCCCTCCTCTCTGACTTGATTTTAGGGTTTTGAGATGGCAGCATTCACACGGCGGCCGACGGGTCTTCTCCACCTGGGTTCCGACTGCCTGGTCGTCGGATTCTCCCTGGCTTTGGTTCTAGGGTTCCAATGGTGGTTGTCGTGTTTGGGTGGGTGGGGGGGGGGGTTTCTAGGGTTCCAGCCATGGATTTCATGTTCGAGGGGGGCTCTGGGTTCCTTGATTTGGCGGGTAATTGTGGTGGCCATGGAGGTCCCTTTGCCGGAGCCCGTCTTCCACCTGCTGATTATCTTGATGATGGTCAGGGTTTCCTCACCTAAGGCTTACTGATGTCGATTTACCTTTTGTATGTTCTCTACTATTCATCTGTGACTTCGGCTGTGATGTAGCTCTTCCGTTTGGCGTGGTAACGTATGTTGCAGCCACGGTAGAGATCTAAGCCTCCACTAATAAGATTAATCAAACCTTATGTTTTTGGGTTTATGCTGTATTATCTTGAGTTTGAATAGATGATGGTAACTATTGCTGTACACCTGATAATGTCTGGCTTTTTAGATTTGTATTTATGGTTGGTATGGTTGTGTTTGATGGTTATGATGATTGCTGCTAACAGGATGGCTGTGATGAATCCGGAAAAGAATTTCGTTGTCTTGGCGTGGCAGTCATGTTGGTGTGCAGCCACAACGAGAAAGCGGATCTGAGCCAATTGTTAAAATTATAGTTTTTAAGATTCACTGTATGCGTTTCCTGTGATTACCGAATGATATCATGTAAACTACTGCGTTGAATATTCACGCAGCGCGCGAGGTTAAATCCTCCTAGTTTATATTAAACTAATAAAAGTGTGAGTGAGCAAGTCAATTTAAAGATAAAAGTGCATTCATATATTTGATTTGATTGGTCCATTTTTTGATTTAATTGGTACATTTTTTGTTTTGTATGTTCACAAAACATTAACGTCTATGTTAATTTTTGTATGTATGCTCTTTGCATTATTCTAAAGAAATGAGTTATTTAACACGCAAAAATCATTTTATATTATAAAAAGGATTCACATAAAGTTTGATAAAAAAATGATTTAAGAAACTTAAAACACAAAAGAAGATACAAGTCGAATTAAATATGATTTAAGAATTCGTCATTGAAATCAGTTCTTCTTTTTAATATGCAACACGAATAACAATTACATTAGATGAAAAATCAAAGATCAATGTAATATAACCAGTGGCGAATTTAGTCTGAAAAGTCAGAGGTATCCGAAAAAAAGATTTACGATACATTTATTTAATAATAATTTTTTATCTGATACATTCATTCAATAATGATTTTTGTTTTCAATAATAACTTGTTTAGAATGAGGTTTTATCTTTAGTGGTGTACTCGAAATTTTTTTACATGGAGGGTCGGAAAGTTTTAAGGATCGGTCATCTATCGCTATTATTCTACTCTCGAATGTTTTTGTCGAATGTGGCCTTGAGATCATGTTCGGTGACAAGGGGTGCAAGTAGAGGGAAAAGGGGATATAGCTTGAGATTGACATCTTAGAATGTAGGAACTTTAAATAGTAAGTTGTTAGAGTTGGTAGATGTTCTAAAGAGACGTAGGGTCTTGATAGCATGCCT
Organism: Flaveria sonorensis; assembly: GCA_025506505.1. Taxonomy (NCBI): domain Eukaryota; kingdom Viridiplantae; phylum Streptophyta; class Magnoliopsida; order Asterales; family Asteraceae; genus Flaveria; species Flaveria sonorensis. Next base: position 62,596,704 of record CM046440.1, on the reverse strand, counting down.
TCAGGAGACTTGGTGGCAGGGTAAGAGCGCAACAGAGTGCAATGGATATAAGTTATGGTACTCGGGATATGATGGAGCAAAATGGGGTGGGTTCTCTAGTTGCTAAAGAACTTCATGATAATGTAGTGGAGGTGAGAAGATATGATGATAGGATCACGTTGGTAAGGATAGTAATAGGAGAAGTAATGGCAGTAGTTAACACGTATGCACCATAATTTGGGTTAGGGGACCAGGAAAAAAGAAATTTTTGGGAGACTTTAGATAAGATTGTGCGAGCCACACCTAGGGAAGATAAAATATGCATTGGAGGAGATTTTAATGGGTATATTGGTAAGGATAACAATGGATTTTCTTTGGTTCATGGGGGTTTTGGTTATGGTCTTAAGAATGAAGGTGGTAGGGAGCTTCTTGATTTTGCATTGGCCCATGACCTAGGCGTTATAAACTCGTTTTCAAGAAAAGAAATTCACATTTAATTACCTTTAGCAACGGAGGGCGTCACACGCAGATAGACTATTTAACGATGAGAAGAGAGAATTGTAGTTGGTGGAAGAACTGCAAGGCAATACCGAGCAAGATGGTAGTGACTCAATATCATTTATTGGTCACAGATCTACGCGTGAAGAAAAAGACCGTAGAGGCAAGTAAACGACTTAGAGCTACGATTAGATGGGGGCAGCTGAAAGACGAAAAGATTACTATCTTTAGAGATAAGGTCATATCAATGATCCCGACTGGGCTGCATGAAGATGCTAACCAAAAATGGGATGCTATGGTCGCTAGAGTTATACAAGCAGCGAAGGAAACGCTTGGGGTCACAACGGGTAGGACAGTAAAAAATAAGGAATCTCGGTGGTGAATGAAGACGTGCAAGGGAAGATAAGAAACAAACAACAAAGTTTTAGGAAGCTTTTAAGTTGCAACACCGAGTAAGAACTATCAAATTTAAAAGAGAGATATAAAGAGGCCAATCGAGATGCAAAAAAGGTAGTGTCGGAGGCAAAGAACATAGCATATGAGAGGATGTACAGGAGTCTGGAAACAAAAGAAGGAGAACATGAAATGTTCAAGATTGCCAAAACTAGAGAGCGTAGGAAGCAGGACCTGGGAGTTGTCAAGTTTATAAAAGGGGAGGATGGAAAAGTCTTGGTGAAGGAGCAGGACATGAAACTGAGGTGGAAAACTTATTTCCACAATCTTTTCAATGTAATGAATTCTAGTCAGCAAGAAGATATCGATCAAACAACCTAACGACCACAACAAAATAATTGCTACTGTCGAAACATTACAAACAAGGAAGTGATGAGAGCCCTTAAGAAAATGGGAAGGGCTAAGGCGGTTGGGCCGGACAACATACCAATTGAAGTATGGGAGTGCCTGGGGGAAAAAGGACTTCAATGGTTAGCAGAGTTATTTAACATTCTCTCAAGACCAGGAAAATGCCAGATCAGTAGAGAAGTAGTGCTATAGTCCCCCTATATAAGAACAAAGGGGATGCTCAATGTTATGCCAACTACAGGGGAATAAAGCTCTTGAGTCATACTATGAAACTGTGGGAGAGAGTTATCGACACGAGAATTAGACGAGAAACTCAGGTAACAATAAACCAAATTGGATTTATGCCAGGGCGTTCTACAATGGAACCTATACACATTATAAGGAGGATAATGGAGAAGTATAAAGAAAAGAAGCGGGATCTTCATATGGTGTTCATTGACCTGGAAAAAGCCTATGATAGTGTGCCGCGACACGTCATTTGGGAAAGTTTCCAGGGGAGAAGGGTTCCGGAGAGGTATATTTAGATTATCAAGGATATTTATGAGGGGGCAAAAACATGTGTGCGATCTTTAGTGGGAGACACAGATCCTTTTCCCGTGGAGGTGGGTCTTCACTAAGGATTAGCATTAAGTCCATTTTTGTTCATGGTAGTTTTGGATGAGTTGTCCAAGTCAGTGCAGGAGGCAGTTTCGTGGTGCATGTTGTTTGTTGATAATATTGTGCTAATAGCAGAGAACAAACTAATGCTTAATGATAGGTTAGAAGAATGGAGACCGTATTAGAGCGTAACGGCTTAAAGATAAGTCACTCTAAGAAGGAGTATATGCATTGTAACTTCAGTGGCGCAAATGAACAGGACAACCAAATTAGTATTCAAGGTCTAGTGGTACCAAAGACAAGTAGGTTTAAATATCAGGCTCATTTGTTAGATGGACGAAGAGATATAGAGTGATGTAGCCCACCGCGTACAGGCAGGGTGGTGCAAGTGGAAAGCAGCATCAGGGATATTGTGCGGCAAAAGGTTCCCAACGAGATTAAAGGAAAAATTCTATAGAGTTGCAATTCGACCAGCTATAAAATACGGAACCGATTGTTGGGCCATAAAGAAGTCGCACGAGCGACAAATAGAGGTGGCAGAGATGCGAATGCTGCGGTGGATGTGTGGCCACAGAAGGATGGATAGGATAAGGAACAATATGTTTAGGGAGAGACTAGGGGTGGCATGTATCACATAAAAAATTCGAGAAGGGAGATTGAGATGGTTTGGCCACGTGAAGAAAAGACAGTTGATAGCGCTAGTTAGAGCTGTAGAGAATCTCACCTTTAGACGGTAAGAGGAGTAGAGGAAGACCCAAGTTGACTTGGGATGAGATGATTAGACGGGATATGATAAAGTTGCACCTCTCCGAGTACATGATCGAGAATAGGATTATGTGGAGGCGTAGGATTAAAGTTAAGGACTTCTGGTGGGGCCTTTCCATTTACATGTCTTGGTTCATACTTGATGCGTAGGTATACACTCATTTTTCATTAGCATGTTAAGTCTTAGAGCAAGATTAAAGTTAGGGTCTTTTAGGAGTGTTTTTAAGGCTAGGGATTTATTTTACCTACATAACATGAATCATTTAGTTTCGGTGTATATTGTACTTGTGTATATTAGCTTAGTGTATGTTAGCTTGGATCTATTCTATTTGTGAACGTACAATATAATTATCTTATTGTATGATTTACTTGTGTATGCTACCCTGTTATACGATATATGTTTTATTATCTATTGAAAACGTTTGGAGTTGAGGGTCTCATAGGAAGTGGTCTCTCAGGACAGAGGAAAGACTTGTCACCACCCTACCCCTCCCAGATGCTTATAGTTTATTATGGTGGAACATACTGGGTATGTATGTATGTTTGTTTGTTTCATCTATCGCTAATTATTAAATCATTTTTAGGACGGTCCAATTCGGGTCCGGATCACACGAACAACAAGAAGGAAAATAATCACATTATAATGGAATTTCTTTGGTAAATATTCTCTTAGCACCATTTAGTTTCTTTATAATCATAGAATTAGCAAAACTAATGTTGATGAAGTTAAAATAGATTTGAATCATTGATTATAGCACAAATTTAATCATAAATTATCTATAAAAAGTTATCACGCAAACTTTAAAGAGTGACTAACAATGGTAAATCAACCTTGTATAGTTTATTATAATGGAAGTGACATAGGCTGAGCCAAAGTCAAGATTTTGCGACCAACTACATTCCCATCATAACAATTTGGAACTCGAATGTCTTTATGGCAGATATAGAAACACTCGCAAACGTATATATTGTGATCATGGCATTTTCCCCATCCGTCCTTGTGCAATTTTGCACACATCTCGTCACACGGAGTTGGCAAACAGGTAGATGGTGCCTTGGAGACTTTTTCATCCTTACATATCAAGGTAAACTTGCAACTCTCACCTGTTTGTTCATTAAATGCATGTAAGCCCCATTAGAGTTGACTTTGAAGGTCAAAGTTATAACTTTTAACCACCAATATTGGCACAATCATTTAGAATTATTTGTAACTTACTTGAAAGACACATCAAAACATATGATAAATCCAATAAAATATAAAAATATGTGATTTTGAATATAACCATGTCAAAACTGAATTTGTAATTATGTGTTTGACTTTAAAAAGTCTGCTAGGATAGTAGTGGCATCCCATAAATTAATATTAGGAGCAAAGTTGATAAAGATTCTTTAAATGGTTTTGAAAACTAAAAGTTCTGCATGTTTGACTTAATGTGACTGTAAATCAAACCGTTTCAAAGCTGAGTTTGCAAAGTAGCATGTTTGACTTAAAAAGTCAAGCTGTTGTGACAATAAGCCAACAATGTAAATGGAGTATGGACCCTTTAGTGGTTTAGCCTATTAGTTATTTGGCCACCAAAGTCACAAACTTGCAAATTGTATAACGTATATATTAAAACACATACCAAAAAATCAAACACACCTGACAACACTGTAATGAGTTTCAACATAACACTATCAGAATTCATATTTTGAAAGAATATGCTCGGCCTAAGATAAAACAATCATATATTGGTCTAAACAAAACGTGGTACAAACCATACCGTTAAATGGGGCAAACAGCAAGAGGATTGCCAAAGTTGCTAAACAAGACTGCATAAATGATGGCTTTAAATGATGTTGTTTATAACACCATAGAGAGGGTGATTTGGTTCAAAGTATTTTGGTTCATAGTTTTATTACGAAAATAAACTTGAAACTGAATCATTTAATGAATCATTAAATTCTCTAAACTCTCACCGTTTTTGTTTTACATCTCAATGCAAATTACTCATCTTTACAACTTTACAAAATGAAGAAAACTGAAAACTGAGAAATAACGCGAAGTCGTGTTTAAATAAACCCAAATCACCAAATAGAAAAAAAAGGGTTTGTTATAACGTTGAAATGAGTCTTGACTTATAGGTTATGAAACATTAAATTCAGTCAAAAAAACCAATACTTTGAAACTTAATAAAAACAACGATATAAAATATAAGCAAAATTATCAAGAAACTCTAATAGTCATTATTGTGGGAGTTATATACCCCTTTTTCGCTATCTTTCCACATAACTTGAGTCAATAATTCAAGTTATCAGCAATGATAAAAAAACAAATCATAAAAAAGACAGATTGTGATTCACCCTTGAAACAAAAAATAAAATATCTGGCATCACTTGTTTAGAAAACTTTATACTTTTTTTGGCATTTATAAGAAAACCCAACAATATCAAAATCAAAACACACAAGTCATTGACTCCTTGTAAGGTGCAACAATAAACATAAAGTCAAGGGACCATTAAAGTCGAATATCATACCAAAAGGGCCAAACCTTCCACTCACATAAAGTAAAGAACTCGACACCAATCACCATTTCACCATAAGACACACACACACGCAAGTATCGTGATCACAACAACAAACAACAAACAACATACAACATTTACACCCAAAACAATGATCGAACAAGGAGGGGTTGACCGCCATAAATTCCTCCCAAAACGAATAATATTGGTCCGTCACGGTGAGAGCGAAGGGAACTTAGACGGTTCCACTTACTCCACCGTGCCGGACCATCAGATAGCGCTTACCCAACAGGGTATAGCACAGGCTAGACACGTCGGATCTGAGATCCGACGTGTCATATCCGACTCGGATAGAAGCCTTGACGGCTGGAAAGTTTATTTTTACGTGTCGCCATACACGCGAACACGATCGAGTCTCCGGGAGATTGCGAGATCGTTTCCGAGGAAGTGTGTGATCGGGGTCAGAGAGGAATGTAGAATTAGGGAACAGGATTTTGGGAATTTTCAGATTACTGAAGAAATGAAGGCGATTAAGGATGTTAGGCAGAGGTTTGGTAGGTTCTTTTATCGGTTTCCTGAGGGTGAATCTGCTGCAGATGTGTATGATCGTGTTTCTAGTAAGCAACTTTTCAAAATCTTGCAGTTTTGGTCGGATAATTTCTAGGGTTTCGATTGAATCCCTTATTGTTGTAGTCTTCAAGCAGTAAATGTTATTTGATCTATGATGGTAGTGATAGCTACATGTTAAACATAGGGACTATCGTAGGAGGTGCATAACATTATAATGGGCTCGTATAACACCTCATACGGTCCGGCTTGTTTGTAAGCATAACGCCTCATTCGGCCCATATAACACTATAGACATTTCATCTGACTTGTATAAAGTCATACGACCTGTATGAAATGATCATTGATGATTGAGGTGTGGATAATATGTTAGTGGTGTATGAGTATTTTGTCAGTGGTGTGTGTTTACTCTCATTTGAGGTCAAGCAGATTGGATTTTAAAAGTCAAAAGATGATATGAGCTATGTGAATGGTCAATCAAATCTTGATAATCTCTTTTTTTAAACAAATAATGCAAGTGAACGTAAGCTGATGTTAAGTTTGATAAGCATTTCGTTTGACCTCAAAAGTCAAATAATATTTTAGGGAAGTTTATGGTGTTTCTGTATTCCAACTTGTCATATATTTTAACATTTTTAGAAATGTGCAGGCTTTCTTGAATCTTTATGGAGGGATATCGACATGAACCGGCTTAATCATGACACGTCAATGGACCTAAACCTGATCATAGTCTCACATGGGCTCGCTTCACGGGTCTTCTTGATGAAGTGGTTCAAGTGGACCGTTGAGCAATTTGAATACTTGCATAATTTTGGGAATTGTGAGTTTCGAGTGATGCAATTAGGTTTGGGTGGTGAGTACAGTCTAGCGGTTCACCACTCTGATGAAGAGATGCAAGAATGGGGACTATCACCCGAAATGATAGCGGGCCAGAAATGGCGGGCCCATGCTCCACGAGGTGCTAATATGGAGAAATTGCCATGGTACCTTGACGAGTTCTTAGACCATGTAAGTGATGACGGTGATGATGATGAAGAAGAAGATGATAAGAATGTTGAAAATAATATTTCTTGAGTTTCATGTTAAAGATTCATTGCAAATGTTCTTGCAGAAAGAAATCTATTCAATGGTAGTATGCACATCACCTCTAGTTTTGATATTGCGGTTTGTATTTTAGATATATTTTCTTTTAACTCATGAAATTGTATCAGTTGATGCTTTAGTTGTAATAAAAATGTTTTGCTGTTAGTTAAATACTTCAAATGTGCTTTTAAGTTTTAACAGTGACAAACTATGACAAAATGGTCTTTCTGACTGTAGGTGTTGCTTCCTCTTTAAGTTTGACTTTTGAGTCTCATCTGTAATTTGACTTTACATATGTCTATTTTAGCATATTAATTAAAATATTAATTCTACTCTTTATTAACAAAATAATAATAGCCAAAATATGGAATTTGATCATATAACCAAATGTCAAGAGTAGTTAACTTACAAAAACTAGCAATCTAAAAGTATAAAAAACCACTATAGAATTTAAAGAATATATAGATTTAGACTATAATCTATAAATTAACCAAGGATCATGTTGAAAAACATGATATATAGAATTAAAGGTATTAATGTTACTTTTCCTGAACACCACAAAATAAACCTATGTTACATAGATCTGCAGGAGCCAAAGGATTAATCCACATGATTACAAAGGGTTAAAACACCATACTCTCCCAAGAACATGTAAAACACCAATGCGTTACATGGATCCGAATGAATCATACTTTCTGCAAACATGTTGTCCATGGATCCTCCATTGCTGCTGCCACCATCAACCTGAAATCGAATATCTTGGGCCGGGTATTCTTCTCGGGTTGAATTGAGTCCGGCATCTAGACACAATAACAACTGTCTTTAGCAATGAACTTGTTAATCATTCAACCTGTTAAAGATAAAATATAACCCAAACCAACCCATTTGTTACAGCTCTTATCATCTTCTAAGGTTGTTATCCATATGAACTATCAGAAAAGGAGTTTCCATGATTTGAACCATTAGTTTTTTTGTTTTTTAAAGATTATACTTCACTTCTTACTCAAGCATTTTGTGTGATTTCACGCTTTCATCAACGGTTTGGTTAGCTTAGTTTTTACAAGTAGCTAACACATTGGATACGTTACAAGTTATATCAAGAATCACTTATCCAAACAGAAGACCAAAAATGTCAATATCACTGCTTCTTTATCAGTCACAATGCATTTCAATATTTCACTTCAATACAAATTACACTCCAAGTAAAACAAGCAAAAACAATCTCTGGTTGATAATAATAATAAAAAACCAAGCTAGAGTGCGGGTTGATTGCGTTAGGCTGGCTTCAATTGTTCCAATCAGATCCGAAAAATGGGGTGATTGGTAGCGCTTGCCTGTAACTTGAGTGAGAGTATTAAAGATAGTTGAATGATGACTCTACTCGGTCAAGTTGGTTCCATTGGTCCATAAACTAGCTTGCCCCTTCCAAGTGGTGAGTTGGACCATGTGATTTGAGCGAAGGCTTGGGTCACGTCGTTCCTAGAGTGCGGGGTGATTGGATCTGGCTTGGGTCACGTGGTTCCTAGAGTGCGGGGTGATTGCGTTAGGCTGGCTTCACAGAACTGCAAAAAAACCCCGCTCACTACAGTGGAAGGATAACAGGTCGGGGCTTCAAGAGTCCATAATAATCTGCCGGGTTGTATCAAATGAACAACCATCTTTTTTTTATGCTCTACTATCGATAACCTGGTCGAGCCTCATCTGGCTGAACAGAGCCCGCGCCTCAAGTCAGTATGATTGTTAAAAATGTTTAGAACTGTGTTTGTTTAATTTGTAACATACTTTTGAGATGTTACATGAATGTTCATTATATAAGATAAACAAATATGTATAACGTTATCTGGTTATTAACCGATTCGACTACTCTAATCCGTTCAGTGGACTGGTAAGACGATCCATTCGTTGTTGGTCTGGACTTGTCCTGAAAGCATTGGTTAAAAGAGGACTAAATCTTACATGAAAGGATATGAAGATGACATATAAGTTTCTTTTAAAGAACAAGCATACATTATCATAAATAACTAGAAATAACAACAATTACATTAGTTGAAAAAGGAAACACCAACCTAATCAAAATACATATATTGGAAGAGTAAGCATTCGATAAGTCATAAGAGAGCCACACCATACCAGCCAACTATATATTAGACCAAGAACCGGTTCGTATAAGAATATATCGCTATTTACACACGAGTTGTATAGTGTCATGCGAGGGAGTAAATACAGCTCGTATAGTGATGTACAACTTGCATGTATTTTTTTTTCAATTTAGGATTATTTTTTTAACTATGTGAGGTGACATAATATTCTTTGGCTATACTTGCAAATTATTTGACATGATATAAGATGCCATAATCGAAGACGTTTGTTCATTTCATTGTTTTATTATATAAGATGTTGTGTGGCTGAATAAATTGTAATCGAAGATGTTCATCTACCAATGATAACAATATTTAGGCAACAGTGAAACCATAGTTAACAGAATATGTATAGGTGGTCTTGAAATGTTGTATAGTTCTTCTACGACAGATATATCCTTTAGTGTAGGACCAGGGGCGAACCTACCTCTTGGGTAGGGGGTCATCCGCACCCCATGAAAAAAAAATTAATAGTCTATATACGGTTCAATCCCGATCGACCCCTATGAAATTTTAAAAACGACCCTCATGAAATTTTAACATTGACTCTCAAGAAAATTTATTTTTAAATTTCAAACTTTTGCTGATGCAAACCTATTATACACAAATTAGCAAATGCAAAACAATTAATTTTGATAATTTAAGCTCATTCTGGATAAAATAATTTGAATAATTTAAGCCCAAACTAAATAATTAACTCCCATACCCATTTAAGTGTTAACTTGTTAAGTCCAGTTAACTTTACCTAACTATTCATATAACTTAACCAACTTAATATGTAAATCAAATAACAATCAGTATTAAGGACCCCGTGTTGCGGTGGGGGCGAAACTGTGCCAAGTAAGACTTATTTTACGTAGAAAAAACTCGTATTAAAAAGAAATAAAAAATAAAACTGGATGGAAAGTAGACGTAAAAACGTTGAACCCCTCATGTAAAACGTAAAATATAATGCACAAACCACTTAGCAATTAGTATTGTGTATAATAAAAAAAACAAATTTTCCTTTCTTTCAATGTTCCGGAATCAACCAGACGAAACTAAAAAGGTATACTAAATCTGGTTATATCTTTTTTACTATGTGATCCAACTAGACCAAACCGGAAAATTTTAGTATTTAGCTATAATCAATAATGTTTAAAAATTTTTGACACTCATAAAAAAGTTCTTACGTTCGTCATTGTATGGAACTCTTTATACAGTTTTATAGGTCGCATAGTGTCAAGTGTCGTTTTAAAATAAACTTTATATGTTTGAGATATATTTTTCATATAATATACAAAATTTTCTTCACATAATACGTATTATCATAGTTTTGTATGATGTTATGATGCAAATGTTTATACTTTCTAGACCACAATTATTGACAGAATCTTATAAAATTTATGGTACGATGATTTCATCTTCAAGACCACTATATCACCATTGTTTTCCGAGTGGACTCATAAAGTCAAAATGGGCGCTGGATGTTCTTCGTCTTCTTCATTCTCCCTTTCACTTTCTTCACCCAATCACCATCATTTCCCTTTATCCACTCTCAATCACACCAAATCACCATCAAATTTCATCATCTCCCCTTCAAAGCACACATATTACCCCCATTCCCACAAATCTTTACCCAAATCCTCAACAAATTCGCCCCCCAAATGCGGTAGTAACACTAGCAGTATACACGAAATCAAAACCAATATCAACCCCTCAATTAATTCGAGAAAACCCATGTCGGATCCTCACGCAATCGACCCACAATTGCTTCAGAAGATGGTTCATGATGCTCTTGTTTGGAGTTCTCTTCATGGGCTTGTGGTTGGAGACCGAAATGTCGAGGTGGGGTGTTAATATTTGGGTTAATTCGAGCTTAATCATGCGATTGATGGATATATATTGATTTTGGTTGATTTAGTGATTGTGGGTTTTCAGGTTCTTGAAGTTTTCGTTAGTAGTTTATGGTTTTGATTATGATTGATGTTGCAGAGATCAGGGTGGGTTCCTGGAGTGGGAATGGTTCATGCTCCGATCGCTTTGTTACCGAATTCATTTCCTGAGTCTCAGTGGAATCAAGCTTGTGAATTGGCCCCAATTTTCAATGAGTTGGTTGATCGTGTTAGTTTGGATGGCAGGTTTTTACAGGACACTCTTTCAAGGTATTTTGATTAGAATTGAATGAAAACGATGCGATTGTTGTGATTATTTTAGTATGAGCTCTTGGTTGATTAATGTGGAAGTGGCAAATTTCATATAATTTGTGTAGTTTGTTGAGTTTTTATGAAGTCATTGCATGATGCACTTGTTTGGTGTATGACTTCTTGCTTTAATCTTTGATTTTTGCACTCTTTTGGTTTTCTTGACAAGAAGAATATGTTTACTTTTACTTACTTTTAGGTCACAATGAATGTTTTCAAACTGTCTTTTGTTAATCTTGAAATTACAGAACGAAGAAAGTGGACGCCTTTACCTCGAGAATATTGGATATACATTCGCGGATGCTACAAATAGGAAAGAAAGAGGTATCTTGATAGGGTTATTAAACCTATATATATCAAACATCGTTGATTCTGACCGATTTTAGGGGTAACCAGTCACCATTTAACTTTTTTTTTTCACGAGCACGTGCATTCTAGACAAGTTTGTGGAACTTAATATACCAAAATTGGGTAGAGGGACTTTTTCGTGTCTATTGTTTTACAAGTTTGGACTTTAATATACCAAAATTAGGTTGAGGGACATTTTCATGCAAAACAAGAAAGTGTTGGTTTTTCTTAATGGTATTTACCCGTATTAATAATCCAGAAAAACACATGACCTACAATCATTTAAGTGTTCTTGTTAATCAACAAAACCTTATGTATCAACTACATGGAATGATTTTTTGTACATATAATCATGTACATGAACTGACATGCATAATATAAGGTATATTATGCTTATATCTTTTAGTTAATTTAGACATTTGTAATATAATATCAGTATCTTATTCAGGTTTGGGAAAGTTACTAAACTTATTAATTCTTTCTTAGGATATCCGCTTGGGATTACATCGCTCAGATTATATGCTTGATGAGAAAACAAATTTACTTCTTCAAATAGAACTGAACACAATTTCATGTTCATTTCCTGGGTTAAGTTGTCTCGTCAGCGAGCTTCATAGGTGACATATTTGGTGTTATTATGGGATTGACCTCAAATTCTTCACTTTTTTTTATTAATATATAACTTTCAACTTGTAGGACCTTACTTTCTCACTACAAAAAACCTCTTGGGCTTGATTCTCAAAAGGTTCCAATAAACTCATCTGCAAGTAAGTTTGCTGAGGTGTTGGCCAAGGCATGGACAGAGTATAACAATCCGAGGTTTGATATTTTACATTCCATTTCTTTTAATTTTATTTTGAATATAATGTGCGGTTAAAAGACTTAATTATGTCATACAGTGCAGTAGTTATGGTTGTGGTTCAACCTGGAGAAAGAAACATGTATGACCAACATTGGCTTACTGCAACCCTCAAGGAAAGATATCCTTTTTGCACACATGATATGCTAGATATTTCATCGATATATGGTTAAAATTATATTAGAAGTCATTGATGGGGCGTTTGGATGTGCGCTTGATCTGAAGTCGAATAATCAGTTTGCGTAATTGTGTCTGCATAAAGATAATTACAATTTTCTGATTATATATGGTCAATATAATCAAATTTAGTGAAAGCTGGTCTTCTAGATAAATGTAATTTTTTGTTGGATTATTTGGTCCTGTTCTTCAAATCACAGTAATCACTTTCAAACTGTATATCCAAACACAAATAAGATTTTGTAGGATTAAGCTTTGAGTGTTGAAAAGTAGTCCTAAGCTTATCAACACACATAACGTCACGAGTATTCGGAAGACACTTGCTGAAATTGACGCACAAGGAAAGATTCTTTCAGATGGAACTCTTCAAGTGTATGTAATATTATTCTGTTGATGAAAATTTCTGACTGAATGACAGCTGAATGTTGAAAGGTTTCAGGGATGGTGAAACCGTTGCCGTCGTATATTTTAGAGCTGGATATGCACCCACAGATTATCCTTCTGAATTAGTCAGTAGAAATCTTTATATTTTAATTAACAGAATTCTTTATCATGTTTAATTCCTTTATATTTTGAAGCGAAAGAAAATGTTCATGTATGTTGTAGGAGTGGAAAGCTAGGCTATTGATGGAGGAGACCTCAGCTATTAAATGTCCTTCTATCTCTTATCATTTAACTGGCACCAAGAAAGTCCAACAGGAGCTTGCAAAACCGAATGTGCTTGAGAGGTAATAATGAAAGAATTTTCAGTAACGTGCTGTCACTGTTAACCGAAAAAATAAGTAATACGGATATTTTGGGAATTTGGGAATTAATTATTTGTTGGAATGATTTTTGAGTATGATATTTGTTGAAATGATTTTGAGTATGGTATATGTTGGTTCTTATTGTGGGAACAGGTTTCTTGAAAACAAAGAAGATATTGCCAAGCTTAGGAAATGCTTTGCTGGGCTGTGGAGTCTGGATGATTCAGATGCCGTCAAGAATGCTATTCAGCAGCCAGAGGCATATGTCATGAAACCACAACGAGAAGGCGGAGGTCATACATCCTATATACTGTTACTAAAGTTTATATTTCTATTGTATATGCAGCGCGCTTGAGGCACGAGGCGACTCGAAAAATGCCTCTGGGTGCTGAGGCGACGTTTCATTTACACATGGATCAAAATCTGTCAAATATAGGTTTTTATATCTGTTACCAAACTGCATCAGAACAGTATATATGGTCTAGCACTTGTTATAGGTTCAGTTTGTTCTAGAACTGAAGTGTTATTTTGGTTCTTTTTCCTCAATTATTCGTTTCGTACTCAAAACAAGGTTCATTTATATTTATGCATCATATATTTCAACTCAGGTAACAACATTTATGGAGATGATGTTAAGGAAACACTTTTAAGATTGCAGAAAGAAGGGTCTGAAGAAGAAGCGGCTTACATTCTCATGCAAAGAATATTCCCGACTGTTTTCCCAACGGTTCTTGTAAGAGACGGTACCTGCTATAAAGAACATGCTGTATCTGAACTCGGGATATTCAGTGCTTATTTAAGGTATATCATTCTTTCGGCAACATCTTATTGATTATTTATTTCTTTGGCATGATATTATCTGAGCATATGAATTGATATGCAGAAATAAGGAGACTGTAATTAGTAATGAGCAATGCGGTTATCTGATGCGTACCAAAGTTTCTTCATCAAATGAAGGCGGGGTTGCTGCTGGTTTTGCAGTCTTGGATAGTTTATATTTGACTTGATCTGTGATAATGTAAGGGTCAATGATCATTTCCCTAATAATATTCTGGCTCAATCGAGAGCAACTCGCTTACCGTTTCGGTTTTTTATCATTTTTTGCATGATTGTATGATAGATACCATATGTTGCAGCATCTGTAATGAACTTGTATTGTATTCTTATTGTGAGTGCTGACACGAGCATTAATAACTGTCTTTCTTACTGTAGGAATGAGACTTGAGTCAACTATAGTCTATAGAAGTCAAATCTTAGCAAACTGCAAACCAAATGCATTTTTCACTTTTTATTTGGTTACATAAACGGCTGGAATTACATTGATTGCATATTAGAAAAACAAAGTAGATATATTAATCTAGTAACTCAGTTTCTCAGCAATCTCTACTTGTTCTTTCAATGTGGGATAAAGGGCCTCAACAAGATTTAGTAGGAAACCATCAGAACCATGTTTTGCCATCAAAGAAACCGACACAGGAAGACCGTCGTATTTCCCTAGCGGAATTGTCACCTGTGTGTCAAAAACAAGGTCCAAGTATTTCAATACAACCAGCGAGAAATAAGCAAAGGTGACAAAATTGCCATATTGAGTAACGGGTCAAAACATGTGACCTTTTGGTATGGGCCAGTTCAGATTGACCCAAAATATTTTTTGCTCAAAATGCATACTTTAAAAAAAGTTATGTTGAGGACTTGCAACCAATTGGCCACCACTAGTAAAATGTTGGAGAGATTCTGACCTGGCAAAATCCAGATACTCCAGCTATTGATAGCAAGCTGAATGCTCTAGCACGAAATGTTTCCAATGATTTGGTCTCTGTTTGCAATTTAGGTGGTTGCCCAGGAACAGTTGGGATCACAATTATGCCATTTTCCTAAACACATAGTGAGAAGTTTCCTTTGGTTAATGGACTGTTCAATACCAGATGAAAAATGTAGGTGCATACTGCATCCATTTTGATGTGTGTACTTGATACCATGTTCTAAGCAACTTTAGTTAATCGAAAATTAATAAGTTGGAAAGATTGGATAATAAAGTAACAAGCTTGAATCATGACACGAGTTAGTTACCCCTAAGAGAGCAGTGAGGGCTTCCCGTAGTTGGGTCTTCACAGACAAACATGCATCAATGTGTTCTCCAGATGTGTTGAGGGCATCAAGTACCCTTTCTGATATACCTGGACCCAAGCTAGGTTTCACTGTGCTCACCCACTCACCATGGTTCTCCTTGAATTCAAATCTATGCTTAACAAAGAAGAAAACAACCACACATTATGTAAAACTACTGAATTTTTGCCTAAACTGTATGCCGCCTTCTGTTTTAGTTCCAAAAAGAGTAAATTACTATTTTGATCCTTGTGGTTTGGTCATTTTAATCATTTGAGTTTAATACACTAACAGAGTTAGATTTTTCAATTAGTTTTTAATAAAATGATCAAAATACTCTTGAACTGAAATTGTTATTTTTAATAACCTGAGGGACCAAAAACGTAATTCACTCTCTCACACAAACATACATACATATATATATACATATATATATATATATATATATATATATATATATATATATATATATATATATATATATATATATATATATATATATATATATATATTATACATATATACACGAAAATGTTCTTATTTTTATTTTTCAAAGTTTTTAAATTTTAATTTTAAATCGCTCGGTTTTAAACGTCGTAATTAAACCATTCATCTTATCTAACGGAAAATTTAAAACCGTTTGGTTTATTATACTTCTTATTTAAACTGTTAAGCTTACTTAAACGTCCTTTTAATCTATTTGTTTTATTTAAACCGTAAAGTCTTTTTAACTATTATTTTATTTAAACGTGTTTTTTAATTGTTCAATTCTATTAAGCTTCTTTTTTATATTTTTTGTATTTATACATATTTTTAATTATTCAGCTCGTTTAAACGTAATTTTATCCCGTTCTTTTATTTGAACGTCTTTTTACTATTCGTTTATTAAAAAGCTTTCTTTTTAAACAATTCATTTTATTAAAACATCTTTTTTCTCTTTTCGATTTTTTGTCATCTTTTGTTCAAGTTGACTTGAAAGTGATTTCAAAATTTATGTCATTTGTATTATTTTAAGGATTAACTTGAGTTTTGATTATTACAATTAGGGCTTTTACAATATTAAAATTATCTGTGTTTAGTTTATTTAAACTTTTTAAGTCAATCGTTGCGTTTGAATAACCAATCGATTTGAAAGAGACGTTTAAATAAGGCAAACAAATTTAGAAAAAAGTTTAATTAGTTGAACGGTTTATAAAGCCATTTAAATAAAACATTTGAAAAACGAAAAGAATTTAAAAGACAATTAAGTAAGACGAACGATTAAAAAATAAATTAAAAAAGCCGAACGATTATAAAAAATACGTTTAAAAAGCCGAAAGATTTTAAATCCGAACGGTTTGAAGATGAATGATTTTAAAAAATTATTTAAAAACCAACCTTTTAAAAATTATTTTTAAAAACCAATTGTTTAAAGAATGATGTTTAGAAAACCAAATGGTTTAAAAACACTTAAAAACGTTTTTTAGTAATTAAATTATCGGTTTAAAATCCAAACAGTTTAAAAAAAATATTTTTAAAACTTTAAAAAATAAAAATAGAAATCTTTTATACATATATACACACATATTAGTTAAATAATTTTAAAAGATTGGTTTAAAAAGGAAGCTTTTTAATACGAATAGTAAAAGGACGTTCAAGTAAAAAAACGGGATAAATTTACGTTTAAACGAGCCGAATAATTAAAAATATGTATAAATACAAAAAATTTAAAAAAGAAGCTTAATAGAATTGAACGATTAAAAAAAGACGTTTAAATAAAATAACAATTAAAAGACTTTGCGGTTTAAATAAAACAAATAGATTAAAAGGACGCTTAAGTAAGCTTAACAGTTTAAATAAGAAGTATAATAAGCCAAACGGTTTTAAATTTTCCGTTAGATAAGATGAATGGATTAAATACGACGTTTAAAACTTTGCGATTTAAAATTTAAAAAACTTCGAAAAATAAAAATAAAAACATTTCATGTATATATATATATATATATAATATATATACAATATATATATATATATATATATATATATATATATATATATATATATATATATATATATATATGTTTGTGTGAGAGAGTAGATTACGTTTTTGGTCCTGAGGTTACTAAAAATGATCATTTCAGTCCAATGGCATTTTGGTCATTTTATTATAAACTAACTAAAAAATCTAACTCTGTTAGTGTATTGGACTGGAAGAGTTATGGAATACAAACCATAGGGCTTGATTTGTTAGAAAATTCGTTTTTGGACTCAAATAGTTAAAATAACCAAAACAAAAGGACCAAAATAGTAATTTACTCTTCCAAAAATATTTCATTCCGAATTTCCGATGCTAATTATGTGTATGATGGTTCTAGATGTTTTGCTGACATATTGTCAGCTAGAAATTACGATATGGATGTAATAGCTTGATGCAAGGGTATCATCAAATAAACATGAGAACATTAAGATAAAAAAGAATGATACTTTCAGCATAGCCGCATAGGGTCACTCTAAATAAATTGCAATTTGTGTTGAAACAAAATCCAGATGTAGCTAACTACTGTTGTTTTGACAGGGGTTGATAGAATCTGTCACTACAAGCAATTCTTTTAGCCTAAAAAACTTAGATGGTCAATATAACAGCTACAAGTAACTGTTATACATTATACTAATCAACCAAAATCCAAAATGTTACAAGATAGCTAATAGCTATGTTAAGGGTCCAAATGGAATATCTTAGAATCGAAAGGCGCAATGAGAAGCCTGGAGCATGGTTTAAGGCCAATTTCAGGATTTGATTATAATCAAGAAAACATGAATTATATTTACCGAAATGCAAAGAGCAAGGAATTAGGAGGATTTCCAGCTTTAGCCTCCTAAATATTTACCAAAATAAATTTAAAACGCACACCTTTGTAGCAACCGCATGGCAGTAGAGAGAGCCATCAAAGATTTTATGCTAAATTCTTCATTTTCAGTATCATTCTCCATGAAGTGCTTCAAACTAGGAACTTTACTTTCAACATAGTCTCCAAGATTAACAGTCTGTAACATTTGACCTGCACTACAAAATCAAAGATTCTAAGAGGTCCTAAAACATGACATATAAGGATCTTTCCTCTGATATGAGTTTTACCCCTACAACATCTACTTTTTCTCCTTCCTAATTACTTTGATATTAAATGTTAACATGGTTCTGAACGTTTTTAAGTAGAAGTAATGGCCTGAAAATTGTAAAAGAAAATATAGAACTTGGATAATACAAACCTGGTATTCAAAATCAAAAGATGACTGATTGTGAAATTAAGGATATTACCTCCAGATAACTTCTCAATTGATGCAGCAATAACGTCGGTCACTCGAGTGCTTGGGATACTAAAAAGCTTAAAACAATCTTCAGCAATTAAAACTTGACTAGGTTGCACTAATTTTTCATTAGGCAACTGTAATAGTATCCGCCCAATACTGTTTAAAATCACGGGATCCCTAGAAAACCATCCTGCATAGAATTGGCAAATGCGTGCTTTAAAATATACCTTTTACATAATTCATTTATATTATCCATGATTTGTTCAAACTGTTAATAAAAATTTGGATAGCAAACATGGACAATGTACACCGTTTTAGAGTTATTAGCAGGCCTCAGTTTGAAACAATCACAACTTACCAACAGTGTCAAAACTTTGTGCCATGGGAATAACCCCTTCAGTTGAAACAACTCCATGTGATGGACGAAACCCAAAGATCCCACAATATGATGCAGGAACTCTTACACTCCCTCCAGTGTCGGTGCCTACACATATAGAACTCTTAAAATTACTTAATGACTCAGAGCTTGTTGAAACATCTAGACAGCTTATGGCTCATCAAATGTAACTCACCTAAAGAGAAATCAACAAGCTCAGCACCAACTGCAACAGCAGAACCACTTGATGATCCTCCAGGGACCCGGTCTTGTGCACATGGGTTAACTGGTGTCCCATAGTGTACATTTTCCCCATTTATGCTGTGCACATAACATCATTTTTATGTAAAACCATATTTCTTTTTTGTTTTTTCATGTTATGTAAATGGAACCCATATGCATATATCTGACCTGTAAGCCATTTCATCCATGACAGTTCTGCCAAGACATGTGCCACCTGCCTTCAAGATGGCTAAAACAGCTGGTGCTGTAGATGTAGCAGCAGAATGAGTCCTTAACCAATCCGGATTCCCAAATCCAGACACATAACCTTCCATGTCAAATCTGCAACCAATCACTGGTCATATGTTTGAACGGGAACTTATATATGTTTAAAAAGGTTTTTTCGGCCGAGATCTCACTGGAATAAGTCTCTCTATCTCCTAACTCCTAAGATAAAAGATCTCACACTCCTTGATCCTACCAACAACTATATGCTATGAGTAAAATTTCACTGGTTCAAAAGTAGTTGTCTCTCTATCTCCTGGGATAGAGCATCGTACTCTCCACACATCCTACAATAGCTATCTGCTCTGAGTGGAATTTTACTGGCACCGTTTGTTTGTTTGTTTGTTAAGTTCGAAAGCAGCTGTCTCTCCATCTCCTAGGGATTGATGATCTCACACTAGCTATATTCTATGAGTGGGATTTTACTAGTATGTTTGTTATGTTCTAAAGTGAACCATATTTCAAACATGTAGACAAATGGTAGAAATTGCTTCTAAAAGATAATGTAATAAGGTATAACTGGACCAAACCATATCTCAATCAAACCAAGTTAACAAACTTATACACAAAGTCACAAACAATTGCATACAAGCACATTTAAGATATAAAAATTTAGGGTTCAAAACCAGTGACCAAGTGTTTATAAAGAGGAAACTCACATATCTTTAACTGCAAAAGTGAGACGATTCAACGGGAGTTCTGCAGGCGATGAGCTTTGCACCGGAGGGAGGATGAATTTCTCCATGAAAGCTCCGTAATCGGTGTTCCCTATCATCGTCATCGTCTGGAGAGACTTCAGTTGCAGAAGATTAAAAAGTATCGAGTGAAGGATATGGATAAACCCCCTCCGCAACGTTTATAGGTCGAGGATACTGACATTTGACAGTTGTCGTCTTTTTACTGATCAAATGTCGACAAAAATTAAGAAATTTACGTAATCAATCTCCATTAATGTCACATCGTGTTCAATTGTTCACTTCAATTTCTTCATGGTGGAATTTGGCATGGATTATACATTTATACCTCATGAATTCAAGTATCGTGTAATTACTGATCATGAAGGGTTGATCGGTTAAAAAATCTGAGCTGAAATCCAGGTTAATCAGTTCGTAATAAAGATGAAGATGTGCTGTTTTTTAGGCAAATTTATCTTCGTCAACCTGCTTCGGCCATCGGTTTTTGCGTGTTGCAACCGTGTGCTACAGCCGTCCACGTTAACGATCTCCGATCAACAATCAGTTACTGTTT
Source organism: Flaveria sonorensis (assembly GCA_025506505.1). Taxonomy (NCBI): domain Eukaryota; kingdom Viridiplantae; phylum Streptophyta; class Magnoliopsida; order Asterales; family Asteraceae; genus Flaveria; species Flaveria sonorensis. Next base: position 62,575,933 of record CM046440.1, on the reverse strand, counting down.
GGTACGCAGGAACTATGAGTTGAGTGAAATGTAACGAACCATAGAGTATGAAAGAAAAACACATGTTTGCTAACGAAATAAATCATTATATACTTATTTTCTTGTATTCATTCTATCCATCATCCCTTCTTTTTTTTAGTTAATTACATAAATAGTCACTGTCTTTATTTAAAATAACATGTTTGATTATTAAGATTTTTTTTAACAGATTGAGGTAACGAGTTCAGGTACTAAGATTAACAGATGTTAGTATTTTCTGTTAATTTAGTTAAATGATTAAAATATCCTTTAAGGGACTATTTTATAATTCTATATATTTCTTTTATCTAAGGACCATTAGTGTATACATATAACTTTTAAAAACCCAACCCTCTTTCCCCGTCAACCACCATTACCACCATCTACCCACCACTATCACCATCTACCCACCGTCACCAGCACCCAACCCTTTTGTCCATCGGCCACCAGCGAACACACACAAAGACCACAGATCACCACCATCTAACCACAGTAACCACCATCATCAAATCATCACCACCATCGCAGCATTACTATCATCATCACATCATCACCGTCACCACATCAAAACCATCACTGCATCATCACCACCATGACAACATCACCATCACAATCATCCCTACCTCCACCATCACACCATCATCATCATCTTATCAAATCCCCCATTCCCATTCTCTTGTTAACCCCTTTTGGGGTGTTCGGTGGTCGTGAGGCAATTGGGTTCAGATCTTAATCAAGATATTTGGTGGTACATTGTGGCTAGATGGCGGTGATGGTAACAGTTTGTATATGGTGGTGGCGGCTGGTACTGGGCAGCCTATTTGGGTATAAGGTTTTATAGTGGAAAGGGAAGGAAGATTTGGTGATGATGCTCGATGGTGATGATGATAATAGTATTGGAGATAGGTGCGATGGCGTGAGAGGGTATGGGTGCGGTAGTGATCGGCGGTGATGGGTGACAGTGGTGAACGGCGTTGATGGTCGCGGGTAGTGATGGTGAAAATATTATCGTGCATATGTAATTTAATATATATTCATATATATGTGTGTGTATTTAGAGAGTTATATATAAATATATATTATTTTAAGTAAATTACACAATTAATCCATCTAATTTACATAAACATTAGAATGTGAAAAGACCAAAATACCCTTATATTTAATAGAAAATCTAACGTCTGTTAGTGTTAATACTCAAACTTGCTACAAAATTAAAAGTAAGTACTCAAACATGTTATTTTTTTTTGCTTAGTACCCAAACATGTTATCTTGGATAAACCAAATGGACCATTTATGTAATTAACTCTTTTTTTTATTTCATTCATTCTTCTATCATTTGTCACCAATACCACCCACCCACGCATTACAACAACCACCACCAGCCACCAAAATCGATTGTCACCGGCTACCAAGAACGATCGTCATCGGCCACCACTGTCACACCCTCAATTTCCACGTGCGGGGTTTTACCGCGAGGCGTGTGAACAAACCAGGATCTCAGTCATTAGTTACTCAGAACGACTCTATATGCAACATTTCAACAAATCATAGTTTAAAACTTTAAAATATTTGCGGAAGCGTTTTGTAAATAATTCAAACACAAGGTACTAAAGGTAAACTGCGCAAATCACGCGCCCAAACCAAAATACGCAAGTAAATGCTAAATTAAAAGTAAACAATGTTTGAACAAAGTATGCTTGACACGTGCGTGCTCCTATGGGCAGCTGCTAGAAACGACCTGAGAAAAGCATACTAAAAGTGTCAACACAATGGTTGGTGAGTTCAAGAGTTTGTAATCAATCATAAGCAGTAGCGTTAGTAAAAAATATAAACAAGAGCATTGAAATAGATAGCTAGTCTAATTTCATTAGTAAAGAACAATAGTGATTTCGTGATCGAAGCTGACTATGTTTGTCTGTTTGCCTCCCGCCACGACATACCAGGTCGTGACGCTGTTAGTAGTTTAGGACAATATTGCACCCGTTGACTTCCGGTCACCCGGGTGGGGCTTGTCAGACCTAGTAGTACTACCCAAGATTTCCCGCTAGATTCCTTAATTAACGATCCGAAAGTGTGAGGACTTTCTATGGTATAACCCACTATGTCTTACCAATTACATGTTATATCAGTAAAGTGTTTTAAAAACAAGTATGCTTTCTCCCCCAAAAAGAGAAGTAGTAAAAGTGGGGCATTGAACTCACCTGGTGCGCAAACGAATGATTATAAAAGCTAATGATGAGTGGAAAGACAACCCTTCAAAGGTTATCTAGAACACGCAAGTACATAAGTACGTGTACACAGAAAACTTAACAACCCTAAGTGCTCAATAACCACATTGACCCAAGGTTTGGGAAAACAAGACTCATTTGACCAAGTTGACCCGTTTGACCCGTTGGTGACATGTCAAGTTAAATTCTTGTTTGATCAAGTATAGCAATCCTCATACATGGTTATCACACAAGTTATTCACGTATGCCACATTACAAACCCTTAAGTGCTATAAAGTTCATCATACATAATCCATTATCATGTATATTCCATAAAAGCCTAAATTTCCAAAGTTGTGCATCAAGTATTCATACAACCCAAATAACACAATCTATCATCTTAGACATCATCAATAAACATTCTAACATGATCCTAACATCATAAACATGCTCAATTAATAATATCCAATGATCTACATAAATAAAGTTTCCTTTTCGGGAAAGTAACACCCAAAACCAGTCTAGCATCCAATTCATTCAAAAACTCATCAACTTTATACCTAAACAAGTTCATAACAATCATCTAAACATGATAAACATCATCAATTCATCATAATTCATCAATCTCATGCATAAAAGTTACTATTAATAGTAAGGTATGAACAACCACTCAATTTCAATCATAGATTCATCAATATTATACCTACTCTAGTTCATAGCATTCATAATCATCCATTTAACATCAACAATTCATCAAAACATAAATTCTCATGAAAACCAACATCATACAACATAACTAACATCATAACATCATAAAACCAACATCAATTTTGACTTTTTCTATAGAAATCGACCTAGGGTTCGGCCAAAATAAAAAACCCATGAAAACCAATCAAAATTTAACCTTTAATCACGTAGAAATCAAGAATTGATGCTTGCTACACGTTGGAATCACTTGAAACTAATTAAAATCGATGCTTGATTGTTGTTGTTGATCAAAATCGCAAGGGATGGGAGGGGGAGAGGGTTCGGCTGCAATGGGGGGTTATGGGAGGGGATATGGTTTAATTTTTGGTAATATTTAGTTTTATGGTAATTGCAAAATAACCCTTCTTAATCACCTTTTGTAAAAATTGATTCGTTTAACATTTTTAACAATCTTTAACTACAAAATACAAGTATTATTAACCAACAATAATAATCATGTATATTTTCCACTAATCACAAAGCACATGAAATAAATATAACACGTTGTCACGTTACAAGATAAAATTCACAAATAATACTTAAAATCTATAAATCACATAACCACAAATTAATAATCAACATTATTAATCAAGGTATTATAAGATAACCATTGTTAATTATTATTAAGTCACCAACGTTCAATGACAACTAGTGTGTGCTCACGACATGTGTATGCCAGACCTAACGAAACTAACGGAGTTTGGTAACGGAAAATTACCGGATGTCACAACCACCGCCCGCTAAGATCGATTGTCACCGGATACCAAAATCGATCGTCACCGGCCACCACCAGTTACCATCGGCGCCGCCAGCCAACCGCCGCCACCACCAACGACCGCCACCGGCCATCAGCACCATAACCACTTTTATATTTTATTATTTCGTCTTTTCTTACCTATCAAACAACAAAAAATAATGATTTATTTTATTTATAAAGGGTAACCAAACAAAAAAATAAAATGTAATGATTTATTTTATCATTTCATCCATTCAATTTCTTTGTTTATTTTATTACCACATACCAAACAAACTCTAAGAACAAGAAATATTGAAATACCTGGAATATAATTTTACAAAATTTAATATTACTAATGGGAAATCAAGCTCCCCAAGTTACATGGGTTTAAAATTTTATTTTTTTACATGTTTGTGTACATGTAACTTTTGTTTTTTCTGTTGAGTTTGAGTTAGCTGTTTTTAATTGATCTCTGTTTTTTTAATTATTGATGTAATTTATATAAACTAGTAATAAAACCAGCGCAATGCGGTGGCTTCGTTAACCATACAATAATAGGCGATAGCGTCCGCACATTACGTCAGTGATATTAACGTGTTTAGATACGTAAAAGAAACACATGAAGTTATAGTGTCTTGGGTTCTTGAGATCGAAACATAGATAGAAATGTACTATGTGACATGAAATTTACGTGAATGGATAATTATAACGACGATGACGACGTATTAAATTAATGCTTTCGAAAATTTTGAAAACAATTTAAAAATTCTATGAAAATTCTAACTAAAACTACAGGTTTAATAATGGAAACGAAAAGTTGGTGAAAATTGCATGTAAATATCAAAAACAAAAAGAAAAAGAATAGATCAAGAGTTTTAACCATCTGGGCAAGTTATCATTAGGGTTTAGGGTTATATATAAGGTAGTGTTGTGGTGGGTTTGGAGAAAAGTTATATTTAAGGTAGTGTTATGGTGGGTCAATCATGTGATTTACACCGAAATTTGAAATTAAGGTATAGTAATTAGTAGATGTTATATCATAACGTATAGAACACATGTTTATATATTAAGATAAACTTTTTTTAATTAAATGTTGTCTTACTTTCAATTTTACATGACACATAATAATTTACGAACACATCTTTATTAAATATACAATAAAATACATAAATGTGTACATGTGTCATGATCGCATCTCATAAATATATTGCTTTAGCTCATGTAAAACATTTATGTCTCAACATAAAAGTATGAGTGTATGTCTATGTGTGTGTTTAATTAATTAAATAATTTTATACGTAATTACTTATATCAATAACTTAAATGTAAGTTTAAGAAATATATTGTTTTATTAGAACAAACATTGATTTGACACTTTCTTAATATTCATATATAATATTTAAAGCATATTAAATATCATATCATTAAATAACAAAATTTAATCATAAATATTAGAATTATTAAATACCCAAAATGTCTCTAATAATTGTCTTCAAATTAAATAAAATGATGATTTTACCTTAAATGATGTATTATAAGATAGTATAGATAATAATATTAGGATTAACAATATTAGTGAAAACATAATATTATTATATGTTCTAATATTATATAGTATAAAGTTAACCACACGGATGATAATGTGGTAAAAACGTATTATGGTTTCAATGTTTTATTGAAAATTACATCTCCCTACCATTAACTTAGAGCATTCATTGTACGTGTTTTTATCTTTGTTCTTATAATTTAACAAAAAACCATCTTTATCTTTAGATATTATTTATTTTTGAAAAAGCTCTCACGTATCATTCATTATCTTTATCTCTATTCAATTAAATGATATCATTTAAAATTTTTGTATTATGTGCATGATAGGTTGTACATATATATTTTTGGTTTTTAAATTTTTGTTCTGAACCTAATACTTTTACATATTTCACAATTTAAACCCTACAAGTTTTCACCTTCAACTATACTCCCAATACTTTTTATCTTTACAAATGTTTCGATTTACGGTCTAAATTTTGAAAGTTAACATCCTTTTAACGTACATGTGTGGTTCAATGTCGTTACGCTTATTTTTTCCCGTTTAACATCCCCTTTGTAACGTGCGGGTACTAGATCGAGTTAGTTATGTTTCTAGTGCTTTATGTTTCATGTGCGTGGTCTAGCGTTTTTACGTCTACTTTCCGTTTGGTTTCATTTTTCCGTTTTTTGTTTCTTTTTTAATACGAGCTTTTCTGTTGTTGATTGTTGCTGAAAGGTGACGTGACATTGATGCTACTTGTCATGGTTTTACGCCTCCCGCCGTAACGCGGTAGACTTAATACTAGTTTTAATGTAATAATCATCCTTATTTTAAATGGATAATTATATCACATGTACAATATATGTTAAAGAATATACAATGAGATTGCGAATAATACTTTGATTCTACTGTTTACCAGAAGATCTCGCTTTCAAACAAACGAACACCACTCGGTTCTCTCTCTCGACGACTACCCTCGATAATATCTTCTTTCGAGTAAACAGTGACTCAAATCCCAGTGTTTTGGACTAATAACACATCGAACACGATGAACACTCTCTTGCGAAGAGCTATTACACAGGTCAGCCCCATAATATTCATCCCAAATTCAAAATCAGAATCACTTCAGACAAATTGATACCAATTATCTCCGTTATCGAACTCAAATCGATGTTTGTTGAATTCAATCTCATGCTACTGTTTGCTAGTATCGATCTTCCATGAAATTGACGTTTGTTGAATTGATTTGTCTCGAATGATGAAGATCATTGTATGGATCGTGGTTATAAGATGCGATTGATTGAAACTGTTATTGTTTTTATTGATTTGTCTCGAATGTTATCTTATTTGTTTTTTAACTGGATGTTTCAATCAAAGTTGCAAGGTTTTGGGGGTGGGGAATGGGGATGCTGATTGTTTAGATTATGGAGATACTGGAATGTGTTTTGTGTGTAGTGAAATGAATACTGGGTGTAGATATTGAACTCTGAGATGTTGATGGGATGTGTGATATACAGATTGGTTCATACACGAAGAATGGTGGTGGTTCGAGAGTTGTTTTGGCGAGGTGGACTAGTACAGAAGCAGTTCAAAGTGATGAGGGGTATGTTTGATGATATGGATTGGAGATTTTAGTTTGTTTGTTATTCGTGGAAGTTAAATTGTTATTTGACTTATTTCGAGTAGTATATGATCGCTTCATCTATGGTAGACAGTTGGCCCAAAATCGTTGTATGCCTGGCGTTGATCATGAGAAACTAAGGCTGGAAAAACGGGTGGTTTGGGTTGGGTTTGGCAACGCGCCATAACAGGTTTGACATTGTGACGAGGTTTGACTTCTTGATGTCACATGGACTGACTTAATGTTAGAGTTGATGCTTATTTTTCCGTAGGTAGCTTGAACTTTGTGGCAAATACTATAAACATGAAAATGTGAATGTTAAAGTCCTAAATTTGACTATAATCTAGCTTTTGATTCCAACCTCAGGTTCAAGGGACATGGTATGTTAGCTCCTTTTACGGCTGGGTGGCAGACTAGTGATTTACACCCCTTGGTAATAGAGAAGTCCAAGGTAAACATTATTGACATAATACTTGTGGAATTATGGATATGGAAATTTGATCAGATTTGTGTTCTTTTCAGATTGATGTGTGCATGAAGAGTTGCCCTCTAAATGCAACTCATTTTTTTGTTTAGGACATGATGCTAATTCTCTTTATTTTTCTTTTATTGTTTGTGTTCTTGTACTGATAGGGTTCATATGTCTATGATATCGATGGGAAGAAGTATCTTGATTCTCTTGCTGGTCTATGGTGCACAGCTTTGGGTACATTTTTATATTCTCAGTAATGTTAGCGTGTTAATTTAGTCATGGCTAGCCAATTATTCGTGGTGTTTGCCTTAAACGTGTTCTAAGAAGAATTATTTGCTTAATATTTGATGTACTTCACATTCTGGAGTTTTCAGGGGGAAGTGAACCCCGCCTTGTTGATGCTGCAACCAAACAGCTAAATACTTTACCATTCTACCACTCGTTTTGGAACCGTACCACAAAGCCCTCACTGGTGCGATGAATCATTTGTGGGAAATTGAATGAATAAAAAAATGGAGTAGTTTAACTAATAAAGCTTCTGTATTTCATACAGGATCTTGCAAAAGAACTTCTTGAAATGTTCACAGCCAGTGAAATGAAGAAAGTATTCTTCACAAACAGTGGCTCAGAAGCTAACGACACTCAGGTTTGCTTATCGTATAGGTTAATTCATAATATTCTTCACAATGTTTTGAATTTAACAGTGTAACCCATTTGTTCTTCAATGTTGCAGGTGAAACTAGTATGGTATTACAATAATGCACTTGATAGGCCAAACAAAAAGAAATTTATTGCTAGATCTAAAGCGTAATATTTTTTTCTCTCAAATTATCATGCATGTATCCTTTTCGTGGCTTTTAAGAAGCTTGTATTTTTGTTTAAATTTTATTCCACAGATACCATGGGTCAACTCTCATATCAGCTAGTCTTTCCGGGTAAAAATTTAAAAAAATACTGTTATAGAGTAATATTTCTGGTTTCTTGACATTCTTTTGGAAAATTTTGTTTGGCAGCCTTCCGGCGTTGCATCAGAAATTTGATCTGCCTACTCCATTTGTGCTACATACTGATTGTCCTCATTATTGGAGATTTCATCTTCCAGGTTTGTCTTTACTCTGTGTATTCAGTTATCAAGATTTACGAGAGCACTTCAATAGTTATGCATATTATGTGGTAGGTGAAACGGAGGAGCAGTTTTCAACCAGATTAGCGACCAATTTGGAAAATTTGATTATCAAAGAGGGGCCAGAAACGGTATTAAAAAGATACATATATAAAAAAAAGGTCATTGTGATTGTTGTGGATGACATTGTATGCTTTGTTGATTTCAGATTGCTGCATTCATTGCAGAACCTGTAATGGGAGCAGGAGGTGTGATACCTCCACCTGAAGGTTATTTTGAGAAGGTTGTTCGAAAATGATAAACTATTTTGATATTTATAAAATGTGTTGTACTTTTACATGCAAATATTGCTGGACCGTTAACATAGCAAAACCTTAATTTCTCTAATATTTAGTCTTATAAAACCTCTGCAGGTTCAGGCTGTCGTTAAAAAGTACGATATTCTATTCATTGCAGATGAGGTACTGCAATAGTTTTCTTTATATTGCTGAGCATAATGCAATCTTGAATATGAGATTTTTTTCATCATATATATGCGTGTTTTATATAGGTAATCTGTGCATTTGGGAGACTTGGAACTATGTTTGGTTGTGATAAGTACAACATTAAGCCCGATCTTGTCTCCATAGCCAAGGTAGAATCATCAAACAATTCCCAATCCTTTCTTAATCCAACAAAGGGGTCAAATGGGTTGAAAGTCACATGAAGTCATAAAAGTATATGACTGTTTTTGTTCCAAGTTTTAATTTACTATGTAATTAAATTATTTTTGTTGCTACAAAAACAGTAAATATATATGAAGACTTACAAAAATTACAAAAGAGTTGAAGGGTCAGGCACTCAGGCTCAGGCCTAACTGGTCCTTTTAGCCCGTATTAATAAAAAGACCATTTCAATCCAAACCCATTTTGATGCCTTGCTGGACCCACTTATCTTGCCACCTCTACTTTTTTTAATATAATCCGAAGGTTCTGTAGAATATTACTCCAGCTGTATCAACATTTTAAAACCGACTTTTTCAGGCACTTTCCTCTGCATATATGCCCATTGGAGCTGTTCTTGTTTGCCCAGAAGTTGCAGATGTTATATCTTCCCAAAGCAATAAACTAGGTAAATCACAAGTGTTCCATTTGTTTGTTTATTTACTTATTTATTATTTTGGTGAATTCCATCATGGTCCTAAGTATATTTTCTGACAACTTTATTTTTGTTAGGTGCACTTAGTCATGGATTTACATATTCTGGACATCCAGTGGCGTGTGCTGTTGCATTGGAAGCCCTCAAAATTTACAAGTATGTGCTTACTTCAGATCTCCAAATTCTTTGCCTAATAATGTGGCCATTTGGACCGTTTGTCCGTTTACATAAAAATGGGTCAATTAGGCTTATGTTTTTCTCTATTCTAATGCATAAAGCCTCCTAAATCATTGTATTAAGAAAAATAGTTAGATTCTTATCGAAATAATATTATTTCATGTTATCCAATTATAAACATGAGGTATTCTATGAAAAAGATTTGGAGAAAAAGTGCTTTGGGTCTGCCCGCTTGACCCATTTTGACTGGTTACCCAACCCATTTGACTCGCTCATTTTGCCACCTGTAACCGCCCATTCTGTGTATTTCCAGGGAGAGAAACATCGCTGAGCAAGTAAATAGCGTGGCCCCAAAGTTTCAAGATGGTTTAAAAGCTTTTTCCTCAAGTCCTATAATTGGAGAGGTACTTCATGTAACCATTAAATAGTTTTTTTCCTTGATAACTATAATTTACTAATCGTTGATTAATGCTGTAGATTCGTGGAACGGGGTTGATTTTGGCTACAGAATTTGCTGATAACAAGTCACCTGATACCCCCTTCCCTCCTGAATGGGGTAAGAGTGATCTGTTCATATATATGTTTTCTTTCTTTAGTTTCTTGTTGAATGAGTTTTGTATTGGTTTAATGGAGTTAACTGTATCAAATTTGATTATATTTGAGTTTAGGGATAGGTGCATATTTTGGAGCACAGTGTGCAGAACACGGGATGTTGGTGCGGGTTGCTGGTGACAACATAATGATGTCTCCACCTTTTATCATCACCCCTGATGAAATCGACGAGGTATGCTTTTACATATAAATATATAGATATATGCATTCAGGAAAGGGATCCCTTGAAAACCGTGTTAATAATTGACAACCCCGAAAACCAATATGTAAGTATGTGTTACCATGTGTGCAACTGTATGTTACGTATAGGTAACTCATACAAGTTACATATATATAAACTCATACAAGTTACATATATATAACTCGTTTCTTCATCATCTTCGTACCTTGGGGTTTAAATTAAAAAATATATAATGACCTTAAAAAACACGATTGTAATTTACTCAAATACACTTTAAACAATTAAAAAATAATAATTTATAACTTATGTGATTGGCTAGAGGTGGTTTTCATAGTTTTCAATTAGAAACATGCTTTTAATTTGATCCCTCTCCTATGCACCCATACATATTTACAAATGATGCTTGATAGCTAACTGTTGTTTGCAGTTGATAAGCATCTACGGGAAAGCACTAAAGGCAACTGAAAAGAGGGTGGAGGAACTGAAATCTCAACACTAAGCATGCAGTTGAGACACTCAAAGGTAACTCGTTAAAGATAAATCGTAAAGATATCTGATAGAGACTAACCAGTCGGATGTTGTGATTCAGTGGAAAAACAGATTACAAGAACAAAAGTAAAACCCAATTCGAGATGGGGGATCTCCTAAACTCTTGACAAAATATTTAATCTAAACAAAAGAAACAAAATAACATGAAACTATGATATTTTAACTCATAAAGAGTGGGAGCAGTTATTTCCATCTATGCCTGTTGATTTTATCCGTACCCGATTAACCCGCCTGACCCGATCTCATCCATATCCGAAGAAACCCGACCCAAACAACCTGAAAACCTATTCTTATTTGGGTCGGGTTTCGGATAGACTTTTAAACCTCAAAAACCCAAATAACCCAAACTGATTAACCCGAAATCCGAATAACCCGATCAACTGATGTAGATTGTCGTGGTCTACTAAAAAACAAGTTAAATTTAAGACTTAGCTCACCTATATTAGTACAGGTAAGTAAGGTCGTCTCCACGAGGAATATGCGGAAAGTGCAACTCTAGTTCAATGGTTTTAACTTTATATAACTTTCAATTAATAGTTGATTTAGAAAACAAGATTGTAAATTTACAAACTTGATTGATTGTGAAAACAATATTAATAAGAATGATCCACTCGGGGTTTCAGGTTTGTAAAATAAAGTTGTAACCTAGTTATTTTTAGCAAACAATCACATATAAATCATTGTATTGGTTTGATTGATTTCAGTGATAGAGATGGAACGGGTTATAAACCGACCTATTCAAAAATTACCAATTCAATTTGCTAATCAAAACCTAAGACTTACAATGCTCATGATGTAAAGAAACCAAAAACTGATGAGTAGTAGATTAAGATTTAAAACAAAGAAAAACCTTTTAAAGTAACCAACCAATAAATGAAATCATATAGCTTAACGTGCCAATCAAAACTTCAACCCAATCTAAGAACACTAAAGTTAAACAAATGTCATAAACACAAACCCTACACCCGGAGAAGATCACGGGTGATTTAGCCGCTAATGGTTGTCAAGGGATCGAAATCGGTTGTCGTGGGATCGAAATCGGTTGTCGTAGGAGTTGATTGCATGAAAGGATGGATCCTTAGGTTTTCTTTGCTCTCAAAATTGCTCCTGAATGGCTAAAAACGACTTAGTGAAAAGTTTTTTCGCAACCCCCTTTTTAACCTTTAATTAGGTCACAAAAACCTAAATTTTCGTATCAGTCAGCCCAGGGAAGTAATTTACGTCCTCAGGGACGTAATTTACGTCCCCCACCCCCCCCCCCCCCCCCCCCCCAAATCAGCATTTTTTCCTCCTGTTTTACGTCCTAGTTTGCGTGCTTTCTTTTGGCTGATCACACGTAGGACGTAAATTTAGGGACGTAATTTACGTCCCCCCCTTCACTTTTTCTGCATTTTTCCTATTTCTCAAGTGTTGTCTTCTTCATGAGCTTCCGGCTTCCATCCTAACTCCCGAAAACACTCGAAATGTGTCCGTTTTAGCTCCGCGAGCCTAAAAATCAATTAACTCTCATAGTAATTGTGTTTGATCCTCACAACATCATCACGCCATTGTGAATCTATGGCAACAAGCTTAGCGGCGATGGCGGCCAACTGGGCGGCAATTTGAGCGGATGAAACACCTCTATCAGTTTGAATCACGTTGATTTTCCGGCAATGGAACCAATTGATAGAGACTAACCAGTCGGATGCTGTGATTCAGTGGAAAAAACAGATTACAAGAACAAACGTAAGACCCAATTCGAGATGGGGGATCTCCTAAACTCTTGACAGAATATTTAATCTAAACAAAAGACAAACAAACATGAAACTATGATATATTAACTCATAAAGAGTGGGAGCAGTTATTCCCATCTCCTGACTTCATGGGTTTCTACCCTCATGGCCCCACTTCCTAAATTAAGGCTGATTTGTTCCCGGGTCAAGAAGTAGGGTCCGAATCTTATGTGAATCAGATCCGGGTTCATATCAACATCGTACATTGATTGTGTATCATATGGTTACATTAGAGCTCTATTTATGGAGTTTAATATTACATATAAACACCTTCTAGACTATGATAATCGTAGTTAAATACATACGTAGTCTAAGTGAAAATTTTCCTCGCTTAACGCAGAGATTGTATTGATAATTTGAATTTATCAATTATGCTTTGGAAATTTGAAATAAACATAAACCAAAGATTTCTTAATGAGTACATTAACAGTTGAAATGGTATGTTTTAATGGTGTAAAAATTCAAGTATATTTAGCGTTGTTTGTAAACCATCCTAACAGATGCAAGTCGGCTGGTTCGGCTAGTTGGAGATTTATACGGTTCGGTTATGGCGGTTTAACAGTTTGGCTGAGGATCTGGAACGTGAACTAGCTGTTTAAACTTTTTATTTTTTTTCCTTAAAAAAATTAGAATAGTCAAGAGATATCTTTATCATTTCATAAATTTTATTTTAGCTCGTGATTTTCAAAAAACAAAAAACTAGTTCAAACTGTCAAACCATTGGTCTAACGAGTCCACCCAACTCGACGAGATAGTGGTCTAGCCCAAGATCGTCAAAACTAGCTCGAACCAGCATATCAGATCATGAGCACCCCTAAGTATACTTCGGCTTATTTTTAATCTGTTTGGACCATTTTTTGCATTTGTCTTCCTTTTTAATTGACTTATTTTCACATCAACACGATTGCCCATTTAAAGTTTTCTCTTTCTTACAGGAAGTTACTCAACTCTTCATGGAAAAGCATGAAAGACAAGTTGATCTTGAAATAGTCGGAATATACTTCATCCTTGTGGTTTCGGTACCGTTTTAATTGTGAATGTAAGCTGTCTTTTGTTCGTTTCGACTCATATGAACCAATTGCTTATGTAAAAAGACGGTAAAAATGTGTTGATGGGGTAACTTGTTGTCGTTCATTTTTTAATAGAAGTAAATAAATAAATCTTATATAATGTTCTAATTTTGGTTTCAATTTGAAGTGTACGATCCCTAGAATAGAAATTTGGTGAGATCGAGGATGGAATCGAATAGCGAATGCACTTGACCGACCCGCCGCTTCCTTGCCTTCACCCTATGACTTCAGGGTCTTTTCCTGGCTTGCCTTCATGGTCTAGACCTTTGTAATCTAAGCGGGGTGACTTGAAAGATTATGTTAATCCTTTTGTTTTATTTAGGAGAATATTAAAATAAAAAATGTTTTTCCACGAAGGATACGAAATAATTACGTAAGCAGAAGCGTTTTGGATAGAATTATCAAATAAGGGTTGGAATTATTAACGCATGAGATTAAATTATCATATAAAAATTATTATTCATGGAGGTCCAATGTTATGATTTGTTTATGTAACTATATAACTACCCGTCTATCATTGACTTCTTTTATACAACTGTAATAATTTTTATTTTATCTTTGTTCAATGTATATAGAATAGATGTGGATGAAATACCTAAAATAATAAAGTATTATATCAATAAATACCGTACAAGAAAAGATGTGTTATCAATAAATATATAAAAAAATAGGTTAACATTGATTATAATGTTTTAAAAGTTAAATTCGATTTTGCTTTCCGGGGTTTGATAAAAATAACCATTTTTCTTCAAAAGATTAAAAACATCAATTTACCTCCAAAGGTTTTATAAGTTATTTCAATTTAATTCAAAAATTTCATAAGTTGTTTCAACTTAAATACAAAAAATGTAACTTTTAAATTGAAACTGAAACAAATGATGAAACTTTTGGATTGAAATTGATGTTTTTTAAATTTTTGGAGGAAAATTGTTATTTTTGTCAAAACTTAAAGAGCAAAATTGAAATTAACTCTATTTTAAAAGTTTAACGATTGTTAGAAATGGGTGTTTTGTTTTGTTAATAATTAAAAAAAAACTAAATTTGTTGAATAGGAGGATATTTTGAGAGTTCTCTTTGGGTGTGCTATATTTATATGAAAATGTCATAACAATTTCACATTTATAGTCATGAACTAAGTGACAATACAATCGCATAATAGCTTGTACATGTGTATCATTATTCACTTCCGATTGATGATATTACAAAAGCATGTTTAACACTCTACAACTATTTAATATTGATTCAATCTTCCAGTCAATCATATGTATAATTGTGTCTAAATCATTGGTGGAAGGCTTTTTAAGTGCTAATTAACATTACTTTTCAATATGACCTTCTTTAAAAAGATGGATAAAAGTTAACTTACACGACCCAAACTCACATATTTAGATCTTTTGTGGATGATACGCGCATGGACATGAATGTGTAGGAACATGTCATGAATGACAGGTTATAAAAGAATTTTTTTGACGCCATGTGAGTCTTAACGTAAATTTGTAGCATTTATTTCGGGTTTGTTTTTTCTGTACTTTTATCAAACCCAAATGAAAGATACATAGTAAAAGTTAACATGTGACGAGGTTGTCACACAATCATGACTGTATGTTGTGAAGTTGTCCTGATATAACTATACACGTATGACATCCAGGAATTCCTTAACTAATTTCATGATTTTCTCGTTTATTTATTACAATACGATCATCAAATATAGTTTTATCTCATATTAAGTTGTCTAAAATTTTATAGAAAATCTTAAATAAATACTTAGAAATATAAGCAAATTGGATTTTAACAATATAAACTATGTCCGATAATAATTCATATTATTAATTTTAGCCAATAACACTCAACTCTCACTTTTGTTATCCATAACAGTCATGTTAACATTACCATCAAGAATTCACGCTTATATTGCACTCAAATTCACCACACTTATGATTATAAACGAAACGACATAACATACAAGTGTAATCAAGCGAAAAACAAATGCAAACCGAGTGTGAATATATGACAACTACCCTACTTAGACAGTTAGGCTACCATCAGTAATTAAAACGAAAATATAAAAATTTACCGATCAAATTAACAGTCCGAACTTTTATCCATCCGTAAATAATAATTTGAATTATTAAAACTGAATTTTCTTATTTTATAATACAAAAAAGAGAAAATGAATGAATGGGTTAAAGGCCGTCTAACTGTTTCTTTATTCCATACACTTACTCCTGACGCCGGCGATAACGCTCAACCACCGGAGCTCACAACCCCTAAACCCTAAAATTCAATAATCACAACGATCAATTCACACACCAAACTGCTTCTTCTTCAGACGCTCAAGCGATTTTGATCTCTAAAAGGTCGGATTTCCCCTTTCTTTCACTTGCTATTATTAGTAATTTCTTCCATCAAATCGGATTCGCCTTCTCAACATGCATTTGTGTTTTCTGCTTGTGTTTATGTTAATTGATCATCACCGATGAATTTGTTTGTATGATTATCCATTCCGGTATGAAATTGTGGGTTTCGGTGAATTTTCACGCCCTTTTGGTTTGTGGTTGAACATTTGAACACATCCGATACACTCGATCGAGATTATGTAGAGAGGTAACACGGTGGGTGCTTTGATTATATCCTCTTATTTTTTTAGTTCAAATTCATTGATTTTCATACTGACAGTGAGTTTGGATCCTTCCAAAATATCATTGAAATATACTGTTAAATTTGTGACGGATCGTGTACCAATTTTGAATTCAGGAACTGCAATCTTTGTCTTCAAAAGGAACTTTATAGCTTTGTTGCTGTTGGATTTTGTTTTTAATCTGCAACATCTAGTTTCCATTTGTGGTTTCTCTGTTGTTTTTGAATTGAGTGTAATATTGTGTTTTTTATAGAGTACAATGTATACACCACAGGTTACAAAGTTGAAAATGTATATGGAGCAGAATGTTTCATTTGCTCAACAATTCAACAAGAAATTTTAAGGATTTGAACTTAAAGGACTTTCTGTGAAATTTGAAACCATAATTGATGAAAACTTTCTTATAAATATACGGTGAAATTCGTTTTGCTGTGATATATTGATACGAAGCTAATCCAACTTCCAGGAATTGGAAAACTCATATTTGGAGCAACCAACTTAAAATGTCATAACTTTTGATCCTTCTAGAGATTCAGTGCCGGTGTGATGGGCCGGACTTGTGACAAGTGCCTGCACGCCGTAACCAAATTCCTTCATCTGGAACCCTGATATTGATTTAACTGTTTACCAAAATTTTGGTGATTTTGCTTTATTCTGTGTTTTTGTTTTAAAAATGTTTGAAGAGTGGATTAAATTAATTTGCCTGTTTAACTAGTTTAATTTCAATTTATTCTGTCAATTTAATTTCCCAAGATTTGGCAATAAGTGCCAAATTTTGATATCCCTAAAAAGGGGCTTCATGTAATGGTCTTCTCATCCAAAAATATATCAATTGTCCTCTCCAAGAGTGTATTCTTTCTTTTTGTGCTTCTGTTTTGCTGTCAATTACGTTAGTTGAATGATTCAAATTATATGTAATTTAAAATAACAAAACCATATGCCTTAAAGGACTCGTCTTATGTCACTACCTTATCTCTGGTTATTTTTTACAATCGTTTCCTGTTCCCATGTTTGAATCTAAATATTGAAAGTATATTGCGTTCTTTTAGTTTAGGTATTTGTTGGTTTTATGATGCTGATAATCTGACTATAAATGAAAGTATAATGACATGATTTGTAGTATATCTTATTGAGTTGCATCATTGACTTGTCCTTGGCTTCCAATTATGACTTGTATTATTAGTTCTTAGTGCAAATTACAAGAAAATCTGCACTTTTTATCAATACGTGCAGCACACTTTTTTAACCGTCTAACGCAAACTACCATTTCTTACCAATGACGCAACAACTTGTTGCATTAGATGTCATAAAACAGAAAGAATGTTGCGTTAATTGGTCAAAAACGGTAAGATGCTGCATCAAATGGTAAAGAACGGTGAGCATGTTGTATTAATTGGTTAAGAAAACGTAATACATATGATCAACTTTTCCATTTGCAGATTAATGGAGGGCGCACTCCCTATTAGTGAATATCTTATTGACATAAGGTCAGATATTGATGACAGATCAAGTGGAAAAACACCTACAGATGATCAATCTTTCCTCTTATATTTCATCATGGGCACTTATTTTGGGCCCAATCTCAAAGGTGAACCACAAAAGTCGGTTTTCCAAAGACGGGCCGAGTGTCTTCCACCATATAACTCAGAATCCCTAGCTGGTTCTTGCATGAAAACCGTTGAAGTAGAGAGAATTTACTATTACGTCCTTAGAAAAGCCGACCAATCAGTTATATTAAAGCTACATTTTCTACAACAGTTTCTTCATGGGAATCTTTCAACCTCTAAAAAATCCCAAACACTACCTTTCCCACAATTTGATGATCTTTTCCCCCCAAGTTTGCATCCTCATTCAATGTTTAAAGGTCAATATGAAGCCATTAACAACATCGTATTCATTAGTGACCCCAAAATCGAATACATTGGACCAGAGTATCTTGAAAGGTTTAAGAGGTTGACTAAACTTGAAGATGTCCGTTTGGATAAATATGACGCCATTTGCCATACATCTGTTGATGGAAAAGTTCTATACAATATCGAGTTGCAGGAGGACGAATATCATAAAGAATTAAAATCATTATCTTATGATGACACCCCACCTATGCGAAGTGCACATGGAAATAATAATGATACTCCAGTTTCTGAGTGTTTGACAAACAATGGTACGCCAGCTGTATGTGGTTCTGGTGATGGTGAGCCGACCGGAATGAAAACAAGTGACTTGGCTGAACATGGGTCAGATATGATATTTATTCCTTCTAAACCGAGCACGGAAGAGTGGATTAATATATTGAATGCAACCAAAAATGGATGTTTATTGACTGGAAGTGCTACAATGGGTCAAATTGGTCATAATATAGGAAGCATTGACATTGGGGAATGCGAAGATTCCTACCTATTTCGTGTGTCTCTTCCTGGTGTTAAAAGGGATGAAAGTAAGTTCCTCTGTGTGTGTTATAAGTGATTTTGTGATGTTGAATTATCAGAATCAGATAATCAACTATAATAAAACTGGTTGTTTTATATATTGTTTAGATTTATTTAAGTAGACAAAAAATTAATTTTCCAAAAAGAACAATCCTGTGTATTAGGTAAAAGAAGCCTTTGATAATTGGTCTTGTTACAACTAGTACGGAACTTATTGACCCCTAAATAATCAAAAGTAAGGGTGTGCATAGGTCAGTTTGGTTGGCTTATGGCCTATGGGTTAAAATCGAACCTATAACTGATATTTTAACTTTATCATGTTTTGGTTGATTCATTTTTTTGGAAAAGTTTGTTCTATTAATTCGGTTGACCATCTGTTAACCACCCGCTTTGGACGTGAGTGGATTAAAGCTAATTTCAGTTAACAAATCCAATTATAGCAGTCCTTTTACTTTATAAAGGAGAATAAGCGAAAACTAGTACTTATTTATTAAATTATTATAATAAAACCTTTCTGACATGTTATATAAGTTGGTTTTTATGCTGGTTTGGTTTGTTTTGGTTATACATATGACCATAACAGAAGCATAAAAATCTGTTATGAAAAAAATCTTGAACGAACCATCTGTTTCTTAATCTGTTTTGTTATTTCGTCCACACCCCGAATCAAAGGACATAATTTGTGGGTGCAGGGGAATTCAGTTGTGAGGTTGAAGATGATGGTAAAGTATCTGTAAGGGGAGTAACTGTTACTGGTGAGAAAACCGTGTGCAGATTTGATCAGATATTTGAGATGCAGTCTCAGAACCTCTGTCCGCCAGGTCACTTTT
The DNA here is from genome assembly GCA_025506505.1 of Flaveria sonorensis. Taxonomy (NCBI): domain Eukaryota; kingdom Viridiplantae; phylum Streptophyta; class Magnoliopsida; order Asterales; family Asteraceae; genus Flaveria; species Flaveria sonorensis. The sequence goes on along the minus strand of CM046440.1, from coordinate 62,556,089 downwards.
CTGTCTCATTTAAGCTGCCGGGTCCGGTTGATCCGCAACAATTTTCTGGGAATTTTGGTACCGATGGGATTCTGGAAGGAATAGTGATGAAAGCACCAAAAAAGATGAAAAGATGATTAAGATATTCCATGCTGATGCATTTACTGGTATGTCTTGTATATTTCATCATGTTTTTTTTTTAAATTAGGATTTCGTGTTTTCTTTTAGTTAGATATGTTGACTAGTTATGAGTTATGATGATGGCGTACGTTGGTCGGGTGACAGACAGTGGGTATGAATAGAATTACTTGGTATCATTTGTACTCGTCACAAATTCTATTTTGATATATAGAATAGATGGTATAGTGACTTGTTAGTAGAAGTGGTGAAATGGGCGGCCAGTGTAACGGGTCAAAACCTTTGTTTTGTATAGGTAGGAACACCTGGAATGCTTTCTTTTATAAGCATTTAGGTATGTTAGGGGGTAATATGCATTGGGAAGGCACTAGAATACATCCCGAATCAACCCGTACATGGGCTATTATGTACAAAACTGTTATCTCTACTTACTACGTTAGTTATTTCCTTAAAAGTCTGATATTGAAATAAACAGAAGTCATTGATGATGACCCTACAGCCCAGGATGCTGATCTACTTGTGTATTGATGACCATGCCGAAACACTGGTTAGTGTAACTTGTTTAGTAAAGCAGGTCGTGTTCAAGTTGATTTGTCTAACCCGGCTAATAAAGGACTCTTGTTTGGGTTGCACTAATGGGCCAACATGTTTAACTTTAGAAATAAATAATAAATATAGGTATTTTAAAAGTTCAGAAACCAACATGTTTATGACCCGTTAAACCCGTTTGCCACTTTATTACCACCCGCCAAGTTGTTACCGCCTGTCAGCCTATTTGATTCGTTTAGATAAACGGGTTACAAGGGTTGTGTGAGGATTACATTGTTATAAGTGTATATGGATCATGCTTGATGTCTTTCACACAAATATACACGAGTCGTGTTCGAGATCATCAATTTTAACCCGCCAACCTTCACCCTAGTATATTGATGTGACCATTACTATAGTTTCATTGAAATATTATCATTATGATTAATGCTGTATTAGTTTGAAAATATTTGGTCTAGTGAGCTTATTTTTGGATAAATGAGTAGTATTTTGACATCAATCCATTGTTTACTTTTGGTAAGACCAAGTCCGAATTACTCTGGTCCAAACACGTTTGACTTGATTGTGATACTCAGAAGTCAAAACTATAGAATTCAAACACCAAAACCATGATTGTGATCTCTTATTAACTCTCCTCTTTCTCCCACCACTACCACCGCAAAGTCCTACCCAACTGAATTCCTTCAAAAAGCCGCTAGAGGCTAGAACCGCCACCCCCTTCTCCAACATCGAATTCTCAAACATGTGATGAAGATATGATGCTGTGAAACTGAGAATCGACTTAGAGTTTTTCTTTATTGTCGCTCCTAGCCCATGTAATTGTGGATTTACGGGAGTGTAATCTAGCCAGATATACGTCCGGAGGATTCTTTGAAGAAATTGGATCAACGGTTAACCAATGTGAGAGGAGGAATTGACGAGATAGATATTTGATTTCTCTGTAGAAAGAATGTCGCTGTTAACAATACGAAATCAGTTTTAAATACAAAACCGTAAAATGCATGATGTATTTTGTGACAAAGTTAAAGTAGCATGTATAAGTTGTTATACAGTCTTAATAGTTTTCTCGTTTTGTATTAAGCTCATTCTATTGTGATTTTCTGCTAAAATTCTTTTCCTCTAATTAACATACTATTTTAAAATATCCTTTGTGGGTTTCAATTGCTTTCAGATTATAATCAGCAAGTTTTTTGGGTGTGAGTACATTAGGTGTTGTCCCACATTGGAACTTGAAGAAACGAGGGTGGGTTAATTGGGTTGGTGTTGGTTTGTTTTGTTGTGTTCATAAGAGGAGATGGTTGGCATCTCCCTGATAGGGACGGGAAACACATCTGGTTAAGGCTGACCATTTCGGTGGATCTCTAAGTCAATTTTTTTTTATCATACATGTTATATTATGAACTTGATTGACGTCTAGAATTTTACTTAATAAATTTTGTTTTTCAAACTAAATCCTTTTAAAAAGTTTGATAAAATTAAACGCTTTTTAGTTATATGAACCAACAGCAAGTTAGAATAACGAAATCCACTGTTTTATAGAAAGTTGTCTAATAGTTACAATTGGTTTTGCCTGCACGTAACGATGACTCAATTTCAAATTAAATTTATAAGGAAACATAGGTAGAAACAAATACATCGTAAATATATATTTGGAATTTAAAAGAACATTAGGTTGTTGTGAGATAAACAAATAAAGAATCATCGTAATCATCACCAATTTTTATTGTATTGATAAGATGCTCGTTGGAAGTAAGATTTGTTCTTATCGGATTAGAAATTCAAACGGGCCAAAAACCTAAAACATATCAAAAAGTTACGCGGGTCAATAAAATTGTTTTGGATCTGAAAGTCAAACTGGTTAGAAAATTTGTTTTATGTTACAAAGTCAAATGGGTCAAAAACCAAAAAAAGTTCAAAAAGTCAAAAACATTAGGACTTTAAATGGATCAGTGATGATAAGCAGGTCAGAAGTTGCTACAGTTCAAAAACATTAAGAGGGTCAAACATGTTAAATGGATCAGAATAGCTTAAACGAGTTAGAAATGTTAAACGGGTCAAACATATTGGCCTTATGCGTGTCATATGGCCATTTTACACGGATTTTCATAAACGTAATATGTGTCATATTTAACGTGTTAGAGCATTCAAGATTCATTTTTTATTTTTATTTATATAATTACACTAAAAATTATTTTTTTTTCTAATAAAATAATATTTTTTATATATTTATCATTACTTTTTCTCTCTATTCAACTCACAACCACTTAAAATATATTAAAAACATTATAGGGTTTTGAACAGTGTTTTCCAAAAATACAGATTAAACAGTACATTTTTTATATCCTTCACTCACAACCACTTATAACCATACAATATAGGTATAATTTCATATATATCCTTACAAAACCTATAAAATATCACATATATCCAAACTAAATTTTAAATTTCGTATATATCCTTACCTAATAATATTTCACTAAATACAAACTTTACCCTCTAAAAATATACCGTTCAAGAAATTTATTAGGTCTATGATAACATCTTCAATAATCATCGCAAAAAGTTTGGAATTCTTCGATGCTCATAACAGATCTTCATTCGGTGCTTAAGTATTCTCCCATCTCCTCTATTATTGTTGCTCATTCGATTACTACTACTCCAAACGCTTCAGTTCTTTAGCCTCTTCTGTGTGCTACTGTATTCTTCATGTGCTCATTAGGTCGATCTTCTTTATGTTTGTTACTTAAACTCAAGTTTTAACAGTTCTCCATCAACTATTGACTCTAAATTCTCATGGGAAAAAAAGTATATCTTAGCTGTTGATTACTCAAAAATATAGAAATGGTTTTTCCGATGTATTTATTTTCAGGTTTTATTTCTCATGTTTAGTTATTAGTAGTTTATTGTAAATGGGTTGACGTTTTTTCTTTCCACTTAACTATCCAACAAAATTGAGTATTACCTGCTTCGTTTTTTATTGTGAAAGTTCATACATTTGATTTATTATTTATTATATAATGATTTATTGTTTAGATTACTCAGAAAAACAGCAAGAACAAGCATCTTAACAAATGCAAAATAAAAATAAAAAATAAAATAGAAGATAGGTAAAATGAAAACTTAAAGTTCATAAAAAGTTTTAAGGGTAAAATAGTCATATTACGAATTAAATATATTAAAATGGATATGGTATTTTAACTATTTTAAAGGGATATATATGATATTTAAATTTTTATTTGGATATATATGATATTTATCAAGTTTACGAAAATATATATGAAATTCAATATATAATATAATATAATGAACACACTCACGTCAATTTAGAAAACGAAGTGTGAATGCTTTTAAAAACCCAAAAATAGTTTTAGATAAATTTAAGATAAGATATATGTGGTCAATGAGTCAAAAGATAAAAGAAAACCAATCAAGTGTACCTCTTGTGGTATGGTTGATCCGTTGAGCTATCAATGAAGCTATAGAGATATTAAAAGAAAAAAAAGTTCGTGCTAACATTTAAAATTTAATACATACTAATAAAATATCTTTAATGTGAATATTATTGATTTATACATTGCATTGCAATTACTTATAATAGTTTTAACTATATATAAACGTATAAACGATACCTGTTATATTCATTGTTATAGATGCTATTTTAGCTGTATGTTTGTACATAAATCTAAGTTGGTGTTTTTATATGGTTTGCATGAGCTAAAATTATGTAGAGGAAATAGCTTATGTATAATCAAGTTACCTTTTATGAAGTTTGGTTAAATGTGTATGTTGCAGCGCTTAGTAGGGTAAACTGAGCATGTATCGCAGGTGGTCATTGTCATTGAATATATAAACATCAATGAAATAAAGAGAATTTAGAGTGCAAACTTTATTTAAGATATTTTAGAATTTCCTATTGCCTTGCATTGTATTAATTACAGTTTGTGGTTTTGATTTCTTAATTATTTTACTTTTTATGTAATGAAGAATTAAAATTTTTCGTTGCTTATGAATAACATCAATTAGTTGCACTTCACCTATTTTGGGTAGGGTGTAACAATTACAATTTTATATAACCATTAAAATAAATCTACACATAATGACCAAGATATAAATATTTATCAACCATAAAACTACATACTTTTGATAAATGAGTCGTAAATATGTCGGGTCGACATGTTAACCACTTTAATACGTGTAGTTAAGTGTCTTATGTATGTCATAAACGGGTTAATCTGATTGAACCCTTCTAGACATATTTTTAATCATATTAAGATGTCGACTGCTTGTACCCCAAGGCCCAAACCCCTTCATCCGAAACACTAATCTGTCAAAAATTCATGTCATTTAATATCGTGTCATTAGATCGTCATAAAATAAAATATCAGTTTTATGTAAAGTAAAGACAGAAAGAACATTAAGAAAAACACAATACTACAAATAGTGCAAAGAGTTTTCGATTAGGGTTTCTTTCCGAACCCAAAGGAGCAAGGCTTCTCTTCATTCGGAACAGAGATCAATAGAGCATCATCATCATCATCATCATAACAATGGCAAATGGTTCGTATAAACTATAATCTCAATCGATTGCGTTAAACTGCTATTGTGAATTTGCATATGTTAACCTACACAACACATTATATCATTCTGATTTCAATTTGTTTGCAATTGCTTACAGCATCAGCGCCATCTCGTTCATTCCTGCAAGTGGCAGCTACTGAGGAGGCTGTTGCACCGCCTCTAAGAGTTGTTCAGATGGAAGGATTGGTACTTAATTTTCTCTTAATTTGTTGGTTATTGTAGTAATTGATTCATGTTTTTGTTTCTGTACATGTGTGTGTGCTATTAGAGGTTAAAGTAGGGAATATAACTTATAAGTTTCACATCGGTTGAGGGTAGAACGAAACCTTTCTTGTAGTGTTTTGCTTGAGCAAGCAACTCGTCGGGTGAAAATAAATTCGTGAGTTCCTGAATGGATAACCCATCGGGGGCAAAGCGAATAATATCTTGGTACGGTTTACTCCGGCTGTTACTGGCTTGTGATTTATAATGAGTCTGATGATATTAATAAAGCCAAGATTATAAAGTTGTGGAAAAAACCAGTGTTTGGGTGACCGAACCGGTTTGCATCAGTTCGTTTTGGAGAGGTTTGACCTGCCGGTTTGTCTTGAATTGGTGGTCGAACCTGAAACCGGACCGGTGGTCGGACCGAATTTTGTTTTTTTTTTGTTTTTTAAAGTTTTTTTGGATTTTAATGGGTAAAAACGACGTCCGATCCGGTTTTGAAAACATTGGAAAAACAATCAAACAAGTTAGCGATAAAAAATCAAACAAGACATCAACTTTTAGGTTGTTATTAGTTCTATTAGGATTAATTTACTATGGATTCACCACAAGCTTATTTTATCGCCAATGTTATGTAGGTTACTAGAGGCACCGATTCTTGTGCTTCATAGGCTAAAATGTAACAAGTGACACCCTTCTCATCTGTTTGCAAATTAATGTTGTGAACAGGTTATATTAAAGATCATTAAACACTGCACAGAGTTTTCATCTGCTCTTGTGACTGGGCAACTTCTTGGATTAGATGTTGGCAGTGTTCTTGAAGTTACCAACTGCTTCCCCTTTCCAGTATGTTATGATGTCATTGTTTGCTTCTTTTTCTAGATCATGATTTTTTATTATTATCTTTACTATGATTCTTTTGTACAACTGTTGTTTAACCCCTAGAAGTGACAGATTCGTGATGAAGATGAGGAGATTGAGGCGGAAGGTGCTAACTATCAGCTTGAGATGATGAGATGCCTCAGGGAAGTTAATGTTGACAATAACACTGTGGGATGGTGAGTTCATAGGCTTTATTTATGTTTATAGAAGTTTGAATAATTACGCAAAAACGTTTGCTTTCTTTACATGAGTATATTGTTTTTCATTTCTTTTATTAATTTTGATAAATTATGAGAGCTGAATGTATTTTGAATAAATCCGCAGGTATCAATCAACTTTATCAGGTTCTTATCAGACTGTGGAACTGATTGACACCTTCATGAATTACCAGGTAATGTGATTCTTTGGTTTTATTTTGTTTTTTTTCAGTGGTGCTTGCATAACTTTTAAATGCATTATTTCCTACATAACTATAATTTTTTGGTTGCAGGAGAATATTAAACGATGTGTGTGCATTATTTATGATCCCTCTAAGTCCAACCAGGGTGTTCTGGCTTTGAAGGCCTTGAAACTTTCTGATTCTTTCATGGAGCTGTATCGCAACAATGAATTCAATGGAGAAAAGTAAAGCCTACTCTATTACATATTTATGGGTTTGCTTGCAAGTTTAGTCTCATTTTCTTTGTTTTTTTTGATCTTTAGGCTGCGCGAGAGAAATCTAACATGGGTAGATATCTTTGAGGAGATACCTGTATGTTCTGATACAAAATTTTTTAAATTCTGAACCAGTTTTTTCTATTACTAACTAATACATTGAATAACGCTTTTCTCTGATGCTATCTTTCTTCTTGATGGTTTCACATGTGACAGATCAAGGTTACAAATTCAGCCCTTATCAGTGCATATATGACTGAACTAGAAGCTGATTCACCTGTAACTCAGGTTTTCTTTTATACCCTCTTCTGGGAAAATTTACAGTTTTTCTTATCGTCACTTTATAAAAACATTGTGTAATTGTGATTTTGTTATATTTAGTCTGATTACGATAAGCTACAATTATCAACAAATCCCTTCATGGAAAGGAACATGGAGTTTTTAGTTGCATGTATGGATGATCTCTCAATGGAACAACAAAAGGTTGGTTTCTTTTTCAGATGGCGGTTTTATTCACCCCTTTTTGGCATGTTAAACACAATGACACCAGTAATTTTTGTTTTTCAGTTCCAATTTTATTATCGCAATTTGTCACGCTAGCAAGCCCAACAACAAACATGGCTTCAAAAGAGAAGGTACCTGCATTTGATATTTTAATAATGTTACTACAGATGCTTAATAATTAAGAATTGGACCTGTAAGCACGTCTAGAATGTGTGTATATTCACTTATTTATTTATTTTTATATATATTGGTTATTATAACAAAATCCTGGTGTATTTTTTTGATAGGGCTGAAAATATGGCACGTAAGGCTGCAGGAGAGGAACCTTTGCCCGAGGAAGACCCTTCAAACCCTATTTTTAAGCCTCTCCCTGAGCCATCACGATTGGATAGTTATCTGATAACAAATCAAGTTTCCAACTACTGCAATCAAATCAACAGGTATGTTTTTTCAAAATTAATTAGTGATCAACTGGTCTTTGGAATTGTATTCATGAGGGTGATTGTAAGTGATACATTTTCCGAGTCATGAAAGTTTCTTTACAATATGACACTTAGTATAATGAGTATAATGTTAGATCCTTAGTAATCATGATAGTTAAATGCTGGTCTTTCATAGGGCCAATGTTTTGTTACTATATGCCTAACTCCCTAAAGATCCTCTAAAGATATAAAGGAACCAGGTTTAGGTGGTAAAACAGGTTTGGACTTTTTTCATGATTTGGGTTGAAGCAAGTTGGGTTGAGTTGACCCTGCCATCTTTTGTCGAAAAGTTCTTTTATAAACAGTTGGAGCGTCGAAGTATGAATACCAAATTGATATTGTTCAATAATAATATAAGTTCTTGAATAAAATGATTTTGGATGGTCTATGTATTAAAGGTAAGTTTTGGGGCATTTGACGGGTTTTACTGCATTCCTTTTGAGCTATTTTTATTATTTCACCTGCTTGACTTGTTGGTGATAAAACATAAACCAAAATCATTTCAGTCACAAGAAATGGGTCGTAACTGCTACCTTTAGAATAAGGTCCCCACTATAATGACACCAATGCACAAGCTGGTAAATTTAGCTGTGAATGATGCATGGTTCAGGGGATTCTTGTGTTTTTGTTTATTTTTCATGTTATTTTGATCACAACTTGATCTATACTTGTGTGGGAATGCAGTGTTGCAGGGCAGAGTTTCAGCAGATTATATTTGATGAAGGCAGTACATGAAAACTGATGATGTACCGAAGCCATGAAGCTTCAATTCTTATAGCTGTGAAATTGGGTACGAGCCACTTGGTTACGTTGTCTCGTATTTTGAATTTTACTTGTCTCCTTATTGTAGGAGAATTTTGATGAAAAAACTGGTTGGAAACATACCAGTTTATTTTGCAGCAGGGTAAGCACTCTATACGATTAGGGTAATTGTTGATTATGAAGGCTTATGTTTATTTCCACACTAGTGATAGTCACACATCCACCATCTGAATGATTGTCGAGGAGTTACCGTCAACGATGTACCATTGGTTGACAAAGTAATTCGATCCCAGAAGGGTATGAATTATCATGTTCCTGCACTTATCATTGCACTGTTTTTGCGTACACCGTGATTGCAATAGATGCTGCTGTTAATGAATGGAAAATGTGTTTTGGCGTACACTGCGATTGCAATTGATGTTGCTGTCAATGAATGAAAATTTTGTAAATGAGAAGCTTGAAATAAATTCATATTTGTTAAGAACTCTGATTACATTAGACCATGTAAGGCGGTGTATGTTTACAATGGTGGGTTTGTTCTGGTCTATCGCATTCCTGCAAGCGGTAGTGTGGTATAGACTTCAATGTATGGCGTTTTGATCTCCAGAACTTATTATGAATTTACCACAACGAAGAGACTATTAAGTGATGCCTATAGGTGTGGAGGCAAGTTGTATTCAGTATATGACCCTAAAGGGTCTTTGCGTATGTATATTATGCTCATATTACTTGAGGCAAGTTAAAAGAAAAACGTGTTTACCTGACACGTTAACCGGCCAGTGATAGCCTGCCTCGTCCTTAAGACATTGTAGGCAAAAGGGCTAAAAGTTCATATTTCACATGTTTCTAATTGAAATAGTGAACGAATATATCTGCTTCAATTTTTTCTTTAAGTATCTTAGCTATTTCTATTTAAGCCCTTTATGATTACATAAAGCTTTAAGCTCTCCTACATACCGCTATATGTCTATAGCATACTATTAATTTATAAACATTGAACAAAGTCTGACTTTTTCATTTTCCCTATACTCGAACTCAAGAATGTTGATGTTGATTTCTTGAATTACAGCATGGAGATTTCGTCCTCGTGCTGTCAGTTGTTTCATATTATTTTGAACCACCGAGGGAAAGTGCGATGTTTGTATGATATCTAGCTCTGTAGCTACTTCTTCATTGTTGGCCTATTCTTTCCAATTTGATTCAAGCATCGCATTGCAAGGTTAGCTAAAACCATAAGCTCCTCCCTTGTACCCTCTTTAATCACTATTTCATTAAAAATAGTAACAACTTTCCCTTCTTCCATTGCCAACACAAAGTGTGCAACTAAACTTTTATGTTCACCGAAACTAGTTTGGGAAATTGGTCTTTCTCCTGTTAACAATTCCACCATAACAACTCTAAAACTATAAACGTCACTTTTTTTAGTGAATTGACTGGATTGAAAATACTCGGAATCTAGGTAGCCAAACGTACCTTTGACTAAAGTAGTCAAGTGAGTTTGATCCACTGATACAAACCTTGAAGTTCCAAAGTCAGAAATTTTGGTTCTATATTTATCATCTAAAAGTATGTTAGTTGTTTTTATGTCCATGTGATATAGCGGAATGAAAGTTGCTGAATGCAAGTAAGCAAGGGCTTGTGCAACCTCAATAGCGACTTCTAACCTCATGGTTAAAGAAAATGGGAACTCGTCACTCTCGTCATGAATACGATCATACAATGTTCCATTTGAAATGACTTCAGAAACTAACAAAGGAACCTTCGTCTCTAAGCAACACCCCAATAGCTTGACCACATTCCTATGATTAACTTGTGAAAGAATAACAACCTCGTTAATGAACTGTTCTAATTGGCTTTCATTAGCTAACTTTGATTTTTGACTGCTACAATTCTTCCATTAGCTAACTTACCTTTGTAGACTATACCTTGGCCTCCTCTTCGAATAATTCTATTCTCGTTGAAGTTGTCGGTGGCCTTTGCTAACTCACGTGATGTGAAAAGTATGGTTTTATCAACTAAAGACGGGTCAATCTCTTCTTGTTGCTTCTGCAGTAAACCACCGTTTATACGTTTAAAAAAGCTCTTTCTTCGTTTTTTTTATTGTTTTCTTGATTAGTTTGTAAGATGTATAGATTATTGCTATTAAACCTAGACCCGAGGTTGTTATTATAACACCTGAATGAACACCAATAGAAAACAGAAAATTAGTTAGTAAGTTGCTTAAAATAATATGAAAAATCAATACTATTTACACTCACTAAAAATCATTATATGCATGCTTAATTTGTTAATAGAACGTATTTAAACGAATTTTAACAGCTAGCTATGAACTAATATAGGATGTAAATATATTTTTATTTTTATTTTTTTCATATACTTGCTCCTCGTTTGTAACTGTTATTTACAATTGGGTTATTGGATTTTTGTTATCACAACTTTCATTTATTGGCCGGCTAATTACAACTAAAGAAATATTTACAGACACTTTCAACTTTGAGTTTTTTTTTCTTCAACGATCTCTTACTAACTGAGAGTTAACACCCGTTAGTTTTTTTTGATGAAATGTGACCAACTTTAAGCTTATTTTCAACTCCGCCACCGCTCAGCCTCCATCATGTTTGTTTTCCGGTGTCTAACCTCCATCGTCACCTGGAATCTACTTTCTAATGAGTCGAGTGGTCAGATCAGGAGGTAAAGATTGACGGCTTTCGGGGTGCAGAAGTTTCAGATTAACGGACCTGATGGTAGATATCAACTTTCTGCTAAGTGACTTGGCCACATAACAGTCAACGTTATCAAAAAACTAACAAGATTAACTCTCAGTTAGTAAGGAATCGTTAGAGAAAAATAAGCTTAAAGTTAGAAGTATTTTTAAATATTTCTTGAGTTGAGATTAATCCTGTCAAAAAAATGAAAGTTTGGAACCCTTTATAATTTAAGTATAAGTTATTATTTTTATAAATTTTCAGAACCAATTTGCAAACAAATATTATTATTAATTTTAACTCGTTTTATTTTACGAACGTTATATAATTTTTTTTAATAATTTTGCAACGTATTGCGACCAAAACTAAAAGCTCGTAAACTTTTTTTTTTGACTGTTTTAGGAATGAAATATAATTTTTGTTCAGTTTACTGTCTTTTCACATATTTTCGACCGGTATTTATAATCATATTTTAATTATTTTTTAATATTTTTGCTACTATTTTACGATTGAATCTAGACGGGTCCCATCAAGATTGACGCTCGTGGTCTGATCACTGCTACCCCGAACGGGGTTTAGGCAGTGATCAGAGATCACTGGCGTGTTAAGCGTGATTATTTGTTACTTCAAGCTTACACTCAATACTTCTTGATGGTCGAGTGCTGATAGATATGGGGCCGATGAGTTTCAATCAACGGTGTACCATTCGTTGACAGAACAATCTGCACCAATTTCAAAAGGGTATGGGATCCTGACGTTGCCGCATGTATCATTGCACCCAGGTTTGGAGTACTTGGGGAATGCTAGTGATATTGTTGTTAGTGAAAGAAAGATAAGTTAATAGTAAGGTTGAAATGATTTCATTTTGTTAGAACATTGAGAATGTAATGATATGATGTGATTATGTTTATATTGGACTGCATGATCGTGATTAGAACCTACTTAAAATTCTGACCATGTTAACTAACAAGATAATTACAATCAACTTAACAAGGGTTAGCTAACTTATGGTTCATGGTGCCGTCCCGGCTATGGGAATGGGGGAAAACACAGGGAAGACACGTGGAGGGTGGTGATTGACAGCAAAGGTGATGATGATGGCCTTGTAATGATGAAACCTAGTGAACATTCAGTTGTGGGGAAGAAACACACAAAAGAAAAGCCATAGTGTCTTGGAAATTTGACTCGGGGAAACCTGAAGACACTACCTGCGTTTGAGGAAAACGGAGAAATCCGGGAATCGGGATGACCGTGTGGCCTCTAACAGCTTAATTCAAGGATGAGAAATTATTAGTTTGTTGAGTTTCATTTTATTGAACAACAATGAAATTTTATTAATACAGCCAGCAGACAGCCGCACATGATACAAAATATACCACACAAAGTAATACAATATCGTACCCACCGATATGCCCTAAAACACCATTTGTTAAATTACCTCAAACTTTTTTTTAACTTTAAGTTTGATAAATAATGTCAAATAACTCTTGTTGGGTATGAGAGTCATAATAGGACGAGTCTTGTTAAATCATATTTAGGTCTTTTTATGGTAGATTTGATTAACTATGTCATGAATGATTGATACCATGAGGGACAAAGTGTGAATATATTTCTAAATACTTCTTTCTTAATTTTACTATGGATTTTATTTTTAAATTATTATTTTCCGATTATATATGCTATGGGTTTTAAAGATTTTAAATTATTTATCTAGATATATTCTTTTGATTTTGCTTCAGATTTTATTAAATTATTATTAGTGATATTTAAAATGTGGCCATTCACATATTTCCCTTTCTTAATATCATTAGTTACATGGGGGACCCGCATAGACCCAAAAAATTTAATAGTTTATAGAGCAAAATTTTATAAATTTGTTAAATTTTAGCTTAATTTTGATTAGAATGGGGGCACTTTTATTAGAAAAAGGGGCATTTTTTAACAAGCCGGGGCACACTTTGTTCGAATTTCAATCAAAATTTTAACTCTTTATTTTTGCCCCCCGTGACTAAAAATTCTGGCTCCGTCACTTCATATTTTACCTTTCATAAACATATATATTACGTATTTATTCATGTTATTAATATTAACTTATTAAATCACTCTTACCCTTATGTTTACTAAGAAATTTTTACATATTTCCTTTCCAAAGACCATCAATTGCATATTTATTCAAGTTCGAGGCTTTTGTAAAAATAAAAAAAAATAAAATTACATCTACATATATAATAGTTTAAAACTATCAAAACAACAATCATCAATAATCAAAGTTACATCTTCAAATTCAAAAACAATTGTCAAAGTTTTATACAACTACAATACCAAAAAGTCAATATGTATAAATACTTTAATAAAAATAAGACTAAAAAAATCATTTAATAAGTTTATTTTAAATTATATGGATAAGTATGTTATATGTATATGTAATTTATTTTTTGGCTTCGAGAAATATGTAATTTAAGGTCTTAAGAAATAAGAAATATGTAAAAATCCCTTTAAAAGATTTCTTTTCTGATTTTGGTACTATTTTAATATATTATTTTTAAATAATTTATTTTCTTGATTTTGCTATGGATTCTATTGAATTATATTTAGTTACTTTTTCAATATTTATTTTCTTAATTTTGCTAAGGATTGCATTTAACGTAGGGTATAACTAGCTAAGAGCATTCACAGTAGGTTCTCATATTATTGTTAGTGTGTTTCATATATTATAAAGTATAGTTATGAGTGATAACTGAATCAGTAAATAATTGATATAACAAATAGGTGAAGTGTGAATAAAGAAAATTTTTTTGGACCATTAGTTGTTTGACATGTTTCATGTCGGTGGGCAGCCCACCAACCTTGTTTTTAATGGTTAAGTAAATATATTGACGAGGAAGGAACATAAACTCGTAAAATCTAGGTGCAAACATTGCTCTCATGCTTCTCTTCAGTGCAATTGGACGTGTAATAGACTAATATAGGAGTTCTTTGTCTCCTTTATATCATTGAAACGTTAATTCAAAAGTTATGGACATATATCAAAATGTTGCTGATGATCTAGATAAATTAGATGATCTTGTAAAAGATTATGTAGTTCATTAAAGTTTTATTATTTCTAATCCTTATTCTTTTGGATATTTCTGAAAGATTTGGTCAAGTTAAAATGTTTCTTGGATTGTTAGGTGGCTTAATTTTTTACATGAGCAATGTTTTGACTTTTGACATTTTAATTTTTTCATAAATTCAATCTTGCATGAACCATGCTTTTTGGATTGTTAAATGAACCGTGTTTTGATGTTTAATTATTTTAAGAATTCAGTCTTTCATAAACCATGTTTTTTTAATGAGGTAACAAGAAACAATTACATTTAATTAGTGTAAATTACACGGATGGTCCATGTGTTATATCCAAATTACAGTTTTGGTTTTCAGGTTTGCGAAACTATAAGCTCAGTCTTAAAGTATGTATAAACATAACATGTCTGGTTCCTGCGTGGGATAAAATGTTAATTTTTCTGTTAAGTTTTTAAAATATGACCAACATACCATCAAACTTAAAAAAAGTAAATGATTAAAAAACTGATTTTAGTGTCATTATTTTAAATTTATTTTAATAACACAAATATATATATAAAACCCAACCCCGACCCCACCCTATATGCTTCCGATCAATATACGACTTCTTCCACCACCACCACCACTGCAGGCGGACCTCCACCACCGCTACTTCCGGCAGGCCGCCACCACCACCTGAAACCCCCCCTCTCTCTCTCTCACTCACACACGCACACACACACACACACATATCTCCCTCCCCAATCTATCTCCACCCATCAAGATGTCTTCTCTGATCGACAACACACACAACTTTTGATTTCACATCAATCGAACAACCACCGCCATCAAGATCGATTAATTTGGTGGTGCGATGTGTGTACATGTGGGTGGTGGTGCGATGGTGTGATGTACAGGTGGGTAGTGGTGCGATGGTGCTGCAATGGTGTCGTGCACCTGTGGTGAGATGGTGCTGCAACAGCGTGGTGTATCGGTGGTGCAATGATGGTGCGTGGTGTACCGGTGGTGTAACAAAAAATAATAACTCTCCATCCATGTCAATGACCAAACCTGTTACTTTTATACATACTTTAGGACTGAGCTTGTAATTTTTTAAACTTAAAGAAACAAAATCACAATTTATACATACCACAGAGAGCATCCGTGTACTTTACTCTTTCCTATAAGTTAGTCACTTTTGTTTTGGTGAACCAACAATTTATTTGGGCTGCAATATGGTTAACTAATTATATATTGGGCAATTAGATACAAAACATAATTCATGAAATAATTAAATGTAACTGTTTCTTGTTGCATCATTAAAAAAACATGGTTCATGAAAGACTGAATTCTTAAAATAATTAAACATCAAAACACGGTTCATTTAACAATCCAAAAAGGCATGGTTCATGCAAGACTGAATTCATGAAAAAATTAAAACGTCAAAAGTCAAAACATGATTCATGTAAAAATTTATGCCACCTAACAATCCAAGAAACATTTTAACTTGACCAAACCTTTTCAGAAATATCGAAATTAAAACAATAAGGATTAGAAATAATAAAATATTAATGAACTACGTAACCTTTTACAAGATCATCTAATTTATCTAGATCATCAGCAACATTGATGGATATCCTTGCCTTTTGAATTAACGCTTCAACGATATAAAGGAGACAAAAAACTCTTATGTTAGTCTAATACACGTCCAATTGTACTGAAGAGAAGCATGAGAGCAATGTTTGCACCTAGATGTTACGATTTTACATTCCTTCCTTGTCGATCTATTTACTTAACCTTAAAGAAAACAACATCGCTCGGCTACCCACCGACATGACACGTTTCGAATACCTAATGGTCCACAATTTTTTTCTTTATTCACACTTCACCTATTTGTTATATCAATTAATTACAGATTTAGTTAACAAGGAGGTGCTCCACGTAATGGTAGTGTGCACACTACAATAATAAGATCCTCTAGCTACGACATCTTGAAGACCTATAGCGACGATTTGTCGTCGCTATAGCCGAAAATGAATTATACAGACGACATTTTGTCGCTAAAAGTCATCGGTATAGATTCATCGTTATAGGTTAAAAATATCATCGCTATAAGAATCGTCAGTATAAGTGGACCTATAGCAACGACATATAATCGCTATAAGTCAGTGCCAATTCCTGGTTTTAATAAAAAATAAAATGATTTATTTATTGAATTTTAACTTATAGCAACGGACATGTGGTCGCTATAACTTAATGTAAAAAATTAAACAAATCATATTTTATCTATAACGACGATATGTAGTCACTATAAGCTTATATATAAATTTTTTAATTAAATTAAACTTATCCATGTGGTCATATGGTTTGATAAATTAAGTGTTTGATTTAAATGAAAGAAGTTGCTTATTGAAGAATATATGCTTATGAATTCATTTGGGACCCATTAATTAGAGATATACAATGAGTCAATTTAGTTGTATTTAAATTATACAATATAATGTATTTTTTAAGGAAAAAATGACATTTTATCAAACTTTAAGACACTTACCTAGGGCCAATTTAGATATTTAATAATTTTAGCATTAACTATATTTTGTCTAACATATTATTTAATATTGTTCACAGATTAAATATAAAAATTAATAAAGTATCAAATAAATGCATGTGATATTTATGACTATATTTGTATATATAATTTTATCAATATTTTATGAGTTCAAAAATATGATTATTGCACTAAAACTTTAAAGCTCCCATTAAGTAACTTATTTACTGATAGTTTAGTTGGAAAAATAATTTTTTTTTGAACGGCCAACGATTATTATAAGCGCGATCATCCTGGTAAATCTAATGGTGAAAGGTCACTTACTTCCGCGAACATAGACAACGTTGGTGACTCAACACGCCCACCATTCCAGAGATACCTACCACTTAAAGGCTCACTGTGGTAAAACTTCTGGCCCAATTAGAACATATTGCACCAAATGAGTCTCGAACCTATACCTTTACTTTGAAAAATCATGAGGTACATCCTCTCAAACCAATTGATCCAGGGTTTATTGACGGTTAGGAAAATACTATATAAGCATTTTAATGATAAAGTTGATTGGGACATAAAATTAATCATGATGGAATCAATTTATGATGAATAATTACTGTTTTATAACTTTTTTTAGTGACATACTTTTTTAAACAACTACTATAATCTTTTAGGAAAAATTATCATAATCTTTGATTAGCAAACCACTTATCATATCCCTTAATGACTAAATATACACAAATTATTCATGATAAAACTTGAATTTTTAACCACTTGAAAGGGATACCTTTATAATACATTTGTACCATTAGGTTACACATCCTTTGGTATTGCGTTATTTAACAAACAAATTTTGATCTTGAATTTCTAAATTTAGAATTTTCATATTTAGAAAAAAAACAAGTAATTACCTTTTTAATGAAAATTAAATTTTCAATACTATAATTAATTACCATCATTTTCAATCCTTTTCAAAATCACAAAATAGTACGACAACCAGTCTAAAAAGTTTTTACTAAGGACTAAATGAAAGTGTGTAATTATATATATTAGATAGTTTATTAGTTATTTAACTCCCTACTCTTTTTTCTCGTAAGAAGTTTCATAAACATATATAATACAAACTAGAATTGTACCCGCGCGTTGCTGCGGGCGTCCTCTTGCCACCTCTTCCTGCCGCCTCTTGCAAGAGAGCATGATATTTTTTGTTCCTAAGAAGCTTCATATTTTTCTTGAATGGCTGAATAACCAAGTTCTTGGTTTGGGTTAAAACTTCATCCATAAATTCCTCACTTCTATGATTGGTAACATAGAAAAAACCAACTTCCATCATGCCTATAAAATACATGAATTAAACTGATCAACAATCATCAAGAACACATAAAATTAATCACTTCATGTTAAATCTCAAAATATCAAGTATTGGTTTTGTTATACTATGAGTTAAATCAAGAACTATATAAACCCTAGCTAAAGCAAGTTAAGACGAAGCAAAAAAAACATCCTAAACATCCACAAATTAAAGACAATCCATAATTTAAGCTAAACATATTCAACCCCAATAAATTCACTTTCCCATCTATACGAACTCTAGTTCAAAACTATAGCAGATCCACAACACTAATTGGAAAAAGTAAGCTACATAAAGTCCACAGTTTTGGTTGAAAGTTATCAGAAACACTTTGAATTAACAAATTAATTATATAAGCAATTATGACTGACCCATTCATTTTATTGAATCCAAATCATGAATTTTAATGCTGAAGTCTAAAACAGAATCATCAATACTCACATTAGGCAAAATCACACATTAATTCACACTCTTTTTTAGAAGACATCGAAGGACAAACAATGAATGCATGGATTACAGTAATGATGATGCAAAAGGAATTCTACATTGTTGACTTGTTGTATTGCGAATGAGGTAATCAGCCGTGTCATAAACTGGAGACCATAAATACAAAAGCTTTCCTGGACAGCTTAAGGTCATGATAAATTTAAAGAACATTAATCTAACCTAATCTTTCAAGTTTTAATAATAAACCATAAAATAAAAATCTAATGTACAATGGAAAAACAATGATCTTAGGAGCTCTAGTGCAAAAGAATCTACATGTTCCTATAATTTAGTGATATAAGCTAAAACACATAAGTGCCCTTTAACGTGTAAACTTCTCGGCAAATACGTACTATGGATTACATTAAAAATTTCAAGATTTTGGAAGGCTGGAATTATATATATATATATATATATATATATATATATATATATATATATATATATATATATATATATATATATATATATATATCACTGTAATTAATGTGCATAACCTAGCATCAGCAAAATATAAACTATTTATCATTAATCTAATCACACGTTCAAATAAAAATATATTTCATCTAGATACAACTTCCTATCGATTAACCACATTTAACTTTTAAAACTAATAAATCCAGACAAAAAGTTAGAACATATATCATGCAGGAAACCTAAATCGTGATGGGGCAGAACTTGACCTATATATGGGATGTAAAGAATTTTCTATTGATAGCAAGCGACTGAGCCTTGGTTAGTGTCACCTAAATGTTACACATGAACTAAAATTAGTATAGACACGAGATATGACTATGGGAGATGCAAATCTTTATATATTTTGTTTATATTTGCGAAAATTGTGTTTGTAAATCATTCTGTAATGTAAGATTAAAAGTATAAACTGTTGTGAATGTTCAAGTAAACGGTGGACAAAAATTAAGAATAAATTTTTTTAAGTTAATATAACAAAATTTGTTCTATAAACTATAATGTAACATTTAACCTTTTAACAACAAGATTTTTTAAAAAAAACTGGTTAGAAAAACCTAATCGAAATTCAACAAAAAACCAAGAGTTAACAAATACAATATGAAATTGCTTAAGAATATAAAAAATAACAATTTAAACTCATGAAATGTAAATATCATATCCCGTCGTAAAGTGCAGATTCCCGCTAGTGAATCAAAATGAATCACTATTATACAAACAATTCAATTTAAATCCATTTAAA
The DNA here is from genome assembly GCA_025506505.1 of Flaveria sonorensis. Lineage (NCBI taxonomy): Eukaryota > Viridiplantae > Streptophyta > Magnoliopsida > Asterales > Asteraceae > Flaveria > Flaveria sonorensis. Next base: position 62,536,018 of record CM046440.1, on the reverse strand, counting down.
TTATACAATGACTCAAAATAAACATTATTATACAACTGGATAATTTAAAACATATCCAAATGGATGAGCACCTCATCCTTCTCAACCACCACCGCCGCCACCTTCATCATTGCCGCCATCGCCACTGTCGTCTCTCGTGAAACGAATACCAACATCTTTACCATGATTTCAAAACCTAATCGCCACCACCACATCCACCCTATCACTATTGTCTCCATCACCACCACTATCACAACCACATTACCACCCCATCCCTCATTGTCACACCCCGGGTTTGGGTCACCCAGGCTGTGTGAAGCGATCGGGATTGTTTGATTATTTTTATTTAAGAAATCATTTTCAGTGTTTTATTAGCATGCGTAATTTCATTGGTAAACAATATCGTAGTATTGTTTTATAAATCAAACTTCAAAATTGAATCATACTTTGATTCATAATATCATTTTACAAAGATCATGTTCGTATTTACAAGCCATATGATTTCAAAACTAGAGATACGTCCATCTCTTCTTCCAGCTTGTATAACTTAGATATTGACGTTAGATGCATCCACAGAGTTTATATTGTGGCATGATCAAAGTCACATTTAATCATTCTTTACCTGTAAAAGGTTTAAAATTAAGTGTAGGTTTATACTAAAAAGCATGTGCTTATTAATCTAAGATTAACCATGTTAGGTTCATAGGTTGAAATACACATCAAGATCTTTTATAGTACACTGATAATAATTTGTTATCAGATCACCCATGGGACCGTCAATACCTAGGAAATCATAATCCTTTGGGCACCAAACCATTACTAGCCATTCTTAGGCATAGTACCCCTTTTAGGGTCCTACCCATCACATGTGCATCGTTTCTAATAAGACCACGCGTACAATCTTAGTTTGATGTTTGTTTTGCATTTCATTAATGTATGTTAATAAATTAACTATAACTCATGGTGGTTTTCAAGATAATGGTGAATCCCAGGATTCACTAGTTTCGTTTTAAAAGACAACGTATTCACCTTTAAAGTCAAGCTGAGCCTTGTCTTATGATCTTAAGTTAGTTCTAGATGGCTTAAGCAGCACCTCAACTATACTCTAAGCTAGAGACGTCTTTGAAAACTTAGGATAGCTTCAAATATACGAAAATCGAGTGTCGGGCCGCGAAACGAGTCGGAAAGGATCTGGGCATGAATACCGAGGTTATGTGTGTGTTTTGAGTATGAAATATGTGAAGAATGAGCTAAGAACTCACCCTTATATGATACGGCCCACATTGTCTAGGCAATGCGCCCCGCATCGTGTGTTACCTCTGCATGCGTGACACGTGTCACGAATGCATTGCCTCGAGCCCCTTTTGTCGAGCGGCCCACATCCAAAGCCAATGCGGTCCGCATCGATGTACATTTGCCCGACACCTACCCATTAATCCACATCCACGTGTCGTCTTCATATTGTTTCTTTAGCCAAATCGATGCGCCGCACATCCACTCTTTAATGCGGGCCGCATCGTCCCTAATTCCCAAATTTTGATTTTTCTTCAATTTTCAGACACTTGGACCTCACTAGGGGCTGCCGTCCCCAAACCCACGCTGGCTAGCGGATGTTTTGGGTCTGGTTTTCCAAAATGTTACATTCACCACTACCACTGTTGCTACCTTCGCCATTGCCGCCATCGCCACTATCGTCTCTCGTGAAACTAATACCGCCATCTTCACCACTATTACCATCCCAATCTCCACCACTACTCCACCCTACCACCATTGTTGTCTCCATCGCCACCGCATCTGCCACCACCACCACAACCATAACCACATAATAGTTTCCACCCTTTTGTGTTTCCCTTATTGTCTTCATGACCTTTACCAGCTTAGTCACCATAGTGGCATCTACTAACATCTCTTCCATATTTATAGTTGCTGGTTCCTACTCCTCCACCACCACCACCACATCGCTTTGACCTCCACCACCATTGGTCATCAAATATAGAAAGTATGTACGCCTTTCTAAAATGGATTATTTTAAGAAAACTCTCATTTGGTTAGAATCCATTTTGACAAGATTGAACCAAATTAATTTAAAAAAAACCTCATTTTAACACATTAATAGCCATCGCCACCCACAAAAATTATTCTTTGTCTACCTTAATTTCATCTTCATTAAACCTCTTACAATCTTGTGTCACCCTACGTAAATCCCATATCAGCCGTGGACAAGAGAGATGTCAGGTTCATAAGTAATGTCTGCCCCTAATATCACCAACGCGTTTTAGGCATATTGGTTGTGGATGAGAGGAGAACTCCATAGTTAAGCGTGGTCAGGTGGCAGCAATCCAGGGATAGGTGACCTTCCTGGGAAGTTTTCACCCGGGCAACCAAAAGCAAATCCGTGAGCTCCTATGGGCAAAGAGGACAATATTGGTGGTATGAGTTGCCGAGTGTTACAAATGGTATTAGAACCACTCCTGTGCCGTTCGGGATGGTGGGGCAAATCACATCAAGGATGATGAGTCCTCGAGGGTGTTTAGATGCACACTTTAGGCAAATCCAACATCCATGGATGGGATGGTTGTGCAAACCTCATCGAGGACGATGAGTCCAAGGGGGGGGGGTGATTGTAACACCCTAAGCAAATCTCACATTGGTTGTGGACAGGAGAGATTCCTGGTTCATAAGGAATGTCCTGCCTCTAATATCACTAACTCATTTTGGGTGTATTGATTGTGAATGAGAGGAGAACTCTATAGTTAAGTGTGCTTAGGTGGCATCAATCAGGAGTGGCTGACCTCCCTAGTATCAAATGGTATCAAAGCCACTCTTGTTCTGTTCGGGATGATGGGGCAAACCTCATCAAGGATGATGAGTCCCCGGAGGTGTTCAGATGGACACCTTAGGCAAATCCAACATCCATGGATGGGATGGTAGGGCAAATCTCATTGAGGACGATGAGTCCAAAAGGGGGGGGGGGCGTGATTGTAACACCCTAGGCTGTCACACCCCAACCTTAACGGCGGAAACGTTAAGATGTGAGGGTTAAGATTGTTCATGCCACACAACACTAATTCAATGTGTAAATATTATTACATACCAAATTCATGACATACATAATTATAAATCATAAGTCTCAAAACAATCAACATAACATAAGTTTAATTTGACATCAAGTAACAGATTATGCCCTTTTATTATTCTCTAGGTCCAATCCTAGATGTTTTCACGTCTTTAGGAGTAATACTAAGTTGGTTCATTACCTGAAACATGTTAAAAATAAGATTAACATATAATGTTAGTGAGTTTTTTATACCCCATTTTATATTATTTCATACATTTGGGGTGAAACATGTTAACCTTATTAAAAGCCAACTTGTAAAGACGTTTATACTCTTGTAACACTCGTGCAATTCATTTTATATTTTGTCATGGTTATTTGAATTTTTGTAATTATTATATGATTGACACTTGTAAAATACAATCATTAACTATTTCTAGCCTAGCGACATCATAGATCTATGGGTCTGACAAGCCTATTTGGTGCTAAAGCCGAGGTTATTGCCGGCTCCTGGTGACGTATTCTTGATCACCATGGGAAGCAAGTACACTTAGCTAATCGTATAATTTTGTTGTGGCCATATTTGTCAAGGTTCGATTGTTACATTTGTTTATCCATTTATATTTACATTGTCCTTTAACCTATGATATGAATTGTCATCTTAATGTTTATATATATATGTATGTATGTTCAACCTATGGAAACTCACCAACATTATATGTTGACCTTATTTTTAACAAGTTTCAGGTAATGAACCCGCTTAGTATTACTCTTGAAGACGTGAAAACATCTAGGATTGGACCTAGAGAATAATAAAAGGGCATAATCTGTTACTTGATGTCAAACTAAACTTATGTTATGTTGATTGTTTTGAGTCTTATGATTTATAATTATGTATGTCATGAATTTGGTATCTAATAATATTTACATATTGAATTAGCGTTGTGTGGCATGAACAATTTTAACCCTCACATCTCAACGTTTTCGCCGTTAAGGTTGGGGTGTGACATAGGCAAATCTTACATTGGTCATGGACAGGAGAGATTTCTGGTTCATAAGAAATGTCCTGCCTCTAATATCACCAACTCGTTTTGGACGTATTGACTGTGAATGAGATGAAAGCTCTATAGTTAAGCGTGCTCAGGTGGCACTAATCAGGGATGGGTGACCTCTCTAGGATGTTTTCACCCGGGCAACCAAAATCAAATCCGTAAGCTCCTTGTGGGAAAAGCGAACAATATTGGTGGTACGAGGGCCGAGTATGGTGAGTCCTTAGGCTCGTCAAGGATGATGAGTCCAATGGGGGGTGATTATGACACCCTACGTAAATCCCACATCGGTCGTGGACAAGAGAGATGTTGGGTTCATAAGTAATTTCTGGCCTCTAATATCACCAACGTGTTTTGTGAAAATTGGTTGTGGATGAGAGGAGAACTCCACAATTAAGCGTGCTTAGGTGGCATCAATCCAGGGATGGGTGACCTCCCTGGAAAGTTGTCACCCGGACAACCAAAAGCAAATCCGTAAGCTCTTCATTGGCAAAGAGGACAATATTTATGGTATGAGGGGTCGGGTGTTACAGAATATTATAACACCCTAGGCAAATCCCACATCAGCCGTGGATAGAAAAGATTTTTGGTTCATATGGAGTGTCCTGCCTCTAATATCACCAACGTGTTTTGGGCCTATTGACTATGGATGAGAGGAGAACTCCATAGTTAAGTGTGCTCAGGTGGCAGCAATCCAGGGATGGGTGACCTCTTTGGGAAGTTTTCACCCGGGCAACTAAAAGCAAATCCATGAGCTACTCGTGGGCAAAGCAGACAATATTGGTGGTACGAGGGGCCGGGTGTTACAAATCTTCTGATAAAAATTCCAGATAGGTTGCTTCAAAGAACCAGGGTGGATGATAGCCAAACGATTGTTGTTCTTCGTCGCCACCTTCATCCCGATGATGGTGGTTGAATCGGTTTCTATCTTGCTCATCTCGGTTTGCAACTCAAGATCTCGGATCCGCTGTTGGAGCTGTGTCATCTTTCGTTGGATTTTAAGGTCTTGGACTCTTCTTCAGAGTCTTTTGAGCTTGAGATCCCACGGACCGGGATAGATTTCACTGCTACCTCTTTTGGCGATTTTGCTAGTAGCATATTGATGTCTCTCGTGGGCACGTGAAATGAACATGCTTCTGTCGTTGCCTCTATCGTCAAATTTAAGATCGAGCAAGCATCTTCCCATGCAGAACCATTTGGCAACCAAAAGCTCGGATATCACATGTTGTAGTTATGGAAATGATCAAATATCTTAAAGTCCTAATGATAAGCAAATATGATAAATTGAACCAAATGTTGCAAGAACAATATTCTTATAATCAAACTTGATAACAAACTAATACTAAATGAAAGCAAACCCTAATATTTAATCTTAAGAACCTAAAGATAATAATAAACTTAAAAAAAGTTAAACATCTTAAGAACCTAAAGAGAAATTTATTCCAAATAAAGAAAAAGATAATTAAAGAAATAAATATTATTTAAATTTCTAGATAATTTTCAATATGGATCCCACTGGATCCTATTCTAGATCGCGTCGTTACCCATATCAAAGATACTTGCCACATATGAAATCGTCAGCAAGAACAAGAACATCAACGTAGGGAGAGATGGTTTAATAAATGAAGTGCAAGTACTATTTTAACAAATTTTAATAACATACCACACAGACTATAAAAATAATCATGATAACAAGTACTCTTTCAATAAAAGCTAAAGCCAAATGGATCTTAATTAATTAAATCGAAGACTTTTATCTCAATTAATAAAAATCATGATCAATAGTCTTTCAACTATTCAACTCACTTCATCTCATGAGAAAAATTAAAATCTATAGATGCGAGATAACAATATATTGATATTTAATAAATTTTAGTTGTAATGAATAAGAAACTAGATAGGAGAGAGTATATCTCCAATTAAAATAAGTTTGACCGTCCTAGGGTGATAGGCTAAAAAAAGTTGTTGTTGTTTTTGTTGTTAAGTTGAGCCTCATGTCAAGATCACATCAAAGTCGGACATGCCCACACGATTTTAGCCAATAAGCCCAGACCTAACTTCATGTTGATTTTGCTTGAGCCGAGCCTCATGTCATTAGGTGCTTAACTTCACACGACTCTTTGTTATGGTAATATCTTGAGCATCCAAATTTTCGTTGGGCTAACGCCTTCTGCAACCCTCCTTCTACAACCCGCCTTCATTGGATGTTATCCCATTTAAATGCATATGTTGTGATGGTTCAAATTGAAATGGCTTAATGACTTTAGATGTAGATATAAATATACAAGATAGATCTTTATAGCAATATTTTGCTGCAAGCATATTATTGTTTTCGCGAAAATTGATAGTATGTTGGTTATTTCATGCATTAGCCCACTTATTATAACGTAAAATTATTACATAATGTTACAGACTACAACTATATGTATGTAGGACAGAAATAGTTTATTAAGCAATGAGCATAGATAGACTTTTTTTTGGTATCAATCACTTATTTGATCACTGAACCTCAAGAATGTTGGAGTTGATTCACCATAAGTTAGAATGGATGTTTCTCCCCAAGCATTACTTGCCCGATATTAGTTAGAAACATAGAGGGAATGTGCGATGTTCGTATGATTTCCAACTTTGTAGCTACTTCTTTCAATGTTGGCTTCTTTCTGATTTAATTCAAGCATTGCATCGCAAGGTTAGCTAATACTAGAAGCTCATCCCTAGTACCCTCTTTAATCACCATTGGATAAAAAATAGAAATACCACCTAAAGTGTGTGACCAAGCTTCTATTTTCACCAAATCTAGTTAGGGAAATTGTTCTTTCTCTAGTTAACAATTCTACCATAACAACTCCAATTATATACATCACTTTTTTTAGTGATTGGCTACATTGAAAATACCCGGGATCTAGGTAGCCAAACGTGCCTTTGACTAATGTAGTCAAGTGAGTTTGATTCATTGATACAAACCTTGAAGTTTTAAAGTCAGAAACTTTAGCCCTGTACTTATCATCCAAAAGTATATTAGTGGTTTTTATGTCCGTTTGATATATTGGGATGAATGGTACTGAATGCAAGTAAGCAAGTGCTTGTGCAACCTCAGTAGCGATTTGTAATATCATGCTTAAAGAAAATCGAAACTCGTCACTCTCGTCATGAATACGGTTATACAAGGTCCCATTTGAAATGAACTCGGAAACTAGCAAAGGAACCTCTGTCTCTAAGCAACTCCCTAATAGCTTGACCATGTTCCCATGATTGACTTGTGAAAGAACTACCACCTCATTGATAAACTGTTCTAATTGGCTTTCATCAGCTAACTTTGATTTCTTGACCACCACAATTCTTCCACCGGCTAACATACCTTTGTAAACCATACTTTGACCTCCTCTTCCAAGAATTCTATTCTCATTAAAGTAATTAGTGGCCTTCGCCAATTCACGTGATGTGAAAAGTATGGTTTTATCAACTAAATAAGGGTCAATCTCTTCTTGTTGTTTCAACAACAAACCACCATTAATGCGTTTAAAAACCCTCTTTCTTCGTCTTTTGGTTAGCATTCTCTTGATTACTTTGTATGATGTATAGATGATTGCCATGAAACCTAAGCATGAGGTTATTATAACACCTGAATGAACACCCACACAAAATAGAAAGTAAACTTTAAAAAATAATTAACAACTAGCCAAGAATTAAAATAGGATGTAAATGGATTATAAGTTTGGAGAATAGTCATTACCAACATATATAATAATCATAAAATCCATAGATGGACTGGAATTATAACTTTGAGCTGAATCACAAGTGAATTTCCATCCTTTTGTTAAGCCATCAATATCATATATTTTGATATAGTCACAGTAACCTTGACGTTCACACCTCATGCACTCTTCCATATCTAAAAGGTCATGATCGAATAAGAGCAAGTTCTACAAACAAACAAACACACATAAGTACACTATAAAAGAATGCGTCAACGAGAAAATATATACCAAATATAGTGTCACATACCTTCACATTCATCTGTTAAATAAGCAGTTCTTTCATAAGGCCTATAATAGGAACATTTTCAAGTATCTAGTGTAGTACCACTACCCATAATAGGAACATTTCCAAGTATCTAGTGTAGTACCACTACCCATATCCACTTTGAGTCCTTCTTTGGTGTGGTTAAAACAACAAGTTACATGATCATTGTTGATGTGTGTTTTGATATATATATATATATATATATATATATATATATATATATATATATATATATATATATATATATATATATATATATATTAATAATGGATTTTACACAATTAAGCTTTAAATTTATAAAAATGATTTTCATCTTATGACTAACCGCGCACACAATAGGCAAGCGTACCTACCGGATAATAGTATAGCTTTTAGTAAGAACCAAGTATCGATCTATGGACATGAGAGCTCATGATACTAAGCCTTTATCATTATCTAGCTGATGAAAGATGATTTGTGAAGAATATAATTAATTGATTTAGCTAACAATTAAACTAATCGAAGAAAGTAGACAGATGAAGATAATCAATCAGAGAAAGATATCACTTAGACTTCGAATTCGCTTAGCAAAACAATAACAACATACATGAACCTATGGTAAGATCATCTACGAATGAAACATGGATGTAAACTAGACTCCTGTCAAGGTTATCTAATTATATTACTCGTTGGAAAGCTAAAACGATAAACACATAATAGCCACCTAAAGTTATGCCATGAAGACCTCTGAAGCACCGAAGCGCCCCAAACAGGGGAGTACCCGTTTCGGGTACTTTCCGGGGACAGAAACGACTCTGAAACTGCTCCGAAGAGTTTCGAGGGCATACCAGTTTTGGGGGTAAAATATGGGGACGTTTCGGGTGAGTTTCGATGGTGTTTCGACTTAAATTTAGGGTTTCCGTTTTAAAAACCTTTAAAATGCCATTGTTACCTCTAAAGAGACGTGAGACGACTCTCAGCTCTTCCTACTCTTCAATCGCCCACCTCCTACTCATCTTCTTCAATCGATCGCATTCTTCAATCGCGTTCTTCAATCGATCGGATTCTTCAATCTTCAATCGCAGTCGGGAGTTTGCACTTTGAAGGGCTTGAGCTTTCATTGGTATACAGTACTTATACACAGCCTGTAAGTCTAAATCAATTATAAATTTATAATATATTAATTATATATTATAGTAAGGCAGAGCGACAGACAGCAGTAAGCCTGTAAGTTTAAATCAATTATAAATTTATAATATATTAATATCAATCTATCATCAATTGAAATTACCATTTTTGTTACATGAAATATAAATATATATTATAATTCAATTTTTGTATTAGTTAAATTACCATTTACCTATTAGGAACTTTAAAATATTATCATACAATTCATGATTCATGAATCGTGATGAACTTGATTTTATTCTTATGGTCTGAGTGTCATAAGCTGAACAAGAAGGTTTTAATCGATTATGGCTTCTCAAAAAACACAAGGATCATCAACATCAATTGAAGAACCTCCATTGTGGGAGTATGTAACTAAAATCAAAAAGCAAGGTAGTGGAGGAACATGGAAATTTAAGTGCAACATTTGCAGTGAAATCAGACAAGGATCGTATTCTAGGGTTAGAGCACATTTGCTTGGTCTAAAAGGTAATGATCAATTGATTATTGATTCATTGATTTGTATTCTATGTTGATTGTATCATACTATCATATTCTATAATTCATTGATCCATATTGTATATTTATAAATTATAATTTGTATTCTATATAGGCCTTGGAATTAGTATTTGCAAGAAAGCAACAGCAGGTGGCAAACTTGAGATGAAACGATTAGAAGATGCGTATGAAGAGAAGAAAGCCAAGTCAAAAGCCAAAGAAGTCGGGTTGCCATGTGAATCAGGTGTTGGATTTAGGAAAAGAAAAGGTATTTCAAACCCTATTGAAAGAGCTTTTGGTGTTGAAATTAAAGACCAACTGGATCAAGAAATAGCTAGAATGTTTTATACCGGAGGTTTACCTTTTAATCTTGCAAGAAATCCTCATTATGTAAGGGCTTTTCAGTTTGCTGCTAACAACAAATTTGTTGGTTATGTCCCTCCTGGTTACATTAAGCTTAGAACAACCTTACTACAAAAAGAAAAAGATAATGTTCATAGGCTATTGGAACCACTTAGGTCTACATGGAAAGAAAAATGTGTGACTATTATGAGTGATGGTTGGAGTGATCCTACAAGAAAGCCTCTGATCAATTTTATGGCTACCTCAGGTAATGGTCCTTTGTTTCTGAAGGTAGTTAATTGTTTTGGGGAAGTTAAAGATCGATTTTTATTGCTGATTTGATGAAAGAATTCATTAGTGAAATTGGTCATCAAAAAGTTATGCAAATCATTACTGACAATGCAGCAAATTGTAAAGCGGCTGGAGAGATTATAGAGAGTCAGTTTCCTCACATCTATTGGACACCATGTGTTGTTCATACACTTAATCTTGCTTTGAAGAACATTTGTTCGCCAAGGAATGTGGAAACAAATGAAACAACATATGAAGAGTGCAAATGGATAAAAGAAGTTCATGGAGATACGCTTGCAATAAAAAATTTCATCATGAATCATAATATGAGACTCTCGATTTTCAGCAAGTTTATCCTCTTAAACTGCTTTCGGTTGCGGATACTCGCTTTGCCTCCATCATTGTGATGCTTAAGAGATTGAAACTAATAAAAAGGGGTCTTCAAGCTATGGTCATAAGCTAAGAATTGTCTTCTTATAAAGAAGATGATATTGTGAAAGCAAGCTTTGTTAAAGAAAAAATTTTGGATGATGAATGGTGGGAAAAAGTATCATATATTCTTAGTTTCACTGGACCTATATATGAGATGATTAGAGTTTGTGACATCGACAAGCCATGTTTACACTTGGTCTATGAGATGTGGGATTCGATGATTGAGAAGGTGAAGATTGAGATCTATAAGAAAGAAAAACGTTCGGCATCTGAGTTAAGTATCTTTTATGATGTTGTGCATGATATTTTAGTGGCTCGATGGGCGAAAAATAACACTCCCCTACATTGTTTAGCTCATTCTTTAAATCCAAGGTATATGATTTTAAACTATATACTTGATTTCTATTATTTACTTATATTTTTACTCTTGAATGTTGTAGATATTATAGTGATGAATGGTTACTAGAGGATTCTAAAAGGTTTGCTCCACATAGAGATGGTGAAATATCACAAGAAAGGATTAAATGTTTTAAAAGGTTGTTTTCTAACGAAGATGAGCATAAAAAAGTTCTTGATGAATATGCAATGTTTTCAATGAAGAGTGGTCCTTTTGAGGATTTAACAAGCGTTTCACAAATGGCTAGTATGGAACCCAAGAATTGGTGGGCTAACTTTGGTGCTCAAACTCCTTTCCTCCAGACTTTGGCTTTTAGATTACTTGGGCAACCTAGTTCTTCTTCTTGTGCTGAGCGTAATTGGAGTACTTATGCATTTATTCACTCGCTTAGGAGGAACAGGTTGACTACAAGTCGTGCTCAAGACTTGGTTTACATCCACAATAATCTACGACTTTTGTCAAGGAATCCGAATGATGTTGTAGAGATGTGGGACGTGGGTGGAGATGCTTTTGACTCAATGGAAGATGTAGGGTTTTTGGAGGTTGCCTATCTCACACTAGATGAACCTGAATATGAAAATGATTTGACTATTGATAATTAATTACTTAAGGAATTTATTTTTGGAATTTGTTTAATACTTAATGTCTATTTTGGAAATTGTTTGATGATATATTATTATTTTTTTTATATTTTTTTTCGTACCTTAGCCGTACCCGTATCTAAAAAAATTTATATTTGTCGTTCCCCGTACCCATACCGTCCCCGTACCCATCTCCTGTACCCATTCCGGTGCTACCTAGATGAAGACTCAATGATATTATTAAAACAAAGTTGAAGATGGTTAGGACTCCCGTCAAGGATACCAAACCCATAAATATGTGGAAAGTTAACACGATAAACACATGGTTACCACCTCAATTCGCGTAATGTAACAATAGCTATGTAAATCCTTCAATTTATGAATGTTCTAACACGAATACACTAATCATAAATATAAAATATATTCATAACAAACACAATGGTTTTCATAAACATATGTAGTAGGATGCACACTTGTTCAACTTGACTAAATATTCAACCATCATTTACCATTCCTAGTCAAATGCCATAAACCACACATTAATTTATGCATTTCATGAATAGATGTTCTAAAACACAAAGTTTTCTAACAATATGTGATTATAACACCCATAAGATTCATCATTTCATAAATTTCAACAAGCATACACAATCATTGAAGAACATTCATAACCTTGTAATAAACATTGACCTAATCATCACCAAAAGTTTTATACAACATGTCAATGTATGTTAAGCTTCATCTAAATGAATAAGAGTATTTAGCCCATGGGACTTACAAAAACAACAACCAGACTCATAGAAATGGAAGAAAACATGGTGGATCTAGAGGTTTTCAAACCGAAATGAGTAGAGGTGGGTTGTGTGAAGATGAATCTCCCTTGAAAGTGCTTGATCTTTAATATTGGTCTTCAGTCTTCAAAGATCTGCCCAAAATCACCTAAAAGACTTGAGAGAACTAGGGTTTTGTGTGAAAAAGCGGATCTGTTCTAAATGGGGGGTAATTGGGTATAAAACCCGTAACTGGGCCGAACACAGTTGTGTCTTCTGAACACGGTTGTGTTGGATGTCAGATATCATACAGATCCATTAGACTAACACAGTTGTGTTCAAATTGAACACAATTGTAACAGTATGTTTTTCCTCATAAGCTTCTTCAAATCTTGAGCTCTTTTCACAAAATCACCAAGTTTTCACTGGGCACTACAATATTCAATTAGAACATAAATAAGTGACTAATAAATGAGTTTTTAACAAAAAATCACACAAAATATGGGAGAATATGTATTCTTAACATGTATAATTATTAACATATCAATAGTCATGGTCTGCTAGAGTCCACACAAGTGATATCAAAACAAAAGAGTTAGAAAACCTTCTTTCATCAGATGAATTCTTATCCACCAAGAAAGCAGACCCGCAAGCTCCATTTCCACCTTGTCTTTCCAACCACGTGAGGTTCATGCTGTACGACTTAAGATAATGGGGGATTGTTGATTGGCAACAAGTGATGCCAAGACAGTTGTTTTTGTCATCAACAGTGTCATTAACACAACTTGTGGAACATCCGGTTAGCGAGCTCTCATGGTCCATCATGATAGCATTACCACACCCCTCAACAACAAATTTGTTGTATGATTTGGAAAACAAGAAAGGGCTCCTACCAAGATCAATTCTCATGATCTAGAAATCAAAGATCTTTGGTGCATTAATAGTGACTATCTGATCGTCCAAATTTACACCCAAAACTTCTAGGTGGTTGAGTGCAGACAAATATGGCGTCGAGGAGTTACAATCAATGTTGTACCATTCGTTGACAGAACAAGCTGCACCAATTCCAAAAGGGTATGGAATTCACACGTTCCCACATGTATCATTGTGTGACATTCGGTTTCGTTACCAAACTCCATTAGTTCCGTTAGGTCTTGCATATACGTGTCGTGAGCACACACTAGTTGTCGTTGAATGTTGGTGACTTAATAATAATTAACAATAATTATCTGATAATAACTTGATTAATAATGTTGATTATTAATTTGTAGTTATGTGATTTGTGATTTTAAATATTATTTATGAATTTTATCTTGTAACGTGACGACGTGTTATATTTATGGCATGTGTTTTGTAGCTATTGAAAATTATGCATGATTATCATTGTTAGTTTATAATATTTGTGTTTAGTAGTTATAACCTTTTAAAAAGTGTTAAAAGAGCAAGTTTTTATAAAATGTGATCAAGGAGGGATTAATTTGTAAAAACTACAAAACTTAAATATGGTAAAAACCCAACCCTAGCCCCCTCCCCTTCCATTCTGCCGTAAACCATCTCCCAACCCCCTCTCCCTTGCGATTTGAACAAGAACAAGAATCATTCATCGATTTTGATCGAGTTTCAAGCCTTACAACACGTTAGCAAGTTCAATTCTTGGCCATTACACGATTAAATGTTAGATTTTTATTTTTTTACATGGTTTTTGGGTGTTGGCCGAAACTCTAGTTCGAATGGATGCTAGAATGTTAAATTTTGATTGTTTGATGATTGTATGATGTTAGTTAGATTGTATTGATGTTGGTTTACGTGGATTATACAAGAAATTCGTGATTTTGATGCGTTGTTCATACCTTACTAATAATAATAACTTTTGTGCATGAACTTGATGAATTGTTGATGGATTGATGATATTATAATGTTAATAATGTTGTATGAATGTTGGATTATGATAATTATGCAAGAAATCCATGAATTGATCATGTAGTTCGTACCTTACTATAAGTAGAAACTTTTGGATATGAGATTTGTGAATTATGATGATTTGATAATGTTGGTCGTGTCTAGATGATAGGATGGATTTGATTAGGCATGATGTTGATGAATTCATGAATGAATTGGGTGCTAGATTGATTTTGGGATATTACTTTCCCACAAGGGAAACTTTAATTTTGAAGATCATTGGATATTGTGAGTTATACATATTTGTGGTATTAGGATCATGTTAGAATGTTTTTGGATGATGTCTAATGTGTTGGATTGTGATGATTGGATCATATGGTTAGTTGATGCAACTATGGGAGCATATGGGCTTTCTTGGAAAATGTGCAAGTATACATGTTATGCGCTATGATGAATTGTCATTATCGATTATTATAATGTAAATGTCTTGCTTGCATGAGTTACATGTGGTATATTGCTCATGGGTATCATACACGCGTGCGAATCTGAGGCCCCTACCTTGTAGGATTGGCAGGGTTTAGGGTGTGTAGCCGTGAGTGGCTTCACATGGCACGTTGTGAGTGACTAAACCCAATGTGCATTGTAAAGGAATATAAATTAGAATCTGTGTTGTATGATGAATTGGATTACGTGTGTTGTATGATAACCTGATTTAGCATGAAAAACATGATAAGCCTTACGTGTTACAATGTGGCTTATGAGAATAACTTGCATAGTAGTTTGGAATGGTATGTTGAATTATTAGTCGTTATATTTGATCAAACAAGAACTTAATTTGACATGTCACCAACGGGTCAAACGGGTCAACTGGGTCTAATGTGTCTTGTTTTCCAAAACCATGAGTCAATGTGTTTATTGAGCACTTAGGGTTGTTAAAGATTCTGTGTACACGTACTTATGTACTTGCGTGTTCTAGGTGACCTCTGAAGGTTGTCTTTCCGCTCATTGTTAGCTTTTACTATTGTTCGTTTGCGCACCAGGTGAGTTCATGCCCCATTTTCTTATACACTCTCTTTTGGGGGAGATAGCATACTGGTTATAAACGCTTTATGATAGTAAGTTGTGTATAGTGTAACATAGTGGGTTATACCATGGAAGTCCTCACACTTTCGGATCGTTAATATTGGTTTATAGCGGAAAATCTTGGGTAGTACTACTGGGTCTGACAAGCCCCACCTGTGCGACTCGAGGTCAAACGGGTGCAATATTGTCCTAAACTTCTAACAGCGTCACGACCTGGTATGTCGTGATGGGAGGCAAACAACGAACACAGTCAGCTTCGATCGCGAAATCACTATGGTTACTACTTGTGAATATAGACTAGCTATCTATTTCAACGCACTCCTTATGTTTTACAAGTGTACTGATTTATGATTAAAGCAAACTCTTGAACTCACCAACCATCGTGTTGACACTTTTAGTATGCTTTTCTCAGGTTGTTTCTGGCAGCTGCCCTTAGGATCACGCACGTGTCAAGCATGCTTTGTTCAAACATTGTTCACTTTTAATTTATCATTTACTTACGTATTTTGGTTTGGGCGCGTGTTTTGCGCAGTTTACTTTTAGTACTTTGTGCTTGGGTTATTTACAAAACGCCTCCGCAAATATTTTAAAGTTTTAAGCTCTGATTTGTTTAAATGTTGCATATAGAGTCGTTTTGAGTAACTAATGACTGAGATCCTGGTTTGTTCACTCGCCTCGCAGTAAAATCCCGCACATGGATTTTGAGGGTGTGACACATTGCACCCTCGCTTGGAGTATTTCGGGACTGCTATGGATATTGTTATTAATGAAAGGAAGATAACAAAATGGCAAGCTTGAAGTAAATTCATTTTGTTAGGAAAATAAATAGCTATACCATAAATGATGGAAAGATGTAATTATATTTATAATGATGGGCATCAGGTTATTATAACCTATTCTTTTAACTCCTTTCAAATTAATCTAATTTCTCTATAGTATGTTTACTACCGTCTCAATAATTTATCATCATTACAAAGACGTATTTCTATTACTATTAATCCACTATGTCGTTGGATTTTTTTGATTTTTTTTTATTTTTTGATTTTTTTTATATTATATATTATATATATGTCGGTGGGGATTTTTTTATTTTTATTTTTATGTGTAAATTTTGTTTGGAACGAGTTGGGTCAAATATTATAATTTTATTTCGTTGGTATAAATTCGAGTTATTTTATGTTTTGATGTAAATTTTGCTAGGAAATGTGTTAGAGCGAATGTAATCTATGCTTTATCATGTCACCTATGGCTTTCCCGCACTTGCTTATTTTGATGTACGTTTTGAGTTGTTCTACGTTTTAACGTAAATTGTGTTTGAAATATAGTCGATTTAAATAAAATATGTTTTCATTTGATGGTACAAATTCGTGTTACTCCATGTTTTACGTAAATTTAGTTTGGAAACAAGTTGAGTCGATTACTATTAATCCACTATGTCGGTGGATTTTTTTGATTTTTTTTTATTTTTTGATTTTTTTATATTATATATTATATATATGTCGGTGGGGATTTTTTTATTTTTGTTTTTATGTGTAAATTTTGTTTGGAACGAGTTGGGTCAAATATTATAATTTTATTTCGTTAGTATAAATTCGAGTTACTCTATGTTTTGATGTAAATTTTGCTAGGAAATGTGTTAGAGCGAATGTAATCTATGCTTTATCATGTCACCTATGGCTTTCCCGCACTGCTTATTTGATGTACGTTTTGAGTTGTTCTACGTTTTAACGTAAATTGTGTTTGAAATATAGTCGATTTAAATAAAATATGTTTTCATTTGATGGTACAAATTCGTGTTACTCCATGTTTTACGTAAATTTAGTTTGGAAACAAATTGAGTCGATTATATTTTATACTTGATCGTGACACGTACGCTCGCCGCCGCAGCAACGCGCGACGAGTTAAATCACTAGTTAAAGTAATTTCATATTTTTTGGTTTAAATTATAACAATCAACTTATGTAAGGGTTGAGTGGTTGACCAGCTTAATATAAAGAATTATAGTATTTAATTTAAAAAAAATTCTCTTTTGTCCTACCATTGACTTTTGAAACAACGGGTGACCATCACAAACAGTTGACTACCATATTTTTTGGTTTAAATTATAACAATCAACTTATGTAAGGGTTGAGTGGTTGACCAGCTTAATATAAAGAATTATAGTATTTAATTTAAAAAAATTCTCTTTTGTCCTACCATTGACTTTTGAAACAACGGGTGACCATCACAAACAGTTGACTACCATATATTTTGGTAGACACAAGGGGAAAAAAGTATGCATCGATTGGGACATCAAAGTAGACCAGCAAACAGTTCAAGAATCCGCTGATCCTTAAACTTTATATATGTTCTCTTGATATCTCTTGACGATTTTACCATTTCAGTACAAGGGTGTGTATGGATCGGTTTGGTTCAGTATTTGCCTAAAACCAAAACAAAAAACAGATATTTCGGTTTTTAGGTTTTTAAAACAGTTCGGTTTCGTTTTTTTGGTTTTTGGTTTTCTGTTCGGTTTTGGTTTTTTTCGGTTTTACCATTTGGGCTTTAAGTTTTTAAATAAAAAATTGGTTCAAAGTAATGAATTTAAACTAAAAACTTTGGGCTTACATATTCTTATAAATTACTTAACATTAAAATGAATTGCAATTCATAAAATATAATAACAAAAAAATTAATAAAACATTTTAATTTACCAATTAAAACAAAGAAGTTTAAATATTATTCTTGAAACCTAAATACTTAAAAAAAATTAGATAACATGAGTTAATAAGTAACTAATAGACTAATCATGTTTATAAGTGTATTAATACACCTTTAAATTTACAAGTTCGGTTTGTATGGTTTCGGTTCGGTTTTTTCAGTTTTTGTTTAAGCATAACCAAAACCAAACCGAAAAATTGGTTTGTATAAAACCATCAAACCAAACCGTCGGTTTCTTATATCAGACAGATCGACAAGGATACCATTATTTTCCCGTATTTTTTAAATATACAAATACGCCAAAAACAGTATAGACTTTTGTTAAATTTGGTATTTTGGGTTCCAACTGTTGGTTCAGTAGTCGCACATAATATGAAAAATGCTGTTCTTGTATGTAAGATGAACTATCAGTTCATTATTTTGTTAGGTAAAGTGCATCCCTTTTATATCCATATCTATAGTCTATATTATATAATAAAAGAATAATTAGGATGTCACATGGCGCTCTTATGTTACTCTTTAAAAAAAAATTTCGTCTAAACTCTTATATTATTTAGTCAAAATTTTTATTTTAAGAAACTCAATTAATAGTAATAATTTATTTTTGTTTTGAATTTAATTTTATATTATAAACTTTATTGTGTAATCATATTGTTTTGAACTATACATGTTACTATAGCCAAATAAGATTCAATTTAATAAAAAGACTAAAATGAAAAAAATATTTATTGATATATTTATATATTTTATGTTAGTGTGATGTTAAGACAACTGTTTTTTAATTTTATATGGGTGAGTTGTATGTTATATTATTCAAAAAAGTATTCGAATATTTATAACTTATAAATGTAACTTTTTATTTTTTTCATTGTTATAGTAATAAGTAACTTAATCATACGAAATATTTATACATTTATAAATTATGTTGTTTTCATATTTTCAACCCGTGTATTACACGAGTTTACTAAAACTAACAGGGTATATAAACTCAGGTACTTGAACAAGCAGACATGAGTCCAACAACACTCGTAAGCACTTATTAATTCAAATAATAACCATGTTAGCTAACTGTTGGAATAATGATAAACAATGATGAACTTTGATTAGAATTTGCAAGAAATTGATTAACATTGACTTGTTTGTTAATACATACATATATTAGACAATGACTCACGTAATAATATATTATTTCGGTTGCTATGCTAATGGTGATTAAAAGTTTAACAATTACATTTTTAATGTTTAAATCCAACTGTGAAAATACCTACAAACAAAGCCTTGCAAACAATCTAATTAAGAGAGAAATATCAGGCGCACTTTTTGCAAAAAAACTCCTAAAAATAATAACACTCTTACCATGGAAAACACACGCAAGAATGATCTAAAAAACAAACTACCAGCATCCACAAAATTCTTATTATATGACATTTAAGTATTTAACATAGCGTCAATATAGTCTATTTTCTAACTTCCAAGTACGAGCCTACCAACAGAAAAAATTAAGCCGTGCCCTATAATATACCACATCCAGTAGTAAAATATGTAAACACAATTTCCTTCATGAATCGTATATAAAATTGATTTTTGAGCAAAGACTAATAAAACATATAACTTCTTTTCCTATAAATAACATTCTAATTTTACAGACTGAGATCTTGTTGAAGTTAATTAGTGCTGAATGAAAGGATAATATGTATATTGCAACAACTTAAAAAAACAATCATTCTGATAATACTTATGGCATAGACTGCTCCACCATTTTGGGGGTCTAAAGCAACAAATAAATTTGACTCTAGTTTAATCTTTTTTCCCTTTTGAACCACATTATTTGTACTTTTAGTTTGGATCTAACATGAGCATATATTGGTTCGGGTTAAAGAATAAATGCCATGCCCCCGTTTGCTTATTTCAGTAGCTATTGGTGTTCTGTAACACATTGGCACTTCACATGAACCTACTGTATGATTGACAGTCCTATTTTCTCTAACATTGTCATGCTCCTATTTTCATTATCCATAATATATGCTACTTATGATAAACATGTAAAAGTAATGAGTGATTGGGAAGAAAGAACGAACCTTTAACAACATTAATATGTGAATCTTAGAATGTTTGTTCCTTGGGTCTAATGCATTCATGTTTTACTAGTAGTTTAACTGGCAGTCAACACCTATTGAATAACAAAAGACTGATGCTAGGGTGGTTCAAATAATCACCTCAAACACTTAGTAAGTAATGAGTTATTAGGTTGTTTAATAAAATGCTTGCATGGGATATCTTAAATTTGCAACAGTGAGGGAAAGCATTTTAGAAAGGTGAAGAAAAGCAATGTGAATATTTGTAATACAGTACAGGGCGGGTGGGTTCTTCCAAGTGAATGAATAACAGTCATGAGACATAACTAAGAACAATATTTCTTCGCAACAAAAAACCCAATTCATCTCTTAAAATTAAAAAAGAAAAATCAAATTCGTAGGTAAATAGTATAAGATGCTAAAAGACTGAATCGAATATTATTGTTAAGTTTGGTTATATTATATATAATTCACAACGGAACCCTAAAAATTTAACCGAACCCGCGAGCTCATACTAATAATCCTAATAATAATAATATAGTGTAATACATAGTTGTTTTTATTCATTAACTATAACAAGCCAATGTTGTCTTTATCCCCTATAGGTGAAATTACATACCTTTTTGTTATGTGCTAATAGCTTTTGCCTCTCGATTTAGTTGTGACAGTGTTCCATCAAGACCAACACATAACTTGCAGTTCCTTTAATGGAATTGAAATTTTAATTGAATTTCGAAGTCTATTCATAACGTGTTTGGTTACAAAATGAATTGGAATTGGAAGTAGTTCCCTCAAATTCCTTCAAATAGACGATTTCAAAATCCATCCAAAATTTGAAGGATTCAAATTCCACAACCCCCGCCTCCGCCGCCACCTACCACCCTCGCCCACCGCCAACCGACACTACCGACGACCCTTGCTGATGCCGCCAATCTCCGACCGTCGCCGCCACCGACCCCCAACGCCCACGACGCCACTGCCGATCTCGGACCACCGCCACCCAACCACCGATCGCCGCCTACCCTGTCCTCCGACCGCCACCACCCGATCGCCGACCGCCACTTCGGACCGCTGTCGCTGCTGAACGCCGCCACCGCCCTTGAACTCCGACTGCCTCCGATCGCCCAAAACCGTTTAATTCCCCACTCGCTACCCGCTTGTCGCCCTGCCCCTCGAGAACCCAAACCTGCTGACAACCAATCGTGTGGTCACCGTTGTAACCGCGCTCGCTGCCTACAAACGCACGTCTCCACCAACCGCGCCCACGGCTGACCACCTAACATCATCACTGAACCGCGTCAGTTTAAACGTGCTCGACGGCGACTGTCGGTTTTTGGCGGCGGGTGTGATCGATTGGTGGCGGCGATAGGGTACGGTCGGTTTTCAGCAACGGGCGCTATTGTTGGGTGCGGTTAGTGGTCGCGGTCGTTTGTCGACGGTGACGGCGGTGGCAGTTGGTGGTATGTAGCGACGGTAATCAGTGGTCATGGAGGTGAGGGGGTTTTGCAATGCGTGATAATTCTAATCCTTTATACGTGTTTCATCACTAAAAAGGCATTTGAAATTTAAAATCCCTTTATAAATTTCAATTTTCTTGAATTTCAAATCATTCGGAAAATATTAAATTTCACATATAATTCCTTTTAATTCTAATTCCAATTCCAATTTAAATTCCAACAAATTCCTACCAACCAAACGTTAAGTTGCGGAAGGAGCTCAAGGAAGAAAATAACCTAACTTGATGAAGGGACCTTTTTGTCAACTAAGCCCAATAAGTTATATTTAAAATTTCTTTTTATTTCCGTGTAACTCATAAAAGCATATAAAATTAAAATTATAAACCAGTCAAACTTCAAGCAATTAACTATTTATTTATTCTGGTTCCCTTGTTATTGCTTATAGGTTGGTTAACAAAAATTTTGCGGCAAGGTAAAATCAACTTAAATACAACAAAAAGCTAAACTAACAACTTCCTCAAGTTTAGCGGGAGTAGCAAACCTATCACAATTTCATACAATTAAGTTTTTGATAATGTGAATATCTTTTTCATTTGATAACCATTCAATTACACACCAAAACATACAAGAACCTGCAACATGTATGCACACACCAATGTAGATTACATCAAAAGAAACCAAACTTTAAAGAAAACATCTGATCAGTAATACCCATAAATAGCACTCATCGTTGAACGACTTGGCCACGTGGTGCAAATATGGATTTAATAGTAGTGTAAGGGCTTGACACGTAGAAGATGGTGGCAAATTCAGTCTTGTTAAGATCGTGCATACTACACATGTTGGATTTGGAGGAGCTATGTGGCGATGGTCTTTTGAGAAAAAAAAAATCAATGAATATACATTGAAAAAAATACCAGTTCCATATATCAAAGTTAATTATGCATTATTCTTTAAATGTACCCACTAATGATGATTTGCTTCTTTCATCTTGTGTGTACCATTGCCTCTTCATGTACTCATCCATGATTCTTCAATATATTCTTTTCAATTTTATTGCTTGCATATCATGTATCTCCCCCACCCTTATAATTCTTTTTCATCTATCAATAGCTTTAAGATGTTCATTGTCTGCACGCGCGCTCACAGATATAGACGTATATATGTGTGTCTTTTAAACTGTGAATTGGGCTAGTATTAAGTAATATGATAAATTTAAATTCTAGTTTAGATATAAAAAACATTTGATTCAAAATGGACAACGGAATGTGTAGAATCAATTGACATTGAACCATAATAAAAATCAAGAAGTTCAAGTTTAAATTAGCCAATGCAAAAAGGAAATTCAATTAAGAAATACAAAGTTAAAAAAAAAAAAAAAAAAAAAAAATAAAGGTGATCTTAACTTCTATCTGACTTTCGTTTTCTCTAATCTTCGTGTAGCATGCGGTACTTTAGATTTTACAGATTCAACGGAAGAAATGAAAAAAATAATTAGCTTACACGTGACTTGGTTTGGTGATGTAGTTATGGTTTCGGCATGCCATTTTTTATCTTCTTCATTGTAGCTTCTTTTTGCACTCGTTGTAGGCCTCTATCTACCAAATTTATACTCGCAATGCATGAAGTGACAGGTCTTAGTTCTTAATTTTTAAGGTAACTTGCATGTCTCATATCTTAAATTTTAACTCAAAAACATTTCAAAAGTTATCAAAATGATATTTAGGCATTTCGTTCGTACTTGACAGGTCTCAAATCTTAATTTTGAAGATAACATGATGCTATCCACAACCAGACATTGTAAATGCAAAAGAAATACCAAATGCCAATAGAGAATAATTTTTAGAATTTCAAAGTATCAAACCAGATAAAATCATGATCTGTCAGGATAATATAGATAAATTGTAATGATAAAAAGCATTTAAAAATTAACCACATTCTATCATCAACAGAACCATCAATTTAGGCATTGTATCAACAGGAAACTAATCAAATTGTGGAACATAAGCCCCCTGTTCTTCCCTTCCCTACATAATCTAACCTACAAACAATGATTTTACAAAAAGCGAATTGAAAAATAAGGTAGCATATAATATACTAGTATTCAAAGTAATATTGAAAATACCTAATAGAATCAAAGTTGGTAACAAAAGCAGATACCCATTATGATCTAATGACCAAAACATCCTTTTCAAATCATTTACAGACAAATTTTCTCATAATCAAATAATTAGATAAATCTGCTATATTAAATCATCACAATAATCTAATCTCTGAATTATGCTAATGTAAAATAAAACTGAGACGAAGCAAACCAAGGGATGGATAAAGTCTAATCCTACAATAGCTCTACCAAGTTAAAGATTACTTAATAAAACAAAACAAAAACTCAGCATTGCACAACTACTAACATGAACAAAAGCTTCTACATTCAAACTCTAAAATCAAACTCCAATATTTGGGAATTCCAAATCCACCCTACGTTAAATTTGGGGATACAAAGGAATGAATAATTAGCAAAACAAACCGTCATGAGGTGGCAGCAAGTGCTAAACTTTAATTAATGTACAATTTTTTATTACCAATTCATATGCATGTATATACATTTTAATTCCATCTTAACTGAATCCAAACAACCAACTATAAAAAAAAACTCCAATTCATACTACTATGTATGTTCACATCAAATTAATGTCAAAGTACTTTGAAAAATATCCAAACAATTTGAAAGTTCATATATTATTTCAAATATATACTAGCTTATCTATATGACAACCAAATGTACACTGCATAAAAATATTTTCTTCTTTAGGTGTTATTATATTGTAAGGAAATATGTTATATCAAATAAAGATTGTCTTAAATTTTTTTAGCAATTCAATTTAAAAGTTCAAAGCAATGGAGTGTTGGATTGGGGTTATGAATTAACAAGACTTTTCTATTTGATTAGTAGTTAACAAATACAAAATCTAAGTTAACTACTTACTAACAAACACAAATACTTTGAGTAAAAATAAGAACACAAGTTGTTCTTTTAAAGTATTCACTTGATTAATCAAAACTAAGTATGAAGAGTTACAATCAGCAAATACACAAGTGGTTTAACAAAGCTTGCCTCTACTATACAAGTATGAGAATTTTATACTATGAAATCTAAACAATAAGAACAAATTATTCTATATTCATAATGTACAACAAGACAGACAATCGGCACATCGGAGTTAGACAGCTTCAGTACTATGTTGTCTCCAAAAGGTAGAACACAACAGCCGTCGGTACAGACAATCTTGTCTTGTATAACAGTTGATCAGCAGCTCATAAAATGCAGTGCTCATCAGCAGCAGTCGATCAGCAGCACATCAGGTAAGTACTGATCTGCAGTGGTTCAGCATATGCTGATCGACAGTCATTCAGCATATGTTGATCGGGAGTTGTTTTAACACTTAGCAGAAATCGGTAGTTGACAGCCAGTGCTGAGTTCAAGAATTTTCGATAGCTTCATCCTCTTCATAGATCAACATGGAGCCATACCATTCTCATGCCTATGAAGTGGCAAATAAGACTAACAATGGGAAGATCAACTTTAATTGATCAATTTTCTTCCTCAACAAACATAAGATTTATTTATTAAATTCAAGCTGCAAAACACGTGAAATATGTTATGAAATATGAGTGTGCCATGGACATGTATCTCTGTAATGTGTGTGCACATGAGTATAGGAAAAGAAAGATGAATATCTTATACATACAGTCTCTTTATCTAACTACACATGAATACATAAAAAAAAAAGAGATAATATCTTATACATACAGTCTTTTTGTCCAACTGATTAAACTCCAACTAGATGTTCTCCTTCTCATTCAAAAGAATGCCATTGGTATTAGAGAGTTTCTGGTTTTGATCCAACAAAGGTGTTATACATGTTGAAAGTAAGGTCACATCGAGTTATCAGCCATAAATGAACAAACAAACAAAAATATAAACATATATACATTGTATATATATATACTAAAATAACATCCTAGCATCCTATTTGTATAACAGTCTATAGATGCTATAAACCTGATCATTTTAACACCCAATGTCTCATTTCGCTTCATCTATGCCTATCGATTCATTTATTTATAGAAATAAGAATTTATTTCCTCTCATTACGATTCCAAACATGTCAATGAAATTGCTGGTATCCATATTTTAGCATTAGGGGTAGCATCACTAAAAGATGGCTAAAAGTCTATATTTACATACCTACCCCGCAATTTGACCAATGCCTATGGCCCCAACCATGGGACCGACATTTAACAAGGACCCAAACACAAAGAACTAAAACCTAATACTTCAAATCAGTACATTCTTTACAAAAAGTAAATAATATCATAAGAATGATTACTAATTAGCAATCATACCTCACATACAAAGAGTTTAAGACAATGAGTAATAAAAACTTGTGTAGGTGAAGAATACCCGATATGCAAGAACCAAACATCAAAATTGAAATACCTATTTGGTGTAGTCTGCAACAAAATAGTGAATCATATGTTTAAGGGAGATATTTTCAATTGCTTAGCCAATTAAATATTTTGTTACCATGATTTTCAGTCACCCATCCCGCACTTTAACATATGCTTGATCCCTTTGTAACCTGATACACCGACTACTTGTACTATCTTGTTCGTTCACAAGCTTTTTTAAATAAGATAATAAAGTAATTTGATAATGAATACAAAATCTAATATAGAACCTTAAATATTAAGAGTTTGTTTGGTAAGGGGTAATGCAATTGACGAAGGAATGGAATGGAATGAAATGGATGAGATAATGGAATGGACAAAGAAATGAAATAAATCATTACATTTCATTGTTATGTTTGGTTACCTGTGGGAATGAAATAAATCATTACTTTATGTTGTTTATAAGGTAGAAAAAAAAAAGAAATGAAATACAAAAGTAGTTACAGTGGTAGTGATGACAGATGGTGGTTCCTAATGGTGGCAGTGGTGGTCGGTAGTTACCTGTGGTGGTGGGTGGTGTCGGTAATGGTTCTCGATGGTGGTGTGTGGTGGCCGGTGGTTGGTGGTCTTCCTAGTTGTAGTGGGAGGTGGTGGTGGCTGATGGTGGTGGGTGGCAGCCGATGGTGGTGGCGGTCAGTGGTGGTGGTGGTGGCAAGTGGTGGTGGTCGATGGTGATGGTGGTGGTGGCCATGATGGTGGGTGGCAGCCGATGGTGGTGGTGGTTAGTGTGGTGGTGGTGGCGGTCGGTGGTGGCGGTCGGTGGTGGTTGTGGCGGCCAGTGGTGGTTGTGGCGGCCGATGGTGGTGGTGGGGACTGGTGGTGTTGGTAACCAAGTTGGAAGAAAGGAATTGAATAAAAAAAAGGGATGAATGGAATGAATTTAATGTATTTAAAGAAAATGAGATTATCTATATAATGGTTTATTCCATAATCTCATTCGATTCACCGATCAAACATCTTTTTTTTCATTCGGTCGTAATGGTTCATTCCATTACGGCCCTTATTCCTGTTATCACAGTTGGTTTCTCATATTATTGTGTATGTGTTTTTTATATTATAAAAAGTAACTGTGAATGGTTATAAGTGAAAAAATAATGTTCATAAATTTTTTAATATTTTTTAAAGTAGTTATAAATGAAAAAGAAAAAAAATATAATAATAAATATATAAAAAATATTATTACAAACAAAAGACAAAAAAATTAGTTCCATTACATAATTACATGAACAAGAAACGCATGATATGAATAAACAATTTGAAGTCAGTCGGTTATCGTCTTATCGAAGCCCAAACTTATAATTGGGGAAATTGATCTCTTCACCGGCGGTGGCTCTTTCGCCGGAGAATTCGACGATCGTGAAATTACGTACAATCGGAGGTCACAGGTTCACGAGAAACGGTTAAGGAGACGGAGGCGGTGGTGGTGATAATGTCGAATTTGGAGGGTTCTTCTACTGCAACCCCAATTGCATCCTCTAATATTGGTTTTCAGGTGAGTTCATCTAATATTGATGTTCCTCCATATGTACTATTTGCTTGATTCTCCGTTTCGTATTCTTCGTTTTCTGATCTGTGATTGTAAGTTTGTTGTTTGATCATGAAGCTGCTGAAGAAGCACGGTTGGAAAGAAGGAACCGGCCTTGGTGTTTCTGAACAGGTAAGTTCTATTCCGCTGAAATCACTTTTTCTTATTGTGATTGTAAGTTTGTTGTTTGATTTATTAACTCTAGCAGTATAGAGTTAAAACCCTAGTGTTATGATTTGAATTAGGGGTGTTTGGGATTAGTTAATTAAACTTTGAAACCGTTTATTTTTTAAGCAGTTTGTTGTCATCCAAACACTCAGAACTGCTGAATCATAATAAGCAGAAAAGCAGCTTTAGGTGGTGTTTGGATTTACCCATATAACCCTTTTCGAAAGCTGATCCTCGTGCCAATTGGGTTGCTAGCCGAATGGTAAGAGTCGAAGACTCTTTGGACAAGAACAGGGTTCGAATTCTAGCGTGTGCTGGATTAGGAATTGATGTAGTTTTGGAGTAGGAGTAAATGGGTATGTGATTCGTGAGTTCTAAATTCCTCAAGAGCTTCTAAATAGCAGCATATAATACAATAAGCAATGCCAAACACATCCCTCTTCAATTTATTAGTCAGTGTTAACATCTGAAATTGTAATCAACTTGAAGGTTCTGACGTGTTATTTCGAGTTTAAGAATTTATAGGGATACTTCTTTAGCTTTTATAGAACCAAAAGAGATCTATTACCCTTTAAACTAAAAAAAGCATCTCATTTGACATTCTCTGTCATCTGTAGGAGATAACTTGATTCGATACAAGCTGGCGCCATTTCTTGTTGTAAAATGTATCTTCTCTGGTGCAGTTTTCTAGGTTCTTCAATGCATGAAAAATCTTTCCATGAGTCGATTATTTCTTTTTCGTGTTTAATTCTTGTATCGTAATACTTTCTAGATTCCAAATCTAAGATTGACCTTTGCAATTTTTTCGTAATAATGATTCAAGGAAAATCCATAACCCGTCTTGTGATGCAAGGAAATTGGCAAGAATATATTTGTTGCTGGTTATCATTAATATTGCAATTTGCCCGATGCAAATGTTGCAAGTTGAAGTAACTAGTTATTTGTTCTAACAGGGCAGATTGGAGCCTGTGCAGACGTACTTAAAGAAAAACAAAAGAGGTTTGGGAGCAGAGATAAAGAACCCACAGAACACAGGGGATAAGAAAATCCTGGTTTCTGATAGAACTAGTGATAAAGTAAGTGGACTTTTTTGTTTCACTGAAGCCATAACTATCTTTTCTTGTCACCGGCATAATATCTTTGATAATAAGACCTGAGAATAAGAACACTGAAAACAGAATACAATCTACTTATCTAGGTAATGACATACTGCATCTAATCACATGTGTTGGAGAAATATGTGGGACGGTTGTTATGAATTATCAATTGTCAAATGTTTTATCAAATATATGTTTTTTTTTTTTATCAATAATTGAAATTTTGAATGGGATGGAGAGACTTCGGTGATGTTTGAGATCTACTTTATTCAAACTGTGTATTTGGTTATTTGTGAGTCAAATAAGTTGATCTTCATTAACAATTTGAAGGTGTTAAATTCAAATTGCTTATCTGTTATTTGTGACATTTACCATAAAGGTTGCGTTCAGGATTTTGTCTATTCTTGTTTAAAGATTTTTTTTCCAATCACCTGTACTAAATCTTACCCAAATGTTTCTTTTTAGTCATGTAAGAAAAGTAAAGCAAAAATGTCAAAGAAGATGAGGAAAGCTCAAGAAGTTGAGAAGAAGCTACAGGAGAAAGAATTCGAGCGCGCATTCTTTAGGGAGTTTTGGCCGGACAACGTCTGATGCAACATAATATCTTTCTTTTAATGCCTGTAAGTACCAATACGTGTATCAGAGTTCTGGTTTTCAAAAAATAGTAGTTGAAAATAGAAGATTTGATTGCATTGACTTTGACTGTGCTGACTTTTTGATCTTATAGCATTTCAACTTTTTATTTGTTGGACTAATCTTGTCATAGTCCAACAATTGGATGGGTTATTTTTTAAGTTTTCTTGTTTTATACATCTTAGAAATCAAGTAGGATTATAATTTGCTTTGATGTCAAGTTCTTGGTTATAAATTAGGGTTGAGTCTTTGTATTTTTAATTTTGAGTTTTTCAAGTTTTTCTTCAGTTTAGTAAAGAGTTGATTTATTAATTCAATCTGCTGACTAATTGGGAATCAATTGATACTATGCTTACATATGTAGTTTTACTCCAAGTCCAAAATATGTGTGTATCAAACAAGTGTATGCATACATGACTCACATATTTATTTGTTGCGGTGTCAATAGTTTTTGGTTGGTTGGTTGAATTGTTGAACCAAAGCATGACTCACATATTTATGTGTTAAAGACATTAACGTTAACTCGGACGCATTTGAAACCGTATAACCAAAGACGATATGTTTACCTTATTTTTCTAAATGAGTCAAATAGGTTGACAAGTTATAAATAAATTAAAAGTGTGTTAAATTGTTGATGGATTGTAATAACTAGGTTAAACAAATTGTGAGCGAGTTGTTCGGTTAATTTGTTTAATTAAACAAGTTAAAGAGGTCAAGTCTGATACATTCGTTTAGTTAAGCAAGTTAATTTGCTAAATAGATTTTGGTGTTGTGTTTTTGACATGATCATGAGTTCAACAATTCAAGAAAAGGGTGTCTTCGGTGTGCAAAAAGAAATTGCACCCTCTCCATTCCCTTACAAAGAAAATTTCTTTGGTTTGATGTTCTCAAGTGTAACTTTATCCAACTCCAAAAATCGTAGGAAGACTAAAATGCAATATATTTGTTATTTCTATCATCCCACGAGATGTTTCTAAATTTTATTGTGTATTTGATAATTTATTATATGAAAAGAAAAAACAATTATAAAATACATTGTTATTTTATGCTTTCTTTTTTTGAAAGAAGTCATACTAACCAAGTTAAACAAAGTGACTACCATTTATGTCTGTGTATGATTTGAATTTGATTCCGTAACTTGGATTAGTTAAATAGGAGGTATATGTTATGATTGTATACTTTCGAATTATATTCAACTTTGTCGTATAGGCGTTTCCTCTATAATGTGTCTCATACGCAATACACATGTTCGTCCTTTTATCCTCTAAATCATTGTTTTTGCGCTTTGATGTAATATGGTTACTCTTATCCTGTTTCATCTTGGTCCAATCCAATCTCTCATAAAACCTTACAACAAAGTGAAAGAGCATCCAATTATGTTTATTCCAAGTAAAACTTGAAAATATCAGTTAACTTTTTAAGAGTAGAGGTAAGAACACAATTCGCACATATTTGTTCGCTTCACCCTCAATTTTGAGCTTTATTAGGTGAAGTATTGAAATTTATGCTTTTGTGGTGGATAGAGGGAGAGATGTCTTATGGCCATTGTCTATTCTTGATAAGTTATGGGGTTATGTGTTTTGGATGATATGAATTTCTGCTTTTGTTTATGATTGATCTGATGTATCTTTGTATTTGATATATAGTCTGGTTTGAGTTCCTCTTTGACTAGTTTATATGTTTGTGTTATATTTGCTGGAGCATAATGTTTCTTTGTTTATGAATCCGTATTTGTAAAAGAAGCGTAATATATATGTTTTTTAAGAACAACTTAATTAACACATTCTCTAAACCTACTCATAAATCTAATCCATCATGAGACTAGAATCCTCAATAATTAAAGAAGAATATATTGTTTAAGTGGCAGACGTTTATAGTTTTTCTTTAAACTTAATAAATTTTAGAACATCTAGATGATCATACTACTAAACACATTATGATGATGGAGAACATAAAACTTGACAAACAAGAATGACTATGCATGAAATCATACATACATGTTTTCTTTAACTTATACATTTCTCTCCATAAGAATCAACTCCCGATAGACATAGCGCTAATACTCCGCTAACAACGAGGTCAGGTAACTCGCAGCTTGTTCCAGGCAAATAGCCTTCAAAAGATTATGCATGAGATCAATGGAAGAAAAATTCGAATATGTGGGTTCTACTAAAGTGAATCTAACACTTATCATTGAAATGCACTTTAAGGTTCTAAAATACCATCTTAAGCTAACAAACATATGTTAATAACATTAAAGCTAGAAATTAAGTATGAAAAGAAATAGGGAAACCAACTACCTTTATACTTTAGTGTGTTAATTAACCTAAGAGTGTATATTAGTAAGTTTGAAGATATTTACTAATAAATAAAAATGTGAGTCATTTAAGGAGAAACTAAAGGGTATGGAGCCATTATATTAAAGGATGCAACTATCATTTAGGCATGCGTAATTGTAGTGTGAGTGTAAAAAAAATATTTCCAGATGTGTTATCTGAACAAGTCTTGTGATCACACTTGCACTCGCTCAGAGGTGTAATGATGTAGCAAGTATGAGCAAAATTGTATTAGAAAAGTTTCAAAAAAATCCAAAGATGCTTATGATTGGAGGATTACATCAAAACTGTAATGGTTTTCTTCTTCGTCGTTATGATTGGGCTCACGATACTCCTTTAACGCCCAATCAAACAACACCTACGAGTAGAGGTGGGCAAAAAAACCGGGTTCGGACCCGACCCGGTGGACCCGACCCGGAACCGGGTACGGGTACGACCCGGTATAGTTGAACCCGGTTTGTACCCGGAAAAAACCCGTAGGGTTGTAACCGGGTATTAGTTTCTAGATTTTCTTAGAACCCGACCCGAACCCGACCCGAACCCGACCCGACCCGGAACCGGTTGAACCCGGGTTGGACCCGGTTTTGCCCTTTTTTTTTTTTTTTTTAAAAGTAGCCGTTGGGATCGATTTTTTGCCATTTTTTTGTCACTTTTAGGCTTATAAGTTAGTATAAATAGGTGTAGGTTGATATGGTTTAGTACCCAAGTCTCAAACGCAAAAACATACGCAAAAAACGCAAAAAATACTCTCGTTTACTATCGTTTTACACGTTCACTTTCTTCAATCTTGATATGGCTCACTCACAATCTTCCGTTGGTCAAGGTTCGTCCAACGCTCCAACCGTCGTTCGTGTCATTCAAGAAAAGAAAAGAAAAAAAAAAAAAAAAAAAAAAACCCGTTTGGACCCGGTTTCATACCCGACCCGACCCGACCCGACCCTACCCGGGTATACCGGGTAGGGTTTTATGCTACTAAACCCGACCCGGAACCGTACCCGGGTTCACCAATACCCGGGTACAAAAAAACCCGGTTGGGCCAAACCCGGGTTGTACCCGGTTTTCGGGTCCGGCCCAAACCCGAAATGCCCATCTCTACCTACGAGTGGTGTTCAGCGCCCTCATGGGCTCCACTTCATTTTCACGGCCTCTGTCACGGAGTCATTAAACCCACTCTTATGAACAAATGATGTTGGTTTAAAATAGAATTAACCGGCGCACAAGTTTTTATGTAAAATAAAAAAAAATGAAAATAAAAACTCTATAGACATAATACCTTTTAGCTAATGAATTGATCATATGCATTTGAAAAGTTTGTTCATCCGATGAGTTTTTCTGGGATTTGCTCCTACAAACTCGAGATCAAGAACAGGTGATCGCACCCATTAACAACACGATCAACATCACAAAACCCCTCTGTAAGAATCATCAACACTCTGTACATTTCCCTAAAAATCATTCATCTAACCTAATTTTGCTCGTTCATTTCGATTTTGGTCGTTTTTTTAGCAGGATTCAAACGTTTGATTGCAACTGTATCATCATCATCCTCATCCAGGTTCTCTTCCTTCTTTCTATCATCCATCATTAGATCGTAATTCAGCTTCTATCTCGTTCTTTTCCCATGATCAGATATACATTTTACACCTTTTGATTACAGTATTCGATTTATTGATTTTGTCACTAGGTTTGATGTAATTATCAAATGGAAGTTTTAATTTTAGGTTTAATTAGTGAATGACAAGTAATATGAACAAATCCACATAATCCCATTCTTAGTATCTGTTTACTTATAGATCTCACTTATCACTAAGCAGAACTAATTTGGGGTTTTTGATTTCATATATTTAACCTATTGTTTCACTAGGTTTGTAGCCCTAGATTGGTAGTTTAAGATATTGTTGATTGCCCGAAAGGCCGAAATGGATCCACAAGGGCACGGGCAGACCCAGGGTAGCAACATCATGGGCAATGTAACTCAGTTATCATATGCTACGAACCCGTATGATTCAACCCAAATAAGCGGGGCGCCTGGCAAAGCACCACTAGGACCACCAGGCGGTGGTCCCATTGCTGGTGCTCCGCCCACGGTGGCCCAATTGGCACAACAACAGCTGGCTTATCAACAGCTTCAACAGCAGCAGCTACATCAACTTCAGCAGCAACTCCAATCGTTTTGGTCAAACCAGTATCGAGAGATTGAAAATGTCACTGATTTCAAGAACCACAGCCTTCCGTTAGCAAGGATCAAGAAGATCATGAAAGCTGATGAGGATGTAAGGATGATATCAGCAGAAGCACCGATTGTGTTTGCAAGGGCTTGTGAAATGTTCATATTAGAGTTGACTTTACGGTCGTGGAACCATACTGAGGAGAATAAAAGGCGGACGTTGCAGAAAAACGACATTGCTGCTGCAATTACAAGAACTGATATTTTTGACTTCTTGGTGATATAGTTCCTAGAGAGGATGTTAAAGATGAAGCTATGACATCTATGCCACCTGTAACTGTGCCGGTTGGTGGGCCTTCGGATGCGTTTCCTTATTATTGCATGCCAGCTCAGCAGTTACCGCAATCGGGTGCACCAGGGATGATGTCAAATAAGCCGATGCTGGATCCTGGTCTTTATGCACAACAGCAGCCTCCACCTTATATGGGTTCATCAATTTGGCCACCACAATCTCAGGAGCCTCAATCGCCCTCAGATTCATAGATGCTGAAGTGTTGTTCTTTTTAAACAGTTCGAACTTTTTCTTAATACTTAAAGGTAAGTGTTTTTTTATCCGAGTTTCCATTTGAAATTGTTTATCACTTTATCTTATTATTATGATTTGAAGTTGCAATAATCAGTTTTTATGTTTGTATAAACAGATTCAACTTTTGACTATTGACTATTTAAGGGTCAAATATGCTAAATTTCATACTAGCCTTAACAAAACTGAATATATAAACATGTAACAAAATTACCTTTTACCCTTGTGACCTAATTTAAGATGTTTTTTTGCTTTCATTTCATAAGGCATCTTTCTATCTTTCACACACTTCCCTTATTTGTATATTCATCTATTAATTCCTTAAGTAACCGATATTTGCAAAACAAACATATGATGATTGATTATCTTATTATTACAGAGCTGAAACAACATAAGCACAATTAAACCCTATCTGATTCTGATTATTCATCACATAATTACTTACAAAATACGTGGGGCTATGTTTGTACTAAGCATCACTTTTTGATTTGTGTTGACTACATCAGTTTTACTACAGTTGATGTGAAGTTAATTGATGAACTTTGAACTTCTCATGGGACAACTGAAATGCTTGATGTTCGAAATTTTTTTCCATAAAGTACCAAACTTTTTAGGTTTTAATGATCTGGAATCGTTTTCCCTCATGTCTTTGTTTTTGCTTGTGTCTCAAGATACGGTTATACCATGAATCTGATCGATTAAAGTTTTATCAATTTTGACAGATTCTGGAGCTGGTTTTGTTCAAGACCCGTGAACCACTTTCGAGTGATCCAACCAGAGATTATCTCTGAAGTAGGCTGGTGTTGGGTCTCTCCTGTTAAGTCCTGGTAAAAAAATTTTTATCAAGTGGTTGCTTATATTGGTTTTTATTTAATAAAGAAATGCATGCTGATTTCCCTAATATGTTGGTTGTTGACAGAAGTTCAAATATTATTTTGTGCAAGAATTGTCAAATCTTTATGAGTAGATAATAAGGATTTACCTGGAGGAAATATGATCTTCACATTTAATCATTACTATTATGTTTTTATGATTATTACTAACAAGTAGGCGTCGGGCCATCAGCAAATAACTCGTAACTCGCTCTTTAAAAACTCAACTCGAATAGCCTTCTGAACCGAGTATGAATTGAGGTAGCTCACTCAAATAATGCAATATGAGATAGTTCGGTCGTTGGCTCGTATAAGTTTCTAAGGTTTTTCTTTATCTGCTCTTGCATATTGGTATGTTGGCGCCGTGTTATTTGAGACTCGTATAATTTAAGATTGTTGTTAAATTTTAAGATAATCATTAAAAAAATTGAGTTTACATACAAGTTACGAGCTTGATAAACTAAGTGTCTAGCTTGGATGGAACATTAAGAGTCGAGCTAGCTTGGCTTGTATCGAGACCAACTTAAATGCTAGCTGATGTTAACTCGGATTATATTATTTTTGACTCAAGTTGGAGTTAATATCGAATGGACTCAAACTCTTGATGTTAACTCAGATTATATTATTTTTTACTCAAGTTGGAGTTAATATTGAATGGACTCAAACTCGTTTTCCTTATTATTTTGACATTAACTCATTCTTAAATAAATATGAGTAAATTACACGGATCATTCCCAAGTTTTGCTTAAATTTTATCTTTCATCTATGGATTAAAAGATTACATGTTTAGTCCTAAGGTTGGTAAAAACATAACATGTTTTATCCCTGGGTCAAACGACCGTTAATTAGAAACTTTCATGAATTGGTAAGGTTTCAAGTTTTCAAAAATCATTGTTTGTAGTTTTTCAAATTGGCCACATTTATTTTTTCCAATTCTGAAAACATTTCTAAAACCTTGGGATTCGTCTAGACCTATCTCAGGTTAAAATAGGCATCTTTATATGAGATGGAGGATTCCATCAATAGAAATATAATAATGAGTTAATTACACGATTGGCCTCTGTTCTTTGTTTATATTGCAATATTGGTTTTAACTTTTGAGAAATTATAAGTTTGGTTCTAACTGTTTACTAAACCGTAACATGATTGGTCCCTGGAGTGGATGGTTGTTAAGTTTTCCAGTTAAGTTGGTGTGAAATGTCCCTTTTACCCTTTAACAAAATAAAAAAGTAAAAAAATACTAATTTGTTGTGGGACCCACTATCACCATCACCAAACTTTAAACCTAAACCCTCACCCTCACCCTCACCCTCATCCCCATCGGACTAAATCACCACCTCCCCCCCCCCCCACCACCACCAACCGTCGCCGCCACCCTCCTTCACCGCCCATCATCATCATTCATCAACACCCCCATTATCATCATCAAACCATCCAAGTCGATCACCATCACCATGCCTTACGGCCTACACTGCCCCACCACCGTCCACCACCGTCCACCACCCTACAGCCACCATCATCTCCTTCCATGATTGAAATCACCATCACCGTTGTCGTACACCGCCCCCCACCGCCCTCCGGCGCCACCACACCTGAACCCCCCCCCCCCCCACACACACACAACACCATTGTCATCTCCACCTCCCTCCACCGACACCATACCATCGTCATAACCCCAACTTAGATCAGATCCGGTAGAACCCAGATCGGACTTCAAATTGTCCGATAGAAATAGATGAATTAGGAATTAAGAAACCCAAATCGGACTTAGATCAGATCCAGTTCCGATGGCCCTGCAACCCCTGGTCAATGGTCAAGCAGAGGTGGTGGTGGTGGTGGTGGTGGCGGGGAGCAAGGTGGAGGGGGTAGTGGTGATGTAGGACGTGGATGGTGGTGGTATGATGGATGGTGGCGAATTGGCGATGGAGATGACGGTTTGTTTC